>JAJEOU010002528.1:88570-164298 GCA_021534815.1 Acrocephalus arundinaceus | reverse complement strand
GGGAAGGAGCTGCCGCTCCCTGTTTGTCCCCTCTTGGTGACACTGGCCAAGGGCTCGGGACCCGTGGCGGTGCCGCCCCGTGACCACGGGCAGGGATTTTGCATTTACGAGCCCCTTGGACTGAGCTGTAGCCCCGTGTTGGGAAGGGCAAATCCAAGGGAAGGCAGATGTCATCTGTGCCTGTCACAAGGCACTTTGCAGAGGCACGACTAAACCCCGGGTGTCCTAGAGTTCCTAGCAATTGTCACTGGGTCAGGGTATAAGGAACAAAGTGCGCTTCACTTGCAGTCCAAGATCTTTTATTAACTCGAGGGTGCAGAGGTGAAGACGGGAACAATGCCAGAACCGTGGGTTTTAAGGGACAGAATCAGGGTGGAGTTCAGGGTCATGAGGCCAAAAGGGAGAAGACTGAGGAGGGACACAAAGTGAAGTTTACAAAACATAAAACCAATGAGAAAGCAACTGTGATGAGATTTGTATGAATAGACCAATGGAGCCTCGAGAAATAGGAGATTCCTCAAGAGGCAGTCCAGGACACGGCTGGCACCAGGAAGGATTGGCAGGGAACATTCAGGAATAGGGGTAGGTATCAGGAAAAACAATAACCCAGGCTAAACCACCACCCGGGGGGGGTAAAGAAATAAACCATAGGGAATTAAACATAAATTACAAACTGCAACAGGCAGAGATGGAATTGTGGCAGCCGAGAGGCAACAGGCAAGAGGAACAGCCCTGCAGGACAGAGGGGCACCAGGGGCTCTGGAGATTCCCTGGCAGCCCGTGGGGGTCCTCGGGGAGCAGAGACCCCCCTGCAGCCCTGCAGGAGCCCCCAGCTGAGCAGGGCATCCCCAAAGGGGGCTGTGAGCCAATGGGAAGCATCTGCTGGAGCCGTTCCTGAGAGGGGAAGGCTTTTTTCAGACGTGTTTCACTTCTACTTTTTCAGCTCTGAGCTGAGGAATGATAAATTAATTTCCCCAAGTCAAGTCTGTGTTGGCTGTGATGGCACTAACGGACTGAACCCTGCCTGCCCTTCTCTGAGGACAGGAGATCACCATCTGGGATGTGCCACCCCAGGATGTGTCACCCCAGAACAGCGACACCCCTGAAAGGGACAGGACCCTCCTGGATGTGCCCCCCAAGGACAGAGCCCACCCCCTGTGTGACCTCAGCACAAACGGCCTCTTCCTTCTGCTGCAGGAGAGAGAAAGTGAAAGTGTTGGGGGGCACAGCCGACACCCCAGTCCCCAAACCACCCCACCTCCCCTACAGCCCCCGCACCCCCTTTTCCCATCCCTGAGGTCCCTCAAACCCGGTACCTGCTCAGGAGCTCCACAGGATCGCTGAGCAGTGAACTGAACTGGGGAGGTGTGAATGTGACAGAAAAAAGGAAGGATATGGAAATGAAGAGAGGAAAAAGTCGCTGGGGATTTTGGGGAAACAGACCCAGAGCCCCTCAGAATCCACCTGGGGTGACTCCCAGCAAACCATGAGCGCCTTGATGGACCCTGGGTCACCCCAAAATCCAGGGCTCCAGGGAAGGAACTGAGACCCACAGGCCCACTCAGCCACTGCCCATCCCTGGCACCCCGTTTCCCCTGGGATCCAATCATGGACCCCCATTCCTTTTTTTTTCCCCTTCCAGGGACCCCATCCAAGGACTGCCATTCCAGGACAATTATGGCTGAGAAACCCATCCATGGGAGGGAGGGAGGGAGGGAGGGAGAAGGGATGGAGGAAGGAGGGAGGGGAGGGAAAGAAGGAAGGAAAGAAGGAAGGAGGGAAGGGAGGAAGGGAGGAGGAAGGGAGGAGGGAAGGAAGGGGAAGGGAAGGAAGGAGGAGGGAAGAAGAGGAAGGAGGAAGGGAGGAAGGGAGGAAGGGAAGGAAGGAAGGAAGGAGAGGAAGGAAGGAAGGAAGGAAGGAAGGAAGGAAGGAAGGAAGGAAGAAGGAAGGAAGAGGAAGAAGGAAGGAAGGAAGGAAGGAAGGAAGGAAGGAAGGAAGGAAGGAAGGAGGAAGGAAGGAAGGAAGGAAGGAAGGAAGGAAGGAAGGGGTTGTTCCTTCTGCAAGCTCAGGCAGGCAGTGGCCAATCTCAGCACTGCCAGCAGCACCTTCTTAGCAGAGACATTCCCTGGGTGATTTTCCTCTTCTTCTGGGTGGGGGGAAGAGGGATGAGGACCCTGAGTGTGGCTCCACACACTGGGCTGGGCTGGGTGCCAGCCGGGGGCACCACCAGGAATCCGTGGGAGCTGAGGGAGGTGGATGCATTGGGAGGTGTGGGGTGTGGATGCAGGGGATCCATGGGCTATGGGTGTGTGGGGGCTGTGGGACATGGAGATGTGGGAGATGTGGGATGTGGATGCCTGAGAGTCAGTGGAAAGGGATACGGGACAGCCCCTCCCCTGCAGGACCTTTGTGGTGGCTGCTGTCCATGACCTCGAGCACCACTGGGGGCTGGCGGGGTCTGTCCTCCTCCTCCTGGTCCCGTCTGGTGCCTTTGTAGATCTGGGGGAAGGAGCCCTGGCCCAGGCTCCCCCCAGGGGTGAGACAGGAATGCTGCTGGGGGGTTCCCTGTTCCCCTGTCCCACCCCATCCATAGCCCCAGCCCCCCGTCCCCGTGTCAGGCTGTGGGGATTGACCTTGTGGAACATCCTCTGGGGAGGCTGTGTGCTGGGGGCAGGAGGGGACCCAGGGGGACAGGGTACACTGCTCCACACGAGCAGCAGGGGGCACTTCTTGGGGGGGGAGTTTGAGAGGGAGCGGGCAGAGTGACCAATGCAGTGACCTCAAAGCCCCATGTGATGTCACAGCCCACTCTACAATATTATTCAACAGTGCATGATGTCACTGCTTGCCTGTGACATCATGACTGCTTTGTGATGTCATACACAGCTGCCTGTGATATCACAGACCACTTTGAATTGTCACAGTCTGCTGGTGGTGACATGCGCTCTGTAATGCCATACCTGTGCTGTGATGTCACAACAAACTCTGTGTGTCCCCCCTGCTCTGTATGTAAAAGTCCACTCTGTGATGTCAAATTCTCACTCTGTGAGGTCACACATTTCCCTTCTATGATATCAGTCTGCCCCGCGAATCCTTGGCACAAATTCTCTCAGGAAAAAGGATTTCAGGGAGCCCAAAGAGCTTTGGCAGAGCTGCTGTGGAGACAGAGGCAATTCCACAGCTCAGTCCCTGCCCTGGGCTCTCCCAGGACCCTTCTGCTGTGGGGCTGCTCAGGCTGCAAGAACAACTTCTCTTGGGAAGGGCAGACACACCGTGAGATTTGGGTGGGGGCTGAGGGGCTGGGCTGGGCTCCTCTCTCTCTCTTGCTCCTGGCACCAGAGGTGGGACAGTGCTGCTCTTGCTCTGGGGACAATGAGAGCAGCCCTGCTGACTAGTCACTGCTTTCCTACCATGATGGACAACTCTATGATGTCCCACCCTGCTCTGTCATGGGACGTTTTCAACAGCCGATCTCACTGGAAAGGACCCTCACCATATACTCAGGTGCCTCAGGGGAGAATCCGGAATCCAAAGCCCCTCTCCCTTCCCAGAGGGCATCTCCTGGCTGCGTGTGGCAGCTGTTTGCGGGAGCCTGCCTGTCGCTGCCCAGCTCCACCGTTTTCTGTTGCTGCTTCGGGCTTTTTTCTACACTTTAAACCATCACCCCGTCTCCCACCTGAGCTCGTGCTACAGCTTCCGAGTTTTTGCTACACTTCATTTACCATTCCCTGGTGTGTGCTCCCCTACGCCATTCCAGCTGCTACTCTGAGGAATCCTGCTGCAGCCCATTTTGCCATCTGCAGTGGCACCATTCCCGGCTGTCCCCCAGCCCCAGCAGTGAGGGAAGGAAGCTTTTCTCTCTCTCCCGCCGGCTGAGTCTCCATTAACCATGGAGAGAGACAGCCGAGCTTGCGCCACAGCGCTCCCTGCAGCTGCGGGGGAATCATTGCACCCGCCCTGCCCAGCCCGGAGCCACCAGCGCCCCTGCCGGCTGTGCCCAGAACTGCACCGGAGGGGAAGGGCCTGAAGCCCAGAGAGGGCTAGGACTGGGGTTCTGGTTTTGTTGGTTGTTGCTGGAAGTGTTGTTTGTTTCCCTTGTTATATATATTATAGTAAGGAACTGTTATTCGTGTTCCCATATCTCTGCCTGAAAGCTCTGGAATTTCAAAATTATAATATTTTGGAGGGATGGTGGTCATATTTTCCTTCCAGAGGAAGTTCTAGCCTTCCCTGTCAGACACCTTTAAAGCAGGATACTGTCCCTTTGGCAGCAGAGTTTGCAGGGCACAGTTTGCCGTGACCTGGATGAGTGTCCAGAGTTCCTGGAACTGACTGGAAACTCAGCCCCACCTTGTGCCATGTCCTGATCCTAGCTGCCCTGAAAAAGTGGAAGGCTTTAGAATGCCCGAAGGGCCTTGATGACAAAATCATGTGAGGTACATGGCAGGGGAATGGTTTGAGACAGGGGATAAGATATTCCAGAGCCTCCTGAAGGCAACTTAGCTATCAAAGCAATGAAGGTCCAGGGCCCTGCCAGGTTTCTCCTGGTAGAGGAAACGTGCTGTGGAAGGGTCCAGGGTTTGTTCCTTTTTGGGGGCTTTCCCTGGAAATTGTTGCTTTTGTGACCCTTTGGATTCTGAACCTTGATGCTGCTGCTGTTGGTTTTGTTCTCTCCTTGTTCTTTGCAGGAAATTGTTCTTCTCTCAGCCATTTAGGACCTTTGCCTTCTGTGGCTCCACCGGCAGGGAGAGGGGCAGAAGCCCCTGGTTTTTAGTGGAAGACTAGATTTGGACAATCCCATTCCTAAAGCCCAACAAAGCTGAACAAAGAAATGCCATTTCTGCCAGTTTAACCAAAAAGCTGTATTTTGACACCAATAACAGGGAAAGGAGTCCTGTGTTCCCCTGGAACTGGGAGGAGAGATGAGGAGCCATGGGTGTACTGGGAGTGCTGAGAGGGGGATTGCAGAGCCACTGGGAGTACAGGGGTACTGGGAGACAGAATGGGAAACACCTGGATCTACTGGGAGCAATGGAGAGGCACTGGGAGGGGAAATAGGGAGCCCCTGGGGGTACTGGGAGCACTGTGGGGAGGGAATGGGGAAGTCTCTGAGGGTGCTGGGGGCACCTGGATGTGGAATGGGGAGGCACTGGTGGTAGTCGAAGGGGGGTGGAGAAGCCCTTGGGGGTTCTGGGGGCCTGGGGAGCTCTGGGTGCCCTGTGCAGTTTCACATGTGACCCCCACTTGTGCCCACCTACCCGTGTATGTTGAACACCCATGGGGGCATTGGAGGGGACACACACGTGTGGCTGCCATTGGGTGCAGTACCCCACTGCCCTCCAGCCCTCCCAGAGCTCCCCAGTGCCCACATGTGCCCCAAGTGTCACAGCACATTCCCGTAGGGGTCACTGAGTTCCCGCAGTCGCCCATGGGGTCCCCGCAGCTCCGCGTAGGTCACCTGGGGATCCTGGAGTGTGGTGGCACGGGAGGACACTGCAAGAGACACTGGCTGTGGGATCTGGGTGGGGGTGACACTCATGGGTGACATGTCCCTGTGTGTGTGTCCCAGCCTGTACTGACCCCCCATCTGCTTGGTGCTCACGATGTGGCTGTACAGCACCTCCCCCTCCTCTGGGGGGGCCGGCGGATTTGGGGGCCCCCTGCGGCGATAAAGGGGATGTGTGGGGGGGAATGGGAGGTCTTGGGGTTTGGGGTCAAAGGGGACAGTGTGGTTTGAGCCCCCCACTGACCTTTCCTGGCGCTTCCTGGCAGCTGCAAAGGAAAGAGGGGAGGGGTAACTGTGGGGTCCTCAAGGTCTCCTCAGGAATCCTGAAACCCCACTGGACCCTCAGTTTCTCCCAGGACCCCTCAGCATCCCTGATCCGCCCCAGAACCCTTGAAAAACTACAGTGCTCTGGACACCCTGAGCGCCCAGAAGCCCAAACCTGTCAGGTTCAATTTCCCCCAGGATCACTGAAAGAAGCCCCAACATTTCTGCAAGACCCTCCAACACCACCCAAAATTCTTGTGGCCCCTGAGCAAAGGTCCTGAGCTCTCAGCACTTCCAAATTTAGGGGTTGTGGGTGCTGCCTATCACCCCCACATTCCAGGTGTCCTCCCACCTCCCTAGGCCCACGCTGCCCCCATTGTCACCCACCCGTGTTGTTCCACCAGTGCCAGCCCACAGCTACACCCACGAACAGGACCAGGAACGGGAAGGACCCGCCAATCCCTGTGGCCACTGCTGGGGACAGAAAGGACATGTCAGTGTCAGCTGTCACTCTGGGAGTCCGGCCATCTCATCGACCCTGTGTGACCCCACCTCTGTTCCAGTGTCTCTGCGGTGTCACCTCCAGGGCCAGCTGGGGGCTGAGTGCCCGGAACACGCGGTGCCCGTCCTGTCCCAGCTGGTTGGTGGCCACACACTGGTAGGTGCCCGAATGTCCCACATCGACGTCCCCAAGCTCCAGGATGGGACCTTGAGCTACCTCCTGGCCATTGTGCAGCCAGGTGAAGGTGACAGGGGCTGAGCCCACCTGCACCGAGCAGTGCAGGGTCACGGGGTCACCTGTGTGCACCTGGTGTGCTGGGGGACCAGGGGTGATGGTGGCATTGGCCACGGGCACTGTGGGGACAGCGACAGGGCTGAGGCCAGCAGGAGGGGCTGGCACCAGGCATGGGGGAATGAGGGAGTCTGTGTGGTGGCACCTGGAGACAGAGGGTCTCCTTCACCTAGGACAGTGACCTCATGGTGGTTTGGCCATCATGTGCTGTGGGATGAGGGCATGGGATGAATGAGGGGTGAGGGATTAGGATGGGATGAAGGTGAGGTGAGGGTGGGATGAGGGCTGCTGTGTCCAAGGGTGGTGATGGCTGTCACCTCGTACGGGGCGTGGAGTGGCGTGGGTGGGATGTGATTGGTCTGATGGAGCAAATCAACGCAGGCATCACCCCAATCCCAAGGGTCTCACTGCCCTGGGAGGGTGACTCTCCGGAGGGTGTATGTGACCTGATGGGGCGTGGGGCATGTGACAGCTGGCATTAGGGATGCATGGCCTGGATGTCCTGGGTGGGGATACCTGGAGCCAGAGGGTGCCAGTGACCCTGGGCTGTGACACCCAGTGGTGGGGGCTGTGACCTAGGGTTGGCTGGGGGTTTTGAGATGGAATGGGAATGTGTGGAATTGGGGATGCTGTGGGTGGGATCACCCTCAGCCCAAGGGTGCTGCTCGCCCAGGACAGTGACATTCCATGCAGGGCTCTCAGCCACGCTGTCCCAGCAATGAGAGCAGCCACTGTCATTGTTGCCAGTGTGCCACAGCTCCAGGTTGGGGCCGTTGCCTAGTGGTGTTCCTGAGCCCTCTCAGTGCCAGGTGAAGGACAGGGGACCTTTGCCTGTGGCCACAGCGCAGCTCAGAAAAGGCGGTCTCCAAGTTTTACCTGTCCCCCAGGGGGCTTTGCCTACAGGGACACCCCCAAAAGCAAGGCCTCTCTGGGCACACACTGGAGGGACTGGGACCATGGGAGGAGTGGGGGAAACCAGGGAGCAGTGAAGGATTTTGGGAGGGGAGGATCAGAGAGGAAAAAGGGGGCCCAAAAATGTAGGAGAAGCTTGGAAAGGGGTGGAAGGGACCCAAGGGAAGGGTGGGGGATTCAGGAAGGGAACACAGGGAGAGGGTTAAAGGAAAGCACAGGGAAGGTGTTGTGGACCCAGACAGGGATGGTGAGACCTGTGGACAATGGAGGGACCTCAGAGAGGGAGAGGTGCAGCTAGGGAGCAGGGAGGGGACATGGTGAGGGATGCAGGCAGCAGAGAAGGTGGTGGGAGGAGCCAGGGAGAGACTTGGGAAGGCAGGGGGGCACACAGAGGGTGGAGCAAGGATGGGAGAGCTGAGAGGGATGTGGGGGCTCCCTGTGCCCATCCACGCACTCACTGTGCACCGTGACGCGGAGCCGGGCACTGCTCTTCTGCATGGCCCCGCCCTGGGAGCGCACCTGGCAGCTGTAATTCCCCAAGTGGGAGACCCCCACGGTGGGCACCAGGAGCTGTGGGGACCCCTGTGGGCCGCCCACCAACTGCCCGTCCCGGTAGAAGAGGTGCAGGAGGGGGCTGGTGGCCGCAGGGGGCTGGGGGTGCTGAGGCAGCTGAGATTGAGGGGGGACCCCTCAGTGGGATCGGGAAGACCCTCCAGCACCGGTACCGTGAAAAGCTCTGGGAAGGAGAGGGGAGAGGGATTTGTGATCCCGAGTCCCTGGGGAGGGGCTGTGGAGATGTCCAAGTGGCAGCTGTGAGGGTGCTCACCGTGCACTGTCACTGTCACTGGTGCTGACTCCTGCCACCCCCGTGATATGCCAGTTTTCACCCAGCACCTGCAGCGGTAGCTGCCGCTGTGGTGCAGCTGCAGAGGAGACAGGGACAGCTCTGTCCCAGGGAGGGACATCCTCACCTCCTTGTCCCCACGGTAGAATTGCACCTCAGTGACCGCTGTGTCCCGCCAGCGCCGGCAGCGCAGTGTCACTGTGTCCCCCTCCAGCAGCGGATGTGCCCACACCAGCAGCACTAAGGGGTCTGTGGAGAAAGGGGGTCCTGTCACACTGGAGGGTCCCGATTCAACAGGGACCCCCCACTGGGTCACACGCAGCACATCCGGGATCTCCAATACCACGTAAAATGTACCTCCGTAATGGGATTCTCTCGGATGTCCCCGTGTGCAGGGGACAGGCTCTGGTCACACCAGAGGGGGTGACACATGGAGTGGAGCCGACTCAGAACCCTCGGGGTCCAGGAGATTCCAGGTTAGGGATACCTAAAGCCAAACTCACCATCTAAAACTTTCATGGGGGGGCTGAGCCCGGTGCCAGGTCTGTCACATGTATAGGTGCCACTCTCAGTGACAATGAAGTGATTGGGTCCCTCCTGCCCCCAGGGCTGCCCATCCTTGTACCAGGTGGTGGCACCGGCGGTCCCTGAGCCCTGGCAGGTCAGTGTCACCCAGTCCCACAGCACCGCTGGCCTCCAGGGGGGCTCGACCAGGAGCTGGGTGGTCTGGGCACCTGTGGGTGACAGGGGACACCAGCCTGCCAGGGCCACCATGGGGCTGGGGACCGTGGGGAGAGGACATGACATCTCCTGAGGACTCACCAGCAAGCCTGAGGTTCTGGACTGGAAGGGAGAAGGGATGGGGCTGGGTGAGGGTGGAAGGGCAGCATCAGCAGAACCTGGGGGACAGGATGGAGGGGGCTGATGCTGAACTGTCCCCATGGGAACACTGGTTTGGCATGGAAGTCTTGAGGACAGAGACACCTCAGCCAATCTGGGCTGAGACAGCCACCCCATGTTTGAACAGGTCACTTCCAAAAGCCATATGGCACCTGTCCTTACAGCCACACCCCATGGCCCTGATGCTGTGACCCCATACCTGTCCCCATGGCTCATCCACATAGTACGTGGCCCTTGTCCCTGTCAGTGCATTTGTGTTCCCCTGTCCATGTCTTGGAGACCTCAGGGGACACCACAGACCCCCTGTGCCCCCTCCCCACCAGTCTCTGCCTCACCAGGGCCCATCCCCGGGGTGTCAGGCCCGTTCCCAGGCCACTCACCCCACAGGAGCAGCAGTGCCACCTTCCCGGCCATCCCCGTGTCCCCAGCCACGTGCACTGGCTGTCACTCGCTGCTGTGGCCACCGCTCCCCTGGGTGGCGGCTCTTCGGATGCAGAGGAAGGAAGAAAGGTCACAGCTCGTCCCCACGTGTAGGTGGCCCTTGGTGGGGGCAGGGTGGGGGAGAGGTGGAGACACAGTAGGGGACAGGCTGGGGACATTCTGGGAGAGTCTGGGGGCTCAGTGGGGGATGGTGTTCCCAGGAGTGGGGGGGCTCAGGGGTTGTGGGGAACCAAGGATGGGTGTCCAGGAGAATGGGGGTGCAGGGGAATTGGGGTCTCCATGCCTGGGGGGATTTAGGAATGGGGGTCCTGAGGGAACATGGTCCCCAGGGATTTTGGGTGATGGGATGTGGGTCCCAGGGTTGGGGATGCAGGAGGAGGAAAGGGGACCCTGGGGAAGAGGGGTTGTGTGGGAAGAAGCAGCCCATGGGATGGGATGAAGGCAATGGTGGTCCTGGGCAATGGGAGTGCTGGGATGGGGGTCCCAGGGAGGAGAGACCAAGGGAATGGGGGTGCCATGGTTGGGTTCCCTAGGCAATGGGGGTCCCAGGGATGGGCAGGGGCTGGGTGGGCACAGGGGTCACAGCTCCTTGCCTGGGTGCCTCAGATTTTGGGGTGACTCAGAGCCCAGCACAGCCCCCACAGTGTGCTCATGGCCAGGGGGGCACCCCAGGCTTGAGGCTCTGGCTCTGTGCCCCACACACCCCGGGGCTTTTTCCTGGCCCCCATTTCGTGGCTCAGCCATCCCAGGGAACACCTGAGCAGGGAACAGGTGGGGGGATCCCAGGAAGGGACCAAGGGGGGGTGGGGGGTGCAGGCAGTGGTTGGGGGGCTGTGGGGGATGAAAGATTTTCACTTTCTCTTTCCTGCAGCAGAAGGAAGAGGCCGAGCTGAGCTGAGCCAAGGACGTGGGTTCTGTCCTGGGGGGGCACATGCAGAGGGGTCCTGCCCTGAGGGAAAAGGGCTCCTCTGCTGTGGGGACACCTGGGTCTTGTCCCAGGGTCTTGTCCCAGGGGGTTCCTCGTTCTGGGGGTGCCA
The DNA here is from genome assembly GCA_021534815.1 of Acrocephalus arundinaceus. Taxonomy (NCBI): domain Eukaryota; kingdom Metazoa; phylum Chordata; class Aves; order Passeriformes; family Sylviidae; genus Acrocephalus; species Acrocephalus arundinaceus. The sequence continues at coordinate 153,601 of JAJEOU010002528.1, read as the reverse complement.
TGTCCTTGGGGATTCCTGTCCCAGAGGTGGCACATCCTGGGCACCTCTGTCCTTGGTGGGGGAGCCCTGAGCCTTCCCACTGTCCCCAGTGGGGCCCTGTGACCTCTGGGGTGCCCTGCCTAAAGGGGGCACCTCATAGAACCTTGCCCTGATGATGGTAACTGCCAGGCCCAATTGGGTTGAATTCCCTGATGCCCAACTGCTTGAGACAAAATTATACATCCAGGAAATAAAGGCAACAATATTTTCCCAAAACATTTTTTTTCCAATATAAGAAAAGCTCAGCAAAATTCAAACTGAAAATGTGTAAAATTATCTGGTTGATAGAATCCCTGAAGTTGTTGCTCTCCCAACACATCACTCACAATAAAACCACAAACATATCACAAATAAATGAGACTTTTTGGTTCCCCTTGAGGAGCTCATTGGTGAATCCCACAGCAGCGTTTGCTGGTGGATAACAGAGTGTGGAATCTCCCTGAGTGTCCAACAGCTCCATGGAATTGTTCCCTGCCTGCTGGGCAGCACCCCAGCCCATAGGGAAGGCTTTGCTTGGGACATATTTAGGAACTCTTCCCATTTATCTCATTCCCACTCTGAAACTTGATTTAGTGCCCATGGCTTCTGCTCAAAAGGGGAGAAAGTCTGTCCATCTTTGGAACAGAGCACAGGAATCTTTGGAAATGCCTGTGTGTCCCTCAGGGTCTGCTTCCCTGGGAAATGCACTCCACCCTGCCCTCAATTCCCCTGCCTGGGCACTCCCTGCTCCTGCTGAGACACCCCTGTGCCCCACATCCACCTGTGCAGCCCCTGCTCAATATTGCCACACTTTTCCATCTCTTCTGCTGTCCACATGCAGAACCCAAACATTCTTTTGGGAGGTTCCAAAGGGCTGCAGGTTTTGTTGAAGAAGGAGGGTCCTCGTCAGGTTGTTGAGCAGATGGGTGTGGGATTTGCAGCACTTGTGGGGCTCTCTCAGCCCCTTGGGCAGACAGGGACCAAATGATCAATTGCTGCATTTCCGCACTGCTTCCCTCACAGCTGCCCCTGCAGGGGGGGTTTCCAGCCAGCCCTGCTCTGAAAACCATCCAAGGCCCCCACAGAGCCACTGCTTGGGCTCCCATTGCCTTCTGTGCTTCTTGCAGGCCTGAGCAAACCACAGGCACGCCTTCTTCCCCCACACAATTCTCACCTTTGCAGCAGCTCGAAAGCTGCCAGAATCAAAGCAGAGGGGGTGGGCAGGGGAGGGGGACGTGGCTCAGGTGCTGGCTGCCAGCTGTGGCTGGCCAGAGCAGGGCTGGCCAATGCCCATCCCTGTGCCCTGGGGCTGGGCCATGGCTGGGCCCCACACTTGCATGGCCACTGGCTTCAAGGAGGAGCACTTGGGGAGCTCCTTCCTGCCTGCCTGGGGCTCCATTCCCAAGCTGCTCTTGTTGGCTCAGATCCTGCAGGGGATCAGCAAGAATGGAGAAGTCTGGACCCCTCCCGGAGCTGCCATCCCCCAGGACAGGACCCCCTTGGCCAGCATGTGTCCCCCCAACCCGGGACAGGATCCCCCCCGGACAGGACCCTCCTGGATGTGCCCCCCAGGACAGAACCTGCCCCCCTGTGTGACACTCAGCACAAACGGCCTCTTCCTTCTGCTGCAGGAGAGAGAAAGATAAAATGTTGGGGGGGGGGGGCACAGCAGGACACCCCCATCCCCCACAGCCTCCCACCCCTCCCTGCAGACCCCTCACCACTGCTTCCCCCACCCTGGGGTTCCCCCAACCCATTCCCTGCTCAGTGCTCCCCAGGTTCATCAAGGCACAAAGTGGGGGTTGGGAAATTGAGGGGAAAATTCAAAGAAATTGGAAGGAAGAGAGGAAAAAGCCCCAGGGGATTGGGGGGACATAGACCCAGAGCTCCTCATAATCTTTCTGGGGTGATCATCAGGACATGAGCACCTTGCAGGGCTGTGCTTGGCCCCAAAATCTGAGGCATCCAGGGAAGGAGTTGTGACCCATGGGTCCAACCAACCATTGCCCATTTCTCGGATTCACATTTCCCTGGGACCTGAACCTTGGGACCAAAGTTCTCTATGTTCCCCTTTCCCTGGGTTCCCATACCAGGACTGTCACTCCCCAGGATCTCCATGGCCCAGGGCGCCATTCCCAAGGAACACTCTCCCACTCAGTCCATCCCCTGAAATCCTGCATCACCCAGGACCTTTATTTCCCCAGGACCCCCAGTCCCACAGGAACCTCCATTCCTCTGGCACACCCATCTCATGACCCCAGATCCCTGGAGCTCACGTTCCCGTGGGACTCCCGTCCCTGAATCCCCCCAGACATGGAGACCCCAATTCCCATTGCACCCCCATCCCAGGTGACTCCCCCTCCTCAGGACCCTCATTCCCAAGGGACCCCAGCCCTGGGACCCCTCATTCCCCTGGACACCCATCCCTGGCTCCCCAAACCCCTGAGGCCCCCCCTCCTGAGAACAACATGTCCCACCGTGTGCCACCCAGCCTTGTCCCCAGCCTTTCCCCACCCTGCCTACAGCCTGTCCCTAGGTTGTGGTCACCCTGCCCCCATGAAAGGGCACCCACACATGGTGATGAGAGCTGAGCTCGCTTCCTTCCACACTGGCTGAAAAGGCACCACCCAGGTGACAGCTGCCCCTGGCAGTGAGTGACAGCCAGCCTGGATGGCCAGGGACACGGGGATGGCCGGGAAGGTGGCGCTGCTCCTGTGGGGTGAGTGTTCCGGGCACGGGCCTGACACCCCGGGGATTTGCCCTGGTGAGGCAGAGACCGGTGGGGAAGGGGCACAAGGGGGCTGTGGGGTCCCCCGCGGTCCCCAGTTCCAGCAGAGCCAGTGCATGAGGTGACGTGGGGTTGTGAGGTGGCTGTGGGGACAGGAGAGTGGAGACAGGACTGGAGGGACAGGAATGTGGGGGGAGGAATTATGAGGCTTGTGCAGCTGTGGGGACAGCTGATGGGTGTAGGGACATGGACAAGGGGACAAGGACCATGTGGATGGGCCATGGGGACAGAGGCCTTGGGGCTGCTGAGGGTGACTTGTGCCAGTATGGCTTGGCCCTGGCATCCCCAGTTCTGGGGTGTCCACGTTGTCCCTGTGTCCTGATGGAGCAAAGTGTGCCCAAGGTGTCCCTGTCCCCAATGGGTCCGTGCCGCACAAGGACAGTTTGTGGACAGCCCCCACACTCTGTGCCCCCGGGTGCCACTGTCCCCACAGTGCCACCCTCACCCAGCCCTGTCCCTTCTCCTTTCCAGCCCAGACCCTTGGCCTCGCTGGTGAGTCCTCAGGGGATGCCATGTCCCCACACTGCTGTCCCCAGCCCCATGGTGGCCCTGGCAGGCTGGTGTCCCCCATCACCCGCAGGTGCCCAGACCACCCAGCTGGAGCCCCCCTGGATGCCGCCAGTGCTGTGGGACCGGGTGACACTGACCTGCCAGGGTTTTGGGACTGCTGGTGCCACCACCTGGTGCAAGGATGGGCAGCGCTGGGGGCAGGAGGGACGTGACTATTTCACTGTCACCGAGAGTGGAACCTACACGTGTGACAGACCTGGCACTGGGCCGAGCTCCCCTGTGAGAGTCCTAAACGGTGAGTGGGGGATGAGGATTGGTGCCCATACGAGGGCTCTGGGTGGGCTCCTGTCGATGTGTGGATTCACGTCCTTGTTGTGATGATGGCCCGATCCCTGCACATGAGGACATCCCAGTGTATCCCACTGTGCCCCTGTGCACACCAGTTTGTTCCAGTGCACACCAGTGCATCCCTGGGTGATGGGAGTCCTGTGGTGCTGATGGCTGTCATGGGTTCCCCACTGGTGTCCCCAGGAGCCTCTGGTCTAATGGGGACTCTCCCAACTGGTCTCCAGTGTAATTGGGACCCTCCTGGACCCCTCTTGAGTCCCTGAGTGTGACAGACCCCCTTGTCCCACAGACCGGCTGGTGCTGCAGGTGCCAGCAGAGACACTGCTGGAGGGGGACACGGTGACACTGCGCTGCTGGGGCTGGCAGAACAAGTCTGTCACCAGGATGCAATTTTACCATGAGGAGAAGGAACTGGAGCAGCCTTTCAGTGGGACCCAGCTGTCCCTGTCCCCACTGCAACTGAACCACAGTGGCCGCTACAGCTGCAGTGGCTGGGTGGGAATCAACCAGTTGGGGTCAGTACCGGTGACAGTGACAGTGCACAGTGAGCACCCTCAGAGTTGCTTCCCCAATACCCTGACACCCCAACACCTCACACTTTGAAAACCCCAAAGCCCCTTCCCAGTCAGGATTCAGAGTCACAGTCCTCACGTCCCCTCTCCTTCCCAGAGCTCTTCACGGTGCTGGTGCTGGAGGGTCCCCCCGAGCTCACCAAGGGGTCCCCCCTCAATCTCAGCTGCCTCAGCATCCCCAGCTGCCTGCGGCCCCCAGCACCCCTCCTGCATCTCTTCTACCAGGACAGGCAGTTGGTGGGGGGCCCGCAGGGGTCCCCACAGCTCCTGGTGCCCACCGTGGGGGTCTCCCACTCGGGGAATTAAAGCTGCCAGGTGCGCTCCCAGAGCGGGGCCGTGCGGAAGAGCAGCGCCCAGCTCCGCGTCATGGTGCGCAGTGAGTGTAGGGATGGGCATGGGGAGCCCCCACATCCCTCCCAGCTCTCCCATCCTGTCTCAACCCTCTGCCTGCTGCCCTGCCTTCCCAGGTCTCACCCTGGCTCTTCCCATCACCTTCCCTGCTGCCTGCATCCCTCACCAGGTCCCCTCACCCCTCCCTAGATGCACCTCTCCGTCTCTGAAGTCCCTCCATTGTCCACAGGTCCCACCATCCCTGTCTGCATCCCCCAAACCTTCCCTGTGGTTCCATTCAACCTCTCCCTGTGTCCCCTGGCTGAATCTCCCACCCTTCCCTGGGGTCCCTTCCACCCCTTTCCAAGCCCATCCCCCATCTCTGGGCCCCCTTCTTCCTCACTGAGATCCCCCCACCTCTCTCTGATCCTCCCTGTCCCTGAGTCCTTCACAGCTCCCTGTTGTCCCCCACTCTTCCCATGCCCAAGTCCCTCCTCTGTCCCCTGCAGGGGTCCCGCTCTCGGGGGTGTCCCTATGGGTGCAGCCCCCTGAGGGACAGGTGGCACTGGGTGACCGCCTGGTTCTGGCTGTGCGGCGGCCGCAGGGACAGCTCCCCTGTCCTTCTTCTGGCACTGGGAGGGCTCAGCCACACCACTGAGCACGGGTCCCCACCTGGAACTGCAGCATGTTGGGGTCGAGGACAGCGGCTGCTACCGTTTCTGGGCCAGCGATGTGGACAGCGTGGCTGAGAGCCCCACATTGAACATCACTGTCCTGGGTGAGCAGCACCCTTGGGCTGAGAGTGATCCCACCCACAGCATCCCCAATTCCACACATTCCCATTCCACCTCAACCCACCCACACCATCCCCACCCCAGCCCAGGTCACAGCCCCCACCACTGGGTGTCACAGCCCAGGGTCACTGGCACCCTCTGGCTCCAGGTATCCCCACCCAGGACATCCAGGCCATGCATCCCTAATGCCAGATGTCACATGCCCCATTCCCCATCAGGTCACATTCACCCTCCGGAGAGTCACCCTCCCAGGGCAGTGAGACCCTTGGGATTGTGGTGATGCTCCCATTGATTTGCCTCATCAGACCCAGCACATCAAACCCACACCCCCCACGAGGTGACGGCCATCACCAACCTTGGACACAGCAGCCCTCATCCCACCTTCACCTCACCCTCATCCCATCATCATCCCTCACCCCTCATCCATCCCATGCCCTGATCCCACAGCACATGATGGCCCCACCACCATGGGGTCACTGTCCAGGATGAAGGAGACCCTCTGTCTCCAGGTGCCACCATGTAGACTCCCTCCTCCCCCCATGCCTGGTGCCAGCCCCTCCTGCTGACCTCAGCTCTGTCTGTGTCCCCACAGTGCCCGTGGCCAATGCCACCATCACCCCTGGTCCCCCAGCACACCAGGTGCACACAGGTGACCCCGTGACCCTGCACTGCTCGGTGCAGGTGGGCTCAGCCCCTGTCACCTTCACCTGGCTGCACAATGGGCAGGAGGTGGCCCGGGGTCCAGTCCTGGATTTTGGGGACGTCGATGTGGGACATTTGGGCACGTACCAGCGCGTGGCCACCAACCAGCTGGGACAGGACGGGCACCGCGTGTTCCGGGCACTCAGCCCTGAGCTGGCCCTGGAGGTGACACCACAGAGACACTGGAACAGAGGTGGGGTCACACAGGGTCAGTGCGATGGCAGGACCACCTGACTTACAGCTGACCCTGACATGTCCCTCTCTGTCCCCAGCAGTGGCCACAGGGGTTGGTGTGTCCCTCCTGTTCCTGATCCTGTTCGTGGGTGTAGCTGTGGGCTGGCACTGGTGGAACAACATTGGTGGGTGACAATGGGAGCACCCAGGATCCTGGGGAGCTGGGAGGCCACCTGGAATGTGGGGGTGATGGGCAGCACCCACAGCCCCTGACTTGGGCAGTGCTGAGTGCTCAGGACCTTTTCTCAGGGTCCTCAAGGATTTGGGTTGGTGCTGGAGGGACTTGCAGGGATATTGGGGGTTTTCTCAGTGATCCTGGTGGAATCTGGAGGGTCTCCCTCCCTACCAGGCTTAGACCTCTGGCTGCTCAGGGGTCCAGAGCACTGGAGTGGTTCAGGGGTTCTGGGGGGCATCAGGGATGCTCAGGGGCCCTGGGAGAAACTGAGGGTCCAATGGGGTTTCAGGGGTCCTGAGCGGGCCTTGAGGACCCCACAGTTATCCCGTCACCTCTTTCCTTTGCAGCTGCCAGGAAGCACCAAGAAAGGTGAGTGGGGGGCTAAGACCACACTGTGCCCTTTGACCCAAACCCCCAAGACCTCCCATTCCCCCCACACATCCCCTTGATTCCCGCAGGGCCCCCTCGGATCCCCCGGCCCCCCCAGAGGAGGTGGAGGTGCTGTACAGCCACGTCGTGAGCACCAAGCAGATGGGGGGTGAGTACAGGCTGGGACACACACGGCAAGACACGTCACGCACGAGTGTCACCCCCACCCAGATCCCACAGCCAGTGTCTCTCGCAGCGTCCCCCTGTGCCACCACACTCCAGGATCCCCAGGTGACCTACGCGGAGCTGCGGGGACCCCATGGGCAACTGCAGGAGCTCAGTGACACCTACGGGAATGTGCTGTGACATTTGGGGCATAAGTGGGCACTGGGGGCCTCTGGGGGAACTGAAGGGCAATGGGGGACCCCACCCATGGGCAGCCACACGTGTGTGTGTCCCCCACTGCTCCCATGGGTGCCCAATATTCACGGGTAGGTGGGCACAAGTGGGGGTCATGTGTGAGGCTGCACAGGGCATCCAGAGCACCCCAGGCCCCCAAAACACCCAAGGGCTTCCCCACCCCCTTTCCACTACCACCAGTGCCTCCCCATTCCACATCCAGGTGCTCCCAGAACCCTCAGACACTTCCCCATTCCCTCCCCACAGTGCTCCCAGTGTATCTATTGCCTTGGTCTGTGGCAGTGTGGAGGTGGCCAGGGGGTCTTTTTGGAGCTGTGTGCAGAGGAATCCAGCTGAGTCCAGGCCAGGGCTGGTCAGTGGCCGATCAGTTGTGTTGACTGGACGCAGCTGTGGATGCTTGCCTGTGATCGTCTCCAGGGAATGGAACACTGGTGCTTCCATGGCTGTGGTGTCACAGAGAGGGGAACGCTGGGGCTGTGCCGCTCCTGCCTGGGGCCCAACAGTTGTGGCGGCAGCTGGAGTGGACGCAAAGGATGAGCCAAAGGGTGAGAGTTGCAGAAGGGCCTGGGCTGGGAGAGAGGCAGAGGGGTGGTGGAGATCAGGCAATCAGAGCCTGGCTGTCCCTGGGAGCAGTGTGCCAAGGCTGCTGGAGCTGCGGCAGCCTCGGGGCTGTGAGCATTCCCTGGGGAGGCTGATGAGTGGCCGAGCCCCCTGGAGAGGAAGAAGCTTTTGCTGGTCTCCAGCCTGGAGCTGGCCTGGCCAAGCAGCAGCTGTTTCCTGGGGTGCTGTCCCTGCTTGCCTGGGAACGAGGTGGGAGCTGCCCCAGTGCTGGCCCTGGGAAGGAGGCACAGGCCCTGGGCAGCTCTGAGCTGCATCTGCTGGGCTGCGGCCCAAGCCAGGTAGTGGCCGCAGAGGTGCAGGGAAAAGGTCGTGCCCCTGGCTCAGGGCAAGGCCAGGGCCTTGGGGAAAAAACTCCGCTTGCAGCTGGTGCCCCACAGCAGGGAGGAGCAGCAATTGCTGGCTAAGAGAGACTCTTGCCAAGGGCCTGCAGGGAGAGGACCCAGGGAAGGGCTTTGCGCTGCCCAGGGCCCAGGGTGAGTTGGGATGTGGGGATGGAATTGTAGCCTGGAAGGGCGGTGGGAGCATGGCTCAGTTTGATGCAAGAAGCTGCGGCTGCCCCTGACTCCCTGGAAGTGTCCAAGGCCTGCTTGGACAGGGCTTCTGGTCCAGGAGGGATGGGATGGGGATATGATAGGGTGGGCCAGTGTAGGGTGGGGATGGAAGTGTGGGGCTGGGATGAAGTTTGTGAGGGGTGGGGATTGGAAGGGGGGGATGGGGTGGTTTTGGCTTTTGGAGTGTAGCACTAGAGGGAGGGAGAGCAGAGGGCCCTTTGGGGATGCTCTCGGTGCTTTTAGTCATCTTGCGGCCTTGAAATGTTTTCTGGGCAGTTGCAGTGGAATTGGGAAGGCTGAGGTCAAGGAGTAAAGCTGTGGAGGGCTGAGGTGAAGGGGCTGGGACTTTGGGAGTGTGAGGGCACCAGGAAGAGGGAAGGAAGGAAGGAAGGAAGGAAGGGAGGAAGGAAGGAAGGAAGGAAGGAAGGAAGGAAGGAAGGAAGGAAGGAAGGAAGGAAGGAAGGAAGGAAGGAAGGAAGGAAGGAAGGAAGGAAGGAAGGAAGGAAGGAAGGAAGGAAGGAAGGAAGGAAGGAAGGAAGGAAGGAAAGAAGCTCCCTATTTCCTCTCCCAGTGCCTCTCCATTTTTCCCAGTAGATCCAGGTGTTCCTCATTCTGTCTCCCAGTACCCCTGTACTGCCCATGGCTCTGCGATCCCCCTCTCAGCACTCCCCGTACACCCATGGCTCCTCATCTCTCTTCCCAGTGCCAGGGAAACACAGGACTCGTTTCCTTGTTATTGGTGTCAAAATGCAGCTTTTTGTTTTAACTGGCAGAAATGGTGTTCTTTCTTCAGCTTTTTTGGGCTTTAGGAATGGGATTCTCCAATTCTGGGCTGCCACTAAAACCCAGGGGCTGCTGCCCCTTTCCCTGCCAGTGGAGGCAAAGGCAAAGGTCCCAAAGGGCTGAGAGAAGAACAATTTCCAGCAAACAGCAGTGAGAGAACAAAACCAACAGCAACATGGTTCAGAATCCAAAGGGTCACAAAAGGAACAGTTTTCACGGGAAGCTCCTTAAAAGGAAAAATGCTAGGAACCTTCCCCTAGCACATTTTTTCTAACAGGGTTCTGGCATGGCCCTGGACCTACATTGCTCTGATGGCCAAAGCAGCCTTCAGGAACCTCTGGATTTCTCCTCTCCCCTGTCTCAAACCCCTCCTCTGCCATGTTCTCACATGTTGGTGTCATCAAAGCCCTGTGGATAATCCAGAACTTCCACCTTTTCAGGGGAAGCTGGAATGAGTACATGGCACAGCGTGAGGCAGATTTTCCAGTCAATTCCAGGAGCTCTAGATGCCCCTCCAGGTCAAGGCAAACTGTTCTCTGCCCTCTGCTGCCAAAGGGATGGTATCCTGCTTTAAAGTTGCCTGCCAGGGAAGGTTGGAAAATCCCTTGGAATGGAAAATATTACCACCATCCTTCCAAAGTAATATAACGTTGAAATTACGGGGCTTCCAGACAAAGATATGGGAACAGGAATAACAGTTCTTTACTAGAATATAGATAACAAGGGAAACAACAAGAACACTGCCAACAACAACAAACAAACCCACAAACCCAGTCCCAGCCCTCTCTGGGCTGCAGGTTCTTCCCCTCCGGTGCAGTTCCGGGCACAGCTGGCACGGGCGATGGTGGCTCCCGGCCGGGCAGGGCGGGTGCGATGATTCCCCCGCGGCTGCAGGGGGCGCTGTGGCACCAGCTCGGCTGTCTCTCTCCATGGTTAATGGAGACTCAGCCGGCGGGAGAGATAGAAAAGCTTCCTTCCCTCACTGACAGGGCTGGGGGGCAGCCGGGAACGGTGCCACTGCGGATGGTAAAATGGGCTGCAGCAGGAACCCTCGGAGTGGCAGCTGGAACAGTGGCAGAAGGCACATTCCAGTGCAGCAAAGGAAATGTAGCAAAAACTCGGAAGCTGTAGCAGGAGCTATGGTGCTCAGAGCTGGAATCGGAAACGAGGTGTTGGGTTAAGTGTAGCAAAAATCTCCAAGCAGCAGCAGAAAACAGCAGAGCTGGGCAGCGACAGCCAGGCTCCCCGAAAGAGCTGCCACACACAGCCAGGAGACGCCCTCTGGGAAGGGAGTGGGGCTCTGGGTCGCGGTTTCTCCCGTGAGGCACCTGAGTATATGGTGAGGGTCCTTTCCAGTGAGATCGGCTGTTGAAAACGTCCCAGTTCAAGGGCTGCTCTCATGAACAAAGCCTCCGTCATGGTAGGAGAAGCAGTGAAGGGTGGAACTCGGCAGTGGCAGCCAATTGTCCCCAGAGCAAGAGCAGCACTGTCCCACCTCTGGTGACAGGAGCGAGAGAGAGAGAGGAGCCCAGCCCAGCCCCTCAGCCCCCACCCAAATCTCACGGTATGTCTGCCCTTCCCAAGAGAAGTTGTTCTTGCAGCCTGAGCAGCCCCACAGCAGAAGGGTCCTGGGAGAGCCCAGGGCAGGGACTGAGCTGTGGAATTGCCTCTGTCTCCACAGCAGCTCTGCCAAAGCCCAACGATGCCCTTTGGGCTCCCTGAAATCCCCTCTCCTGAAAGAGGGTTCATTCTTTCAAGTGCCAAGGATTCCTGGGGCAGACTCTGATATCATAGAATTGAAATGTGTGACATCTCAGAGTGGGCTGTGACATGACAGGGTTGTTGTGACATCACAGCATAGCTTACGACTTCACAGAGAGGCCTGTGTCATCACCAAGCACATTGTGACCTCATAGAGTGGTTTGGGACATCACAGGACAGCAGTGTATGGCATCACAGAGCAGTCATGATGTCACAAAGCGAGCAGTGACATCATATTGCAGTTGTGTGACATCATGGACTGGGCTGTGGCATCACAGGTTGGCAGTGTGACACCATGGAGGAGGCTGTTATATCACAGAGTGGGCTGTGACATCATGCAGTGGTTGTGTAATATCGTAGAGTGGGCTGTGACATCCCAGGAGGGCTTTGACCTCACTGGATTGGTCACTCTGCCCCACTCCCCTCTCAAAGCTCCCCCCCAACAGAAGTCCCCCCGTTCTGCTCGTGTGGAGCAGTGTCCCCTGTCCCCCTGGGTCCCCTCCTGCCCCCAGCACAACAGCCTCCCCCAGAGGATGTTCCACAAGGTCAATCCCCACAGCCTGACACGGGGACGGGGGGCTGGGGCCATGGATGGGGTGGGACAGGGGAACAGGGACCCCCCAGCAGCATTCCTGTCTCACCCCTGGGGGGAGCCTGGGCCAGGGCTCCTTCCCCCAGATCTACAAAGGCACCAGACAGGACCAGGAGGAGGAGGACACACCCTGCCAGCCCCCAGTGGTGCTCGAGGTCATGGACAGCAGCCACCACAAGGGCCTGCAGGGGAGGGGCTGTCACAGCACCCCCTGCCCCCAGCTGTCCAGTATCCCTGTCCACTGACTCTCAGGCATCCACATCCCACATCTCCCACATCTCCATGTCCCACAGCCCCCCCACACCCACAGCCCATGGATCCCCTGCATCCACACCCCACACCTCCCAATGCATCCACCTCCCTCAGCTCCCACGGATTCCTGGTGGTGCCCCCGGCTGGCACCAGCCCAGCCCAGTGTGTGGAGCCACACTCAGGGTCCTCATCCCTCTTCCCCCCACCCAGAAGAAGGAGAAAATCACCCCCAGGAATGCCTCTGCTAAGAAGGTGCTGCTGGCAGTGCTGAGATTGGCCACTGCCTGCCTGAGCTTGCAGAAGGAACAACCCCTTCCTTCCTTCCTTCCTTCCTTCCTTCCTTCCTTCCTTCCTTCCTTCCTTCCTTCCTTCCTTCCTTCCTTCCTTCCTTCCTTCCTTCCTTCCTTCCTTCCTTCCTTCCTTCCTTCCTTCCTTCCTTCCTTCCTTCCTTCCTTCCTTCCTTCCTTCCTTCCTTCCTTCCTTCCTTCCTTCCTTCCTTCCTTCCTTCCTTCCTTCCTTCCTTCCTTCCTTCCTTCCTTCCCTCCTTCCTTCCTTCCTTCCTTCCTCCCTTCCTCCCTTCCTCCCTTCCTCCCTTCCTCCCTTTCCTCCCGGGCTCTACTGGACAGTGGGCAGGGGCTGGGACAGCCAGAACATGGGAAGGACAAATCCAAGGGATGGCAGAGATGGAATTTCAGCAGCCGAGAGGCACCCGAGGCTGTCAGAGGAACAACCCTGCAGGCAGCGAGTGCAGGGAGGAAGGAGGGGCACGAGGAGCTGCAGGTGCCAGAGCAGGGATTTCAGGAAGCCCAAAGGGCATCGTTGGGCTCTGGCAGAGCAATTGTAGAGGCAGAGACAATTCCACAGCTCAGTCCCTGGCCTGTTATTCCACAGCCTCCCAACAACCTGCTGCTGGTGAGAAGCCCGCCGTGTTTGAGGTGGGGGGGTTACAGGAGGTTGGTGTCAGCTAGGGTGGGCACAGACACCCCCACAACCTCCTATAACCACTCCAATCCCCATCTCTTGAAGGGTCTCAGTGCTGGGAACCAGGGGACAGACAAGACCCTCCAGCTGAAATGCTCGTGACACTCCTGGACATCTCCCCTCTGTCCACAACAACCAATGACCATGCTGTCCCCTCTACCCCAGCAATGGGAAGGAAAAGTGCAGCTTTTTCCCTTTGGAAAAATGGCTGATTTGGCTCCAAATTGCAGCTGTGGGGCTGAGACCCCCCAAATCTGTAGTGGCTGAAACTGTTGGGGCCGCCCCTCTTCTCCCCTGATCCCCTCTATATCCCCCATGGGGTTTCTGTCCTGAGGGGTTGGGATGCTTTGGGTTTCTTGGGGTTTGGAAGAAATCCTGTCCAAGACTTCTCCATCCTTGCTGGTCCCCTGCAGGATCTGAGTCGGCAAGAGCAGCTTGGGAATGGAGCCCCAGGCAGGAAGGAGCTCCCCAAGTGCTCCTCCTTGAAGCCAGTGGCCATGCAAGTGTGGGGCCCAGCCATGGCCCAGCCCCAGGGCACAGGGATGGGCATTGGCCAGCCCTGCTCTGGCCAGCCCCAGATGGCAGCCAGCACCTGAGCCAGGTCCCCCTCCCCCGCCCACCTCCTGGGCTTTGATTCTGGCAGCTTTCGAGCTGCTGCAAAGGTGAGAATTGTGTGGGGGAAGAAGGCGTGCCTGTGGTTTGCTCAGGCCTGCAAGAAGCACAGAAGGCAATGGGAGCCCAAGCAGTGGCTCTGTGGGGGCCTTGGATGGTTTTCAGAGCAGGGCTGGCTGGAAACCCCCCCTGCAGGGGCAGCTGTGAGGGAAGCAGTGCGGAAATGCAGCAATTGATCATTTGGTCCCTGTCTGCCCAAGGGGCTGAGAGAGCCCCAGGAGTGCTGCAAATCCCACACCCATCTGCTCAACAATCTGACCGGGACCCTCCTTCTTCAACAAAACCTGCAGCCCTGGGGAACCTCCCAGAAAGAATGTTTGGGTTCTGCATGTGGACAGCAGAAGAGAGGGAAAAGTGTGGCAATATTGAGCAGGGGCTGCACAGATGGATCTGGGGAACAGGGGTGTCCCAGCAGGAGCAGGGAGTGCCCAGGCAGGGGAATTGAGGGCAGGGTGGAGTGCATTTCCATGGGAAGCAGACCCTGAGGGACACACGGGCATTTCCACGGATTCCTATGCACTGTTCCAAAGATGGACAGAGTTTCTCCCCTTTTGGGAGAAGGAGCCATGGGAAGTGAATCAAGTTTCAGGGTGGGAAGGAGAAAAATGGGAAGAGTTCCTAAATATGGCCCAAGCAAAGCCTTCCCTATTGTGCTGGTTTGAAAGCAAAACCAGTGAAAGACTCTAAGTCAGAAAACACAATTTAATAAGAGGAAAAGAAATAAATGAAAGTAAAATAAAATAAAAGTAATAGTACAAAAAAACCCCTAGTGACAGAGTCAGAACACAACCTGACACACTCTTAGGGTGGTAGTGGCAGTCCAGTTGAGATGGTCTTGTCAAAGCAGTGATTCCCGTAGAAACGTCTGGTAGCTCTTGTCTCTTCTGGGAGTCTAGTGGATAAAAGCTGCTTGTGCTGTCTCAAACCCTGGATTATATCCAGGTGGGAATGCTTGGCTACTCCCCCTGGGTGGAGCATCTCACAATGGGATGATCTCATTCTATGCGTCATGCAGTGGATCCTTGATGGCCCATTAAACAGAGATAACTCCCAAAGGGAGTCATGTGGCAAGGCATTGTTAGGCTTGATAACAGAAGATAAGGAAAACACTGCCCCACCTTGGCTCCAACGGCTCATGGGGATAGAATACATACCTTGGGCACAATTTTACCATGTAAGCTAAGACACTTCCCTATGGGCTGGGGTGCTGCCCAGCAGGCAGGGAACAATCTCATGGACCTGTTGGGCACTCAGGGAGATTCCACTCTCTGTGTGCTCCACCAGCAAACGCTGCTGTGGGATGCACCAATGGGCTCCTGAAGGGAACCAAAAAGTCTCATTTCTCTGTGATTTGTTTGTGTTTTTATTATAAATGACTTGTTGGAAAAGAACAATTAAAATTATTCTATCAGCAGATAATTTAATACATTTTCAGTTTGATTTTTGCTGAGCTTATTCATATTGGGGGAAAAAAAGGTGAGGGAAAATATTTTTGCCTTTATTTCCTGGATGTAAAATTTTTGTCTCAAGAAACTGGGCATCAGGAAATTCACCCAAATTTGACTTGGCATTTACCATCATCAGAGCAAGGCAGTAAAAGGTTCCCCTTTAAGTCTGGGCACCCCAGAGGTCACAGGGCCCCACTGGGGACAGCGGGAATGCTCAGGTCCTCCCAGGATCGAGGTGCTCAGGATGTGCCACCTCTGGGACAGGAATCCCCAAGGACGTGGCACCCCCAGAACGAGGAACCTCCTGGGACAAGACCCTGGGACAAGACCCAGGTGTCCCCACAGCAGAGGAGCCCTTTTCCCTCAGGGCAGGACCCCTCTGGATGTGCCCCCCCAGGACAGAACCCACGTCCTTGGCTCAGCTCAGCTCGGCCTCTTCCTTCTGCTGCAGGAAAGAGAAAGTGAAAATCTTTCATCCCCCAGAGTCCCCCAACCACTGCCTGCACCCCCCACCCCCCTTGGCCCCTTCCTGGGATCCCCCCACCTGTTCCCTGCTCAGGTGTTCCCTGGGATGGCTGAGCCAGGAAATGGGGGGGGCCAGGAAAAAGCCCCACGGGGTATGTGGGGCACAGAGCCAGAGCCTCAAGCCTGGGGTGCCCCCCTGGCCATGAGCACACTGTGGGGGCTGTGCTGGGCTCTGAGTCACCCCAAAATCTGAGGCACCCAGGCAAGGAGCTGTGACCCCTGTGCCCACCCAGCCCCTGCCCATCCCTGGGACCCCCATTGTCCTGGGAACCCAACCATGGCACCCCCATTCCCTTGGTCTCTCCTCCCTGGGACCCCCATTCCAGCACTCCCATTGCCAAGGACCACCATTGCCTTCATCCCATCCCATGGGCTGCTTCTTCCCACACAACCCCTCTTCCCCAGGGTCCCCTTTCTTCCTCCTGCACCCCCAACCCTGGGACCCACATCCCATCACCCAAAATCCCTGGGGACCATGTTCCCCCAGGACTCCTATCCCTGAATCCCCCCAGGCATGGAGACCCCAATTCCCCTGCACACCCATTCTCCTGGACACCCATCCTTAGTTCCACACAGCCCCTGAGTCCCCCCACTCCTGGGAACATCTTCCCCCACTGAGCCCCCAGACTCTCCCAGAATGTCCCCAGCCTGTCCCCTACTGTGTCTCCACCTCTCCCCCACCCTGCCCCCACCAAGGGCCACCTACACGTGGGGACGAGCTGTGACCTTTCTTCCTTCCTCTGCATCCGAAGAGCCGCCACCCAGGGGAGCGGTGGCCACAGCAGCGAGTGACAGCCAGTGCACATGGCTGGGGACATGGGGATGGCCGGGAAGGTGGCACTGCTGCTCCTGTGGGGTGAGTGCCCCGGGCACGGGCCTGACACCCCGGGGATGGGCCCTGGTGAGGAAGAGACTGGTGGGGAGGGGGCACAGGGGGGCTGTGGTGTCCCCTGAGGTTCTCAGGGCCAGCAGTGCCAGTTCAAGGGCATGTAGCTCAGTGTCACCAGAGTCCTGGGATGGCTGTGGAGACAGGAACAGGGGGACAGGAACAGAGAACTGGAATGTGGGGACAGGAACAGGGGGATAGAGATGAGAGGAAAGGATGTGGCCAATGGAACCCTGGGGCTGGGGTAGCTGTGGGGACAGGGACAGGGACAAGGGCCATGTACCATGTGGATAGGGCATGGGGACAAGTTCCATTTGAATGGGATCACGGGCACAGGGCCATGGGTATGTGGCCATGGAGACAGGTGCTGTGAGGATGGTGGAGGTGACCTGTGCAAACGTGGAGTGTCCACAGTTTTCCCATGTCCTGCTTCAACCAAGGATGACCCTCGAGGTTTCTCCTTCCTCAAGACCTCTATGCTAGACCAGTGTTCCATTGGGGACAGTCTGGGGACAGACAGCACACTTCATGCCCAGGTACTGCTCTCCCTGCAGGGCAACCCCAACCTAACCCTGTCCCTTCTCCCTTCCAGCCCAGACCCTCGGCCTCGCTGGTGAGTCCTCAAGGGATGCCATGTCCTTGCCCTGCTTTCCCCAGCCCTGCGGTGGCCCTGGCAGGCTGTTGTCCCCTGTCACCCGCAAGTGCCCAGACCACCCAGCTCCTGGTGGAGCCCCCCTGGAGGCCAGCGGTGCTGTGGGACCCGGTAACACTGACCTGCCAGGGCTCGGGGACCACCAGTGCCACAACCTGGTACAAGGATGGGCAGCGCTGGGGGCAGGAGGGAGTCGAAAACTTCACTGTTACCAAGAGTGGCACCTACAAGTGTTCCAGACGTGGCACTGGGCTCAGCTCCCCTGTGACAGTCCGAAATGGTGAGTTTGGGATGGGGATTGGTGCCCCTACAAGGGCTCTGAGTGGGCTCCTGTCCGTATGTGGCTTCACATCCTTGTTGTGTTGATGGCCCAATCCCTGCACATGGGGACATTCCAGTGCATCCCACTGTGCCCCTGTGCACACCAGTTTTTTCCAGTGCACACCAGTGCACCCATGGTGATGAGAGTCCTGTGGTGGTTTGGACAGTGATGGGTTCCCCCCTGATATCCCCGCAGCCTCTGATGTTATGGGGATTCCCCTGAGTGGTCCCCATTGTAATGGGGACGGCCCTGAACTCCTCGAGTCCCTCAGTGTGACAGGACGCCCCTGTCCCACAGCCCGGCTGGTGCTGCAGATGCCAGCATGGCCGCTTGTGGAGGGGGACACGGTGACACTGCGCTGCCGGCGTTGGCAGAACAACTCGGTCACTGCGGTGTGATTTTACCACGAGGAGAAGGATCTGGGGCAGCCCCTCAATGGGACCGAGCTGTCCCTGTCCCCTCTGCAGCTGCACCACAGTGGCCGCTACCGCTGTGCGGGCACGGTGGGAACTGAGCAGTTGGAGTCAGCACCAGTGACAGTGACAGTGCACGGTGAGCACCCCCAAAGCTGGCACCCCAATACTCTGATACCCCACTGCCATCCCCAGCAGGCTGCGCATCACCGTGTCCCCCTGCTGACAGTGCACAGGGAACATCCCCATAATCCCACACCCCAATACCCCCTCCCCTGCTGGCTCAGGGTCACTGTCTTCTCCCCTCTTCTTCCCAGAGCTTTTCATGGTGCCAGTGCTGGAGGGTCCCCCCGAGCTCACCGAGGGGTGCCCCCTCAATCTCAGCTGCCTCAGCACCCCCAGCCCCCTGCAGCCCCCAGTCCCCCTCCTGCATCTCTTCTACCAGGACTGGCACTTGGTGGGGGGCCCGCAGGGGTCCCCGCAGCTCCTGGTGCCCGCCGTGGGTGTCTCCCACTCAGGGAATTACAGCTGCCAGGTGCACTCCCAGGGTGGGGCTGTGCAGAAGAGCAGCGCCCGGCTCTGCATCACGGTGTGCAGTGAGTGTGGGGATGGTCACAGGGAGCCCCCACAGCTTTCTCGGGTTCCCCAGCCCTGCCTGGGTATGCCCATCCCTCCCTGGAAACCCACATCGGTTCTCAGTTCCCTATACCATCCTTTGATCTTCCTTTGTTTCCTGGGTCCTGAAAACCCAAGTCTCCCATGTCACCCTAATCCCTCTCTGGTGTCCCTGCTCCCATCCTTCGATTCCCTTCTTGCTCCCTGAGGTCTTCTCCATCCTTCTGCTTAGCCTCCTCCTTTCCCTCCACATGTCTCCACCCCTCCCTTTTTCCCAATCCCACCTGTGTCCCCCCACAGTGGTCCCTCTCTCAGGGATGTCGCTGTGGGCGCAGCCCTCCCATGGGACAGGTGGCACAGGTGGACCACCTGGTGCTGAGCTGGCAGTGGCCAATGGGACAGGTCCCCTGTCTTTCTCCTGCCACTGGGGAGGCTCAGGGACATTGCTGGTTTCCAGCTCCTACTTGGAGCTGTGCCACCTTGAGGACAGTGACAGCAGCCACTCCCATTGCCGGGTCAGCGACAGGGACAGCGCGGCTGGGAGCCCCCATTGCGCGTCACCATCCTGGGGAGCAGGACCATTGGGCTGGGGCTGACCCCATCTCTGGAAACCCTCACCTAACCCTCATCTTCCCCACACCATCCTTGTCCTGTCCCACGTCACAGCCCCCACCACTGCAGATCAGGGTCCTGGGTGACTGGAACCCTCGGGCTCCAGATCCCCCACCCAGCACATTCCACCCATGGCTCCCTCCTCCCACCTGTCACATCCATGCCCCACACCAGGTCACCGTCACTGCTACTGTGTGTCACCCTCACAGGTCAGCAGGACCCTCGTGATTGGGCTGATTCCAGCCCCAGCCTGCCCCAGCCTGCCCCATCCCACTCTCACTCCATCCTCACTGCACCCCTGGCATCCCCTCCTCCCACATCCACTGATGGCCACAACCACGGCCACCTTGGGACCCTCTGTCTGTCCATGTCCCCAACCACAGCATCCCCCATGTCACCCTCACATCCTACATGGCCACACTCATCCCACCCTCATCCACCCTGTCCCAGTCACCCAATGCCAGCTGCCAGCCCCTCCCCCAGTCTCAGCCTTGTCTCTGTCACCACAGTGCCTGTGGCCAATACCACCATCACCCCCAGTCCCCTGTCACACCAGGTGCACGCAGGTGACCCCGTGACCCTGCGCTGCTCGGTGCAGGTGGGCTCAGCCCCTGTCACCTTCACCTGGCTGTACAATGGGAAGGAGGTGGCCCAGGGTCCCATCCTGGAGCTTTGGGACGTCGATGTGGGACATTCAGGAACCTACCAGTGCGTGGCCACCAACCAGCTGGGACAGGACAGGCTCCGCGTGTTCCGGGCACTCAGCCCCAAGCTGGTCCTGGAGGTGACACCACGGCAACCTGGGGGCACAGGTGAGGTCACACGGGGTCACCATGGTAGTCTGTCACTCCTGAGTTGTTGGTAACCTCGGTTTGCCCCCATTCTCTTCCTAGCAGTTACACAAGGGAACAGGACACAGGAGGGGTCACCTGAGGCCACAATGGTTGCAGGACCTCTGAGGTGACAGGTGACCCCTCTGCGTCCCTCTCTGTCCCCAGCAGTGGCCGCAGGGGTCAGTGGCTCCCTTTTGTTCCTGGTCCTGCTCCTGGGTGTCATTGTTGCCTGGCACTGGTGGCACCACATTGGTGGGTGACAATGGGGGGGGCAGGGTTCCCAGAGAGGGGTGGGAAGCCCCCAGACTGAAGGGGTGATAGGATGGCACCCACAGCTCCTTACTTGGGTCAGGCTGAGCTCCCTGTGACCTTGGCTGAGTGTCCTGGGGGATTTTGGGAGGTGTGGGAAGGCCACATAGCAATGTTGGGTTTTCTGTCAGGATCCTGGTGGATTTTTGAGGGTCCCCCTCCCTGCTGGGCTTGGGGTTCTGGGTGCTCAGGGTTCAGGGGTTCTGGGGGCTTTAGAGATGCTCAGGGTTCCTGGAGGAACTGAGGGTCGGGTGGGAGTTCAGGATTCCCATGGGTGGTCAGGGCCCTGGGGGCCCCACACTCACCCCTTCCCTCTCCTTTGCAGCCACCAGGAAGCTCCAGGAAAGGTGAGTGGGGGGCTCCAGTCACAACCCCTCTTCTACTCTCACACCCCAAACCCCCCATGTGCTCCCCAAAGCCCCTCTATCCCCACAGGGCACTTCCACAGCCCCTGGCCCCCCCTGAGGAGGAGGAGGAGGTTCTGTACAGCCATGTCGTGATAATGGAGTGGGCAGGGGGTGAGTACAGGAACAGGGAAATACAGGGACACGTCACCCACTGGTGTCACCCCCAGCCAGGTCCCCCCAACCAGTGTCTCCCACAGGGCCCCACTGTGCCACTCCCCCCAAGGACACCACGGTGACCTATGCAGAACTGCCAGGACCCCATGGACGACCACAGGACCGCAGTGACATCTATGAGAGTGTGCTGTGACACTGAGGAAACTGGGGGGCACTGGAAGACACTGGGGATCCCCTCCCCCTGGGCTTCTGTGGTTGCCATCCTACCCATGGTGGTGGTCAGGAGAAAGGGTGGGTGCACAGAGCACCCAGTGCTCCCCATTCCATCTCCCAGTACCACCAGGGTTCCCCATTCCCCCTCCCAGTCCTCCCAGTAAAACCAGGGGCTCCTCATTTCCCTACCCAGTATATCTGTACTCCCATTGGCTGCATATTCCCCCTCCCAGGCAAGGAGGGCACAGGACCTGTTCCAACACTGTTCAGTCCAAAAAGCAGCTTTTTGGTTAAACTGTCAGAAATAGCCTTTGCTCAGCTCTGTTGGGCTTTACAAACGGGATTCTTCAATTTCAGGCTGCCACTAAAAACCAGGGGCTGCTGCCCCTTCCCCTGCCAGCGGAGGAACAAAGGTCCCAAAGGGCTGAGAGGGAAAGCCCCTCAAAAAAGGAACAAACCCTGGACATTTCTCCTAACACATTTCCTTCACCAGATGTGCCTAGGAGGGCCCTGGACCTTCATTGCTCTGATGGCCAAAGTGGCCTTCAGGAGGCTCTGGATTCTCTTCTCCCTTGTCCCAAACCCCTTCCTTTGCCATGTTCCCCACACAATGACATCACAAGGGCCCTGTGGGTGTTCCTGAGCCTCCCCCTTTTCCAGGTCAGTCAGGATCAGGCCATGGCACAGGTTGGAGTGTCAGAGACAGGAAAAGTTTGATGTCTTGAGACATTTTGGAACACCAGTGTGTGGCAGGGATGGGTCAGGCCTTGCTTTTGGTGAGACAGGGCCCCACCTGTCAATCAGTCTGCCAGCCATGGCACACTGGGAACAGTGTGACACTCTGCCTAACCCAGCTCCTGAGTGGCCGGGTGACCAGAAATTCCACCTGGGGGGAGGGCCCTTGGTGGCCCAAGGGCTTAAAAGGCAAAGCGTGAGGTGGCCCTGTGTCTGACTGTGTCTTCTCTTGGAGGGTCTGCCCCATCCATGCTGGAACCCAGTAGTTTGCAACTGTCTTGGTTTAGAAGAGAAATGCCTGCCAAAGAAAGCAGGAACCTTCCTGGAATGGAAAGAATATGCATGCTTTAAAAATGTTATAATTTAGGAAATTTTGGGGTTTCCAGGAAAACATGCAGGGAAGTGTGTAACAGCTCGTTACTAGAAAATTTTTAGAAAAGAACAGAAAAAAAACAACACAAAACCAGAACTTTCCCATCCACTCAGGGCTGGTTTTTCATCTTTGGTGCAGTTGTGACAGCGTCCAGTAGGGAGCGCTGCAGGGAGCATGCCCGGCCAGCAGGGGGCGCTGCAGGGAACATGCTCGCCCAGCAGGGGGCGCTGCAGGGAACATGCTCGCCCAGCAGGGGGCGCTGCAGAGAGCATGCTCGCCCAGCAGGGGACGCTGTAGGGAGAACTCCCGGCCAGCAGAGGGTGCCCCGGGGCCAGCTCGAACCCCTCGGGGGCCATGGTGGCCTCAGCCGGGAGGGAGGAGGGGAAATTGCTTCTTTTTGCAAACTCATCACCATCAATCGGGCCCGGCACCACCACCGGCAGCGGGCAGAAGCGGCCA
Source organism: Acrocephalus arundinaceus (assembly GCA_021534815.1). Classification (NCBI taxonomy): domain Eukaryota; kingdom Metazoa; phylum Chordata; class Aves; order Passeriformes; family Sylviidae; genus Acrocephalus; species Acrocephalus arundinaceus. Next base: position 131,212 of record JAJEOU010002528.1, on the reverse strand, counting down.
AGGCAGCAGGCTGGATCATAGTGCCCAGTGGCAGTGTCGCAGCGTCCGGGGGCCAGGCACACGCCTTGCAGAACACACACGACCGCTCTCCCCAATCCTGAACGGAGGGAAGGCAGCACCGACTGCCCAGCAAAGTCTCAGGGTCACAACAGCACCTCTCATGGCTTTATGTCACAATTCCTGGAAACCCTCAGCCTTTCCCTCCCTTTTCCTCCTTCAGCCCTTGCACAGTAGCTTTGGGGATGTTGAATTGTCCTGGGATGGTGAGGAAAGCAGGTGCTCAGTGCCAGGGCTCCTCAGGGGGCTCCACCCACCATTGGAGTTCCTGCTCTTCCTGGGTTACTGCTTGTCCCCAAACAGCAGCCACAGGGAGAGGAGGAGGAGGAGGAGGAGAGCAGAGTCACAGCCCCAAGGGCTCTGTAGCTGCAGCTGGAGCACAGGGACAGCCCAGGCTGGGAGCAGTGGCTTGGGAGGGCAAAATGGGGTGAAACTGGAGCTGGTTGGGCCAATGCCCCTGTTCTGCTCTGGGAGCTGAAGACCCTCAACGAGGTGTTGTAATTAGGGCTGGGGTCCCTAAAGCTCCGCTGTGTTCCTAAACCATCCCCATGCACAAACACACGGCTCTGCTGCCTCTCCTACGGATTTTTAGCATTGGACACATTTCTGGGGACAGGTGCCCCCAGCTCTACCCACAAGGAGCTTTTTTGGCTGCCAAGAAGGTTTTCTGGTGGTTGTTTCTGGTGTTGGGGATAATTCAGTGCCTGTGCCATGTGGCTGGTGCTTGACGCTGGACGGCCAGGAAGGCCGAGCTGGAGCAGCGGCTGAGGCGGGAGCAGCTGGAGCAGGTGGCCAGGGGAACAGCACCTGGAGATGCAGGTGGAGCAGGAGTGCCGGGAATTGCACAGGGTGCTCAGGTGAGGCCCAGGGGGCCGAGGCATGGTTGGGGAGCCCTAGCCATTGGTGCTGCCCCGAGATTTTGGGACAGAGCAGTGACACCCATCAGCCTCCAAAACTCCCTCAGGGCTCGGGCACAGCCTGACAGGAGGTCCCGAACCAGGCCTTGGGGATAATTTGGGTGCTCCTGGACTTGTTCCCGACAAAGGGCAGCGCTCCAGGAGCAGTTGGCACATGCCAAAAGGATCAGCCCGGGGCTGCTGGAGCCCGAGTGCTGCGGGCAAGGAGGGTGTGAGGGAGCCGGGCCCTGCTCAGGTGGCGCTGCCTGAGGAATGTCTCATGGTGCAGGAGCTCGGCAGCCTCTGCTGGTGCCGGCCCTGCGGCTGTCGGGGGGTAGGGCCGGAGGGGCCGGGGGGCAGCAGGTGGGAGGGGTTGGGATGGAGGCACCGGGACCCCACTGGGGAGCCCCGAGGGTGGAGGGACCGAAATGGCCGAGGGGAGACCCTGGCAGGGCGGAGGAGCAGAGACCCTGGGCTGGGGTCTGCAGAAAGGAGGGAGCGGCAGGGTGGTCCCAGAGAACTGGGAAGGGGCCCAGCTGCCATTGCGCTGCAAGTGCCGGGATGGTTCCAGGGTGTCTGAAGTGACAGTGACTGAGGTGGCTACTTTGGACTGTCCAAAGCCACTTTTGTGATGTGTCGGGACTGCTCGTTGCCAGGGTAACGCCACCACAGATTTGGGTGCTCGCGGGGTGCGCTGGAAGGGGTGGGGAAAGGATTGGGCAGAACCCTGTCTAATCCCCGTGACCTGTACAGGTGAGGAGGGCAGGGATGGAGCAACTTTGGGGACACCTGCAATCCACACAGGGTCACTCCCGACAGCCAGAGCATGGCTGCAGGGCAGATCCCCTGTTCGATATTTCCACACTTTTCCCTCTTGTTTGCCAGCCTCACCCAGAACCAAAACTTTCTTTCTAGGAGGTTCCAGAGGTCTGCAAGTTTGAGACAGGAAGGTGGAGGATCCAGGTCAGGTTGTTGAGCAGATTATTATAGTCTTTGCAGTACTTCCGGAGCTCTCTCAGCCCCTTGGGCAGACAGGGACCAAATGATCAATTGCTGCATTTCCGCATTGCTTCCCTCACAGCTGCCCCTGCAGGGGGGGGTTCCAGCCAGCCCTGCTCTCAAAACCATCCAAGGCCCCCACAGAGCCACTGCTTGGGCTCCCATTGCCTTCTGTGCTTCTTGCAGGGCTGAGCAAACCACAGGCACGCCTTCTTCCCCCACACAATTCTCACCTTTGCAGCAGCTCGAAAGCTGCCAGAATCAAAGCCCAGGGGGTGGGCGGGTGAGGGGGACCTGGCTGAGGTGCTGGCTGCCAGCTGGGGCTGGCCAGAGCAGGGCTTGCCAATGCCCATCCCTGTGCCCTGGGGCTGGGCCATGGCTGGGCCCCACACTTGCATGGCCACTGGCTTCAAGGAGGAGCACTTGGGGAGCTCCTTCCTTCCTGGGGCTCCATTCCCAAGCTGCTCTTGCTGGCTCAGATCCTGCAGGGGACCAGCAAGGATGGAGAAGTCTGGACCCCTCCTGGAGCTGCCATCCGCCAGGACAGGACCCCCTTGGCTAGCATGTGTCCCCCCCTGGGACTGGGCCCCCCTAGAATGTGTCACTCCCAGAACAGGGAACCCCTGAACAGGACATGACCTTCCTGGATGACCCCAGAACCGAAATCATCCCCCCACACAAACGGCCTCTTCCTTCTGCTGCAGGAAAGACAAAGTGTTGAGCGGACAAAGCTGGACACACCCATCCCCCACAGCCACCCTAACCTCCTCCTGCTGCCCCTGAACCCCTTTTCCCCTTCCCTGGTGTCCCCCCAATCCCTTCCCTTATCAGATGCTCCCCAGGATCATAAAGCCATGGACTGAGAGGTGCCAAAATGAGGAAAAAAGGAAGGAAATGGAAATGAAGAGAGGAAAATATCCTCTGGGGATGAGGGGACACAGGCACAGATCACCTTGGAATCTGCATAGGGTGATCACCAGGCCAGGAGCATGTTGGGTGGGCTGTGCTGGGTTCTGGGTCACGCAAAATTTTGAGGCACCCAGGGAAGGAACTGTGACCCATGGGCCCACCCAGCTGCAGCCCATCCCTGGGACCCCCATTCATTATGTTCCCTCTCCCTGGGCCGGCCATTCCCCAGGATCTCCATGGCCCAGGACCCTATTCCCAAGGGACCCTGTCTCATTCAACCCATCCCCTGAAATCCTCCTTCACCCAGACCTTTATTTCCCCAGGACTCCCAAATCCCACAGGAACCTCCATTCCCCTGGCACACCCATCCCATTACCCCAGATCCCTGGTGCCCACGTTCCCCTGGGACTCCCAGCCCTGAGTCCCCCCAGACATGGGGACCCCCATTCCCATTGCACCCCCATCCCCAGTGACTCCTCCCCCTCAAGACCCCCATTCCCCAGGGACCCCAGCCCTGGGACCCCCCATTCCCCTGGACACCCAAATCTGGCTCCCCAAACCCCCTGAGTCCCCCACTCCTGAGAACAACATGTTCCACCGTGTGCCACCCAGCCTTGTCCCCAGCCTGTCCCCACCCTGCCCACAGCCTGTCCCCAGCTTGTGGTCACCCTGCCCCTATGAAGGGGCACCCACACATGATGATGAGAGCTGAGCTCGCTTCCTTCCACCCTGGCTGAAAAGCCACCACCCAGGGGACAGCCACCCCTGGCAGTGAGTGACAGCCAGCCTGGATGGCCAGGGACATGGGGATGGCCGGGAAAGTGGCACTGCTCCTGTGGGGTGAGTGCCCTGGGAAGGGGCCAGGGATGGGCCCTGGTGAGGCAGAGACCGGTGGGGAGGGGGCACAAGGGGGCTGCGTGGGTTCCCTGAGGTCCCCAATGCCATCAGAGCCTCTGCATGAGGTGACCCGGGCTGGTGGGGTGGGTGTGTGGACAGGAGAGGCGGGTTGGGGACTGGAAAGACAGGAATGTGGGGGGAGGAATTATGAGGCTGATGCAGTTGAGGGGACAGGGACAGGGGCACAGGGGTGCAGGGACATGGACAAGGGGACAAGCACCATGTGGATGGGCCTTGGGGACAGAGGCCTTGGGGCTGATGAGGGTGACTTGTTCCAGTATGGCTTGGCCCTCGCATCCCCAATTCTGGGGTTTCCATGATGTCCCTGTCCCATGAGCAAAGGGTGCCCACAGTGTCCCTGTCCCCAATGGGTCCATGCCGCACAAGGACAGTTTTTGGACAGCCCCCACACTCTGTGCCCCCGGGTGCCACTGTCCCCACAGTGCCACCCCAACCCAGCCCTGTCCCTTCTCCCTTCCAGCCCAGACCCTCGGCCTCGCTGGTGAGTCCTCAGAAGATGCCATGTCCCTGACCTGCTGTCCCCAGCCCCATGGTGGCCCTGGCAGGCTGGTGTCCCCTGTCACCCACAGGTGCCCAGACCACCCAGCTCCTGGTGGAGCCCCCCTGGATGCCGGCAGTGCTGTGGGACCGGGTGACACTGACCTGCCAGGGCTCGGGGACCGCTGGTGTCACCACCTGGTACAAGAATGGGCGGCGATGGGGGCAGGAGGGACCCAACCGTTTCACTGTCACCGACAGTGGCACCTACATGTGTGACAGACCTGGCAGTGGGCTCAGCCCCCCCGTGAGAGTCTTAAATGGTGAGAAGGGTTTGGGTGTCCCCAGCCTGGCACCTGCTGGGACCCCAAGGGCTCTGGGGGGGCTCCACACCATGGGTCACCCCCTTGGTGTGACCAGAGCCCATCCCCTGCACACGAGGACATCTTGGAACATCCCAGTGTGAGGGGACCCTGTTTGTGGAATTGGAGACCACAGGTGCGCTGGGTGTGACACAATGGGGAGTGCCAGTTACAATGGGTCCCCTCTGGTGTCCCATTTGTCCCCCAGATCTGTTGGTGCTCCAGGTGCCGGCGTGGTTGCTGCTGGAGGGGGACACGGTGACACTGCACTGCCGGTGCTGGCAGGACAATTCACTGACCTGGGTGTCCTTCTACCACAAAAATGAGAAACTGCAACTGTTTAGGGATAAGACAGAGCTGTCCCTGTCCCCTCTGCAGCTGCACCACAGCGGCCACTACCGCTGCAGGGGCTGGGTGGACTCCGAGATATCACGGGGGTGGAAGGAGTCAGCGCCGGTGACAGTGACAGTGCACGGTGAGCACCACACAGCCATCACCCCAACACCCCCACAGCCCCTCCCAGGGACATGGGGTCACAAATCCCCTCCCCTCTCCTTCCCAGAACTCTTCCCGTGCTGGTGCTGGAGGGACCCCCCGAGCCCACCGAGGGCTCCCCCCTCAATCTCAGCTGCCTCAGCACCCCCAGCCCCCTGCGGCCTCCAGTCCCTCTCCTGCACCTCTTCTACCAGGACGGGCAGTTGGTGGGGGGCCCGCAGTTGTCCCCACAGCTCCTGGTGCCGCCGTGGGGGTTCCCACTCGGGGAATTACAGCTGCCAGGTGCGCTCCCAGGGTGGAGTTGTGCAGAAGAGCAGCGCCTGGCTCCGCATCACGGTGCGCAGTGAGTGCAGGGATGGGCACAGGGAGACCCCACATCCCTCCCCAGGTCCCTTTGCCCTGCCTGGGCCAGTTCCCCATCCTTTCCCAGGTCCCTCATCGAGTCCCCCAGCCCTACGTGGATGCCCCCATCTTTCTTGAAAACTTTTTCCCCCCATCACTGCTTGGGTCCCAGTTCCTATTCCCCCCATCCCATCACTGGCTACCTTCACTCCCTCCGTGGGTCTGCTTATCACTCTCTGATCTCCCCACGGTCCCCAAGTCCCACCATCCCCTCTCTGGGTCCCCACACCCTCCCTGGTATCCCCCTCACCACTTTCTACATGTCCCCTTCCAGAACCCCCCATCGTTCCTGAGGTCCTTTTTAAGCCCCGCCCAGCACTGCACCCCCTGTTCCTCTCTGGGATCTTCCTGACTTCAGACCACCATTACCCAGTTCCTCACATTTGCCTGGTGTTCCTCCTACCTGCAGAGATCCCACTCTCAGGGGTGTCCCTGTCAGCGCAGCCCCCCGGGGGACAAGTGGCACTGGGGGATCACCTGGTGCTCAGCTGCACGGTGGCTACAGGGACAGGTCCCCTGTCCTTCTCCTGGCACCGGGGGGGCTCAGGGACACCACTGGGCACTGGCCCTTGCCTGGAGCTGCGCCACGTTGGGGACAATGACAGTGGCCACTATCACTGCCGGGTCAGCAATGGGGACAGTATGGCCGAGAGTATCACCCTGAATGTCACAGTCCTGGGTGAGTGGGACTCTCGGCTTGGAGTGACCCCACCCATAGCACCCCCATCCCACCTTGCCAGGTGCCAGCCCCTTCTGTGTCCCCACAGTGCCCGTGGCCAATGCCACCATCACCCCCAGTCCCCTGGCACACCAGGTGCACACAGGTGACCCCGTGACCCTGCGCTGCTCGGTGCAGGTGGGCTCAGCCCCTGTCACCTTCACCTGGCTGCACAATGGCCAGGAGGTGGCCCTGGGTGCTGTCCTGGATCTTGGGACGTCGATGTGGGACATTCGGGCACCTACCAGTGCGTGGCCACCAACCAGCTGGGACAGGACGGGCACCGCGTGTTCCGGGCACTCAGCCCCGAGCTGGCCCTGGAGGTGACCCCTGGCTCACCCTGGGTCACAGGTAGAGTCACACGTGGTCACTAGGTTTTTCAAGACCCTCTGAGGTTCAGGGTGACCCCGATGTGTCCCCCTCTGTCCCAGCAGTGGCTATGAATGTCGGCAGGACCCTCCTGTTCCTGTTCCTGCTCCTGGCTGTCATCGGGGGCTGTCACTGCTGGCACCGCTGGGGTGGGTGACAATGTGGGGGGATGGGGTCCTGGAGTGAGGGGAAGCCCCCAGCGTGGGGACAGAATGGGCAGCAGCCAGGGCCCCTGAGCTGGGGGAAACTGAGCCCACAGTGACCTCGGCTGGGGGTCCTTGGGGATGTGGGGAGAATTTGGAGGGTCTTTGGCTTCCAGGGCATTTCTGGGTGGCCGTTGAGGAACATTGGGGTGGTACTGGGAGCTCCTGAAGGGTTTGGGGAGCTCTTGGAGGGTGGTGCAGGGATGTTGGGGGATCTTTCTGGGGTCCTGGTGTTTTTTGGCTGTGCCCCTCCCTTCCGACCTTGGGGTTCTGGGACTCAGAGGGTTGGGTACGCTGTGGGGGTTGGAGACACTATGGTGATGCAGAAGTTCTGGCGGGTTCCGGGGTGCTTGGAGTGTCTGGGGGAATCAGGGCTCCAGTGGGAATTTGGGGATCCTGTGGGTGTTTGGAGCTGCTGAGGTCCCAGGAAGGTTCAGGGGTCCCGAGGTCCCTACAGTCACCCCCTCCCATTTTCCTTGCAGCCACTAGGAAGCCTCAGGACAGGTGAGTGGGGGTCTCTGACCGGGACTCCCCTTTCCCCTCCCCAGACACCCCTCAGACCCCCCTTATCCCCACAGGACCCCCCAGAGGAGGGGGAGGTGCGGGACCCTCACATCATGGGCACCGATCAGGCAGGGGGTGAGTACAGGAGGGGACAGGGACACATCACACATGGATGTCACCCCCCACCCAGATCCCTGCAACCGTTGTCTCTTTTAGGCCCCCCCGTGCCACATCCCCCAGGTGACCTACGCGGAGCTGCCGGGACAGCACGGGCGACAGCGGGACCCCAGTGACATCTACGAGGACATGCTGTGACACTGGGGACACTGTGGGCACTGGGGCCTGCCCAAGGGCATCTCCCGTGTGTGTCCCCCCTCAACTCCCATGGGTGCCACCGTACCCAAGGGGTGGCCACGAGTGGGAGGTGCCAAGTGAAGCTTCCCTGAGCTCCCCAGTCCAGTGCTCCCAGTGCTCCCAGTGCTCCCAGTACCCCCAGGGGCTCCCCATTCCCTTCCCCAGTGCCAGGGGGCAAAGGACTCTTGTCCCTCCCATTGCACCCACAACAAAGCTTTTTGATGAAACCAGGAGAAATGGTTTTTGTTTGTTCAGCTCTGCCTGGGCAGCTAGGACGGAGGAGGGTCCCAGTCAGGTTGTTGAGCAGTGGTGTGGGATTTGCAGGATTTTTAGGGCTCTCTCAGTCCCTTGGGGACAGGGACAAAATGATCAATTGGGGCATTTCCAGACTGGTTCCCTCCCAGCTGACCTGCAGAGGGGAAGGAGCTGCTGCTCCCTGTTTGTCCCCTCTTGGTGACACCGGCCAAGGGCTCGGGGACGTGCAGTGGTGCCACCCTGCAGCCACGGGCACCAATCCTGCAGCCCCTCGAGCCCCTTGGGCCGAGCTGGAGCCCTGGGATGGAGCTGGGGGTGGACAGGGGTGTCCCCAAATCCCACCCCAAAGCCCGCCTCAGCTCCAGCCATGCCCGGTGCCCAAAGCCCCGCACCCGGCACTCCCCGAGCGGCGTCTGAGCCCCGGAGCCACTGCGGAGCCTCCACTGGACCTGGCACTGGGGTGGGCAGGGGGCGCCAGGAGGGAGGTGCTGGGAGGGCAGAGGGGACCGGGGAGCCCGGGGAGGAGCCCCAGGCACTGCAGGAGCCGAGTCCTGGCCTCAAGTCACTGTTGCAGGGCACGGCTGCCATGTCTCTGCCAGGGCCAGGACTGTCCCAGGCTGCTGGCACCCACGGTGGCCATGGGTCCCGAGCGGCTGTGACAGCGTGTCCGAGGACCCTGTTGCCATCTAGGAGGGGTTACCACCCCCAGCCCCAGCATGGCCGCAGGGCTGATCCCCTGCTCGATCTTTCCACACTTTTTCTTCTCATCTGGCAGCTGCAGCCAGAACCCAAATATTCTTTCTGGGGCATTCCAAAGAGCTGCCGCCTCGTGGAGGCCCCCTGGATGCCGGCAGTGCTGTGGGACCAGGTGATACTGATCTGCCAGGGCTCAGGGACCCCAGTGCCACCACCTGGCACAAGGATGGGAAGCGCTAGAGGCAGGAGGAACCTGACAACTTCATTGTCACTGTCAGTGGAACCTACAGGTGTGACAGACCCGGGACTGGGCTCAGTCCTGCTGTGAGCATTTCAAATGGTGAGGGCAGGGACAGGGATGGGTGCCCTCCCCAGGGTTCTGCATGGTCTGGTGTGACAGAGCCTGTCCCCTGCACATGGGGACATCCCAGTGCATCCCAGCATTTTTGGAAACTCTTAGTGCAATGAGGGGCCCCTGGTGTCTCTTGGTGCCAACAGGACGCCACAGAACCCTCCTGTGATGGGACCCCTCTGTCCCACAGACCGGCTGGTACTGCAGGTGCTACCATGGACTCTGCTGGAGGGGGACGTGGTGACACTGTGTGGCCAGGGCTGGCTTGACAAGCTGGTCACTGGGGTGTGATTTTATCATGAGAAGAAAAATCTGAGTGTGTTCTTCTGGGGAACAGAGCCGTCCCTGACCCCGCTGCAGCTGCACCGCAGCAGCTGTTACCACTGTGGGAGAGGGGTGAGCACACACGGCCACTGTGGTGGGAGTCGATGCCAGTGACAGTGCATGGTGAGCACTGCCAGAGGTGGCACCTGAAACCTCTGCACCTCCACAGCCCCTCCCAGAAGATTCGGGGTCACTGTGTGTGGGCTCGGTATTTCTGGGCCTGAGTGAATTCTCAGCCTGTGAACTTTCAAGCTCCTTTCCCAAGGGAAAACTTTCAACAGTTTTCTTTCCCAAAACATCCTTCCCTGTTTTCCCAAATATTTCTAAGTGGGCAGTGGTTTTTCTCAAAACAATCTTCCTCAGCTGCCATTTACAATGGGAAGAGGCATCAGTTCTACTGACCAGTGAATAGTTATTTAGCTTAACATGCTATAAAAGGAACCAAGGAAACTGTAATAAAGCCACCTGATGTTCTCAGAAACTGGCAAACTGGAGTCTGTGTCTTCTTTTTGTGTCCTACTGCAACATCTGGTGACCCTTTGTGGCACTGCATCTGGTAGACACCGCCTTGTGCAGCCGGCCATGAGGTAAACCATATCCCTCCCTGAGCTAAAGGAAAAGAGGGGTTTTTTGGTAAAGGCAGCCCACGAGCTTTTTGCCAGCTCGTTCTCCCTTCATTAGGGAGCTGGATTTTTGGAAAAATTATGATCTTTACCTTAGACCCAGAGGATGAATTCATCACAGAGGTCTGGAGAGACATTTTGGAGCTAAGAGGGGCAGATATCTCCAGAGAGCATTTTAAAACCCTATATCTCTGGGGCAGAGAGGGAGGCATTTTCCCTAGTGCTGAGAAGGCGATTTCCAAGAGCCTGTGGCAGTCTTTGGGGGACAGACTGCACAAAACTCTGTATTCTGGAAATGCATCTGTCGTGAATTTAATAATATCTTGGGAAAGATGTATCGTGGTGCTTCAAAGCTATGGAGAGACTCCCAGTTCAACTGCCAGTTTGGAAGTTTCTGCAAATGAAGGTAGGCTTCACAGTGATCTCAAATCAGATGCAGAGACTGATGATGGACTCCTGGAAGACATAGCAGGAGCTGGGGCAGACTCTGAATCTAGCCGTGCGTTGGGATCCCCCTCGCCCATCCAAGTCACCATGTTCAGTTCAGTTTCCACTTTTTCTAGCGGATTTGACCCTTGGGAAAGGGCTTGGGCTCCTTGCACTGTGTTGAGGGTGGTCAGTGAGACAGGGGTGGGCTCGGGACCCTCGGGACTACCCCTGTCCCGGCCCCATGGGCACCGCGTCCCTTGGCGTTTGGGGATCTGTGAGACAGCAGGGACCAGCCCATTCCCCATGCATTTCCCACGATGGTAGGGGGAATGGGCCGGCAGGGCCACCTGTGCTGGTGGCAAAATCAAGAACGATCACTACATGGTGTCCACATTGTGGTCTGTCTACACGGTACATGCTGGGGCCCGCCGATACCGTGGGCATGGCCCCTGCTGGTGGCAGCGCTGCATCTGCGGTGCAACTGGCCCCTGCCATCGGGGAGGGGATGGGTCCACTGCCAGATGTGCACTGCCCGCTGTGCCTGCACAGCCAATGGGAGCACCTGCACAGTCAGTGGGACTGCCGGCAGGCTCGGTCTTGGTAGACCTTTTCTCAGATTCCGTCCCTGTGGGGTGTCAGCCTGCTCCCCTTTGCCCAATGCGAGCAGCACCTTCAGTGTGCACCTGTGTAACGTCCTCCCCCGCCCGCACCGCCGGCCAGGGCACAGGGCGGAGTGGTGGCTCCGCTGGCCTGGCCCCTGCCTGTGCCCCGTTCCTCCCCTGCCCCAGGGAAGAGTGGTATGGCGGCGGTCCCGCTCTGAGCCACACTGGATGCGCGAGTCCTACCAGGACCAACGCCTTCCACGAGACCCTCTGCCCTCGCTGCAGCGGCCGGTACTGCTGGGTTGTTAGTGGGTGGGGGCTCCACTGGCGCTGGAGTGGCCCCAGCGGCGGCAGTGGCAGCGGTTCCTGTCTCCAGAGAGTGCCGGGGCTGCAGCAAGTGCAGATACTGCGGTGATTGCCTTTGGCACGAATGGTGACATGACTGGTGGGAGGCTGGTGGCTCCCCGGGGCCATGGGTCTTTCTCATCATCCTTGTGGACGCTTCCCCTGTGTCAGATCATGGTCCATCCCCGGGACCTTAAGTGTCTCTGGGATGAAGTGACAGACAAAGTTTTGAAATCTCTAATGGACATGGTCAAAGTTTGTGCTAATGCAGGCACCACATCATAAGCTGGCTGCCGTGGCTACTGCTGTGCAGCCGGCTGTGGCTGCCGCTCTGCAGCCTGCCATGGCTGCTGCTGTGCAGCTGGTCTGGGCAATGCCGCAGGGAAGACAGGGACAGCAGGGGAATGCAGGGGCCAGCAAAAAACAAGGAAAGAAAAAACAGAAAGTGAAAGCTCCCTTGTTTTTGTGTAGTCGGTGTGGGAAGCCAAGCCATACTGTAGACATTTGTAGGGCGAAGGTCACTGACAATGGTCAGCCTTTGCTGGTTTCAGGAAACGGGAAGCGGAGCGCCAAAAGGAAATGCACGCAGACACAAGCATTTCCCCATGCCCCGATGCTGATGCCGGCTTACTTAGCCGGCTTGCAGACAGCACCTGCGATTCAGCCGGTGTTGATGTCTGCACAGCAGCAACAGTCACTTTAGACTCTTGCAAAGTGCACAAAGTCCCCCTGGGTGCCTTTGGATCCCTGGGTGAGGGAAAAAGTGCCCTCCTCATGGGGAGATCTAGTGCCACCCTTCAGGGGATCATTGTGCATCTAGGACTCATTGATGTAGATTATACGGGACAGGTTTTTGCCGTGGTTTCCAACTCCACCCCCTGTCACTATCCCCGAGAAAACACACATTGCCCACTTGTGCCCTTGAAGTCTTCTGTCTCCAGGACTGTGAACCGGTCTGGAGGGGATGGCTGCTTCAGATCTACTGGGCTGCCTCAAGTTCACTGGACTGCAGCCCTGACTGACCAAAATCCTGAGATGTGGTGTACTCTGTGCCTTCCTGGTTCCACCCCATCCGAGATTCACCTTTGGGGCCTGATTGACTTGGTCACCAACGTGACCATTCTCTACTTCTCTGCGTGGCTTCCACAGTGGCCTCTGGATCCTGTGACGTTGTCCATTGTGGGATTGGGTGGAACGGTGCAATGCTTTGTGACCCAGCAGCCTGTGCTGATCACAAACTCAGAGGGACAGTCAGCTATGGTTTGGCCTTATGTCACTGTAGCTATTGCTGACCTCTGGGGCTGGGGTGTACTGGCGGCTTGGGGGGTGTGAATCGGGACAGATTTTTAATGGGGGCCACTGTGACAAAGGGCACACTGTGTCCTATGCCTCCTTTACAGTGGCTGGTGGACAAACCCATCTGGGAGAACCAGTGGCCCCTCCCGGAAGAGGAACTGGTCATACCATTGTTGAACGTGCTCATGGTACATTGAAGCAGGGTTTTGAAAAAAAAAAAACAACCAAACAAACTAAAATGGGGAATGCAGGGTGAATTGCCGCACAGTCCTTTTGTTGCAGGCTTCAGGCAAGATGCATCAGCCTCAAGCGAAGGTTTGGGTGTTAAATTGAACCACCAAGCAGTGGGAAGGCCCATATGAGCCCATCAGTTTGGGTCGTGGGTATGCGTGTGTATCCACAGATACTGGGGTACACTGGGTACCTGCAAGGTGTGTTCATCCTGACCTGCAACCACAAAGGCAGAACCAGGCCAACAGGCAAACCTCTGACCATGACTGCGATGAAAGTCATCAAGTGGATGAACCTTCAAGTGATGACCCAGACGCAGAAGATGCGAGTGGTCACTTGGATGGTCCCTCCATAAGCAGATGCTGAACATTTTGTTCTTTTTTTTTTTTTTTCTCTTTTTTGGTTTTGGTTTTTGTGGGGGTTTTTTTTTGTGGTTTCTTTTCTTTTTTTTACAGAAAAAAGGGTGAGATGTAGGCTTGAAATTTCTGAGCCTGAGAGCTGTGCTAGTTTTCCAAGGGAACACTTTCTGTAGCTCCCTCTCTCTTCCCACAACAGTACTGTAAATAGCTGCTTCACTCTCATAACATGTTAGGTAAACAGTGCCCTTTTTCTCATTACCCCCCCCTCTCCTAGGTGTTGTTTGCTGTTTCTGTTACTTAATCAATGGAGAGAGGTGTCAGCTTTTGTAGCAGAGCATGCTAGAAAAGAAACCAAGGAAATTGTAAATAAAGCCTTCTAATGTTCTCATGGTAAAATAGGGTAGATTTTTTTTTTTTTTTTTTTTGTGTGTGTGCATGTGTCCTACATCGACAAGGTTCCTGATGGAATAAAGTTCCTGGAGCAAGGGTGATTTCAAGGGATGAATTTAATAGGAGAGGGTTCCTTGGGAATGGGGGTCCTGGGCATCAAAGATCCTGGGGAATGGCAGTCCCGGGATGGGGTCAAAGGGAGGGGTCACAAAAAGAATTAGACTTCCATGATCCCATGGTTGGGTTCCCAGGAAATTGGGGGTGCCAGATATGGGCAGTGACTGGGTGGGCCCATGTGTCACAGCTCCTTCCCTGGGTGCCTCAGATTTCAGGGTGACCAAGAGCCCAGCACAGCCCCTCGAGGGGCTCGTGGCCTGGAGATCACACTGGGTAAATTCCAAAGGGGCTCTGGGTCTGTGTCCCCCTAACCCCCTGGGGCTTTTTCCTATCTTCATTTCCATTTACTTCCTTTTATCCCTCAAGTTCAAAACCTGCCAGTTCGTTCCTTGATGATCCTGGGGTGCAGCTAAACAGGGAATCGGTTGGGAGAACCCCAGGGTGGGGGAAGCAGGGGTGAGGGGTCTGCAGGGAGGGGTGGGAGGCTGTGGGGGATGGGGGTGTCCAGCTGTGCCCCCCCAACACTTTCACTTTCTCCTGCAGCTGAAGGAAGAGGCCGTTTGTGCTGAGTGTCACACGGTGGGGCGGGTTCTGTCCTGAGGGGCACATCCAGGGGGGTCCTGTCCTGGCGGGATACTGTCCCGGGGGGCACACATGCTGGCCAAGGGGGTCCAGTCCTGGGGGATGGCAGCTCCGGGAGGGGTCCAGACTTCTCCATCCTTGCTGGTCCCCTGCAGGATCTGAGGCGGCAAGAGCAGCTTGGGAATGGAGCCCCAGGCAGGCAGGAAGGAGCTCCCCAAGTGCTCCTCCTTGAAGCCAGTGGCCATGCAAGTGTGGGGCCCAGCCATGGCCCAGCCCCAGGGCACAGGGATGGGCATTGGCCAGCCCTGCTCTGGCCAGCCCCAGATGGCAGCCAGCACCTCAGCCAGGTCCCCTTCCCATACCCAACCCCTGGGCTTTGATTCTGGCAGCTTTCGAGCTGCTGCAAAGGTGAGAATTGTGTGGGGGAAGAAGGCGTGCCTGTGGTTTGCTCAGCCCTGCAAGAAGCACAGAAGGCAATGGGAACCCAAGCAGTGGCTCTGTGGGGGCCTTGGATGGTTTTCAGAGCAGGGCTGGCTGGAAACCCCCCCTGCAGGGGCAGCTGTGAGGGAAGCAGTGTGGAAATGCAGCAATTGATCATTTGGTCCCTGTCTACCCAAGGGGCTGAGAGAGCCCCAGGAGTGCTGCAAATCCCACACCCATCTGCTCAACAATCTGACCGGGACCCTCCTTCTTCAACAAAACCTGCAGCCCTGGGGAACCTCCCAGAAAGAATGTTTGGGTTCTGCATGTGGACAGCAGAAGAGAGGGAAAAGTGTGGCAATATTGAGCAAGGGCTGCACAGGTGGATCTGGGGAACAGGAGTGTCTCAGCAGGAGCAGGGAGTGCCCAGGCAGGGGAATTGAGGGCAGGGCTGAGTGCATTTCCCAGGGAAGCAGACCCTGAGGGACACACGGGCATTTCCACGGATTCCTGTGCGCTCTTCCAAGGATGGACAGAGTTTCTTCATTTTTGGGAGCAGGAGCCATGTAAAGTGAATCAAGTTTCACGGTGGGAAGGGGAAAAATGGGAAGAGTTCCTGGATATGGCCCAAGCAAAGCCTTCCCTATGGGCTGGGGTGCTGCCCAGCAGGCAGGGAACAATCCCATGGAGCTGTTGGACACTCAGGGAGATTCCACACTCTGTGTGATCCACCAGAAAACGCTGCTGTGGGATGCACCAATGGGCTCCTGAAGGGACCCAAAAAGTCTAATTTCTCTATGATTTGTGTTTATATTGTGAGTGACTTGTTGGGAAAGAACAATTAAAATGATGTATAATTACCAGCATTAATACATTTTTAACAAAGAATACAAATGCACCACTACAAACATCCAACACACTGAGAGCTCCTGGAACTGACTGAAAACTCTGCCCCACCCTGTGCCATGAACTCATTCTGACTGCCCTAGAAAAGGTGGAGGCTCCAGAACATCCACAGGGCCTTGATGAAATCATCATGTGAGGAACACAGCAGAGTAGTGTTTTAAGAAAGGGGAGAAGAGAATCCAGAGCCTCCTGAAGGCCACTTTGGCCATCGGAGCAATGAAGGTCCAGGGCCCTCCCAGGTTCCTCTGGTGAATGAAACGTGCTGGGGGAAGGGTCTGGGGTTTGGTTTTTTGGGGGGGCTTTCCCTGGAAACTGTTCCTTTTGTGACACTTTGGATTCTGAACCTTGATGCTGTTGGTTTTGTTCTCTCATTGCTGTTTGCTGGAAATCGTTCTTCTCTCAGCCCTTTGGGATCTTTGCCTTCTGTGCCTCCACTGGCAGGGGAGAGGCAGCAGCCCCTGGATTTTAGTGGAAGCCCAGAATTAGAGAATCCCATCCCTGATGCCCAGCAGAGCTGAACAAAGAAATGCCATTTCTGCCAGTTTAACCAAAAAGCTGTATTTTTGTGCCAATAACAGGGAAAGGAGTCCTGTGTTCCCCTGACACTGGGATGAGAGATGAGGAGCCATGGGTGTACTGGGAGTGCTGAGAGGGGGATTGCAGAGCCACTGCGAGTACAGGGGTACTGGGAAACAGAAAGGGAAACACCTGGATCTACTGGGAGCAATGGAGAGGCACTGGGAGGGGAAATAGGGAGCCCCAGGGGTACTGGGAGCATTGTGGGGAGAGAATGGGGAAGTCTCTGAGGGTGCTGGGAGCACCTGGATGTCGAATGGGGAGGCACTGGTGGTAGTGGAAGGGGGGGTGGAGAAGCCCTTGGGGGTTCTGGGGGCCTGGGGTGCTCTGGGTGCCCTGTGCAGCCTCATACGTGACCCCCCGTTGTGCCCACCTACCCGTGAATGTTGGGCATCCATGGGACCAGAGGGGGACACACACATGTGGATGCCCATGGGTGGGGTCCCCTACTGCCCTGCAGTAAACCCAGAGACCCCCAGTGCCCACGTGTGCTCTGAGTGTCACAGCACATTCCCGTGGATGTCACTGAGATCCTGCAGTTGCCCATGGGGTTCCTACAGCTCCGTGTAGGTAACCTGGGGATCCTGGAGTGTGGTGGCACAGGGGGACGCTGCGAGAGACACTGGCTGTGGGATCTGGGTGGGGGTGACACTCGTGGGTGACGTGTCCCTCTGTGTGTGTCCCAGCCTGTACTCACACCCCATCTGCTTGGTGCTCACAATGTGGCTGTACAGCACCTCCCCCTCCTCTGGGGGGGCCGGGGGATCCGGGGCGGCCCTGCAGGGATAAAGGGGATGTGTGGGGGGAATGGGAGGTCTTGGGGGTGGGGTCAAAGGGGACAGTGTGGTCTGAGCCCCCCACTCACCTTTCCTGGTGCTTCCTGGCAGCTGCAAAGGAAAGAGGAGAGGGGTAACCCTGGGGACCTCAAGGCCCCCTCGGGAATCCTGAAACCCCACTGGACCCTCAGTTTCTCCCAGGACCCCTGAGCATCCCTGATGCCTCCCAGAACCCCTGAACTTCACAAGTGCTCTGGACACCCTGAGCGCCCAGAAGCCCAGATCTGGCAGGGAGAGGGACCATCTAATTTCCCCCAGGATCACTGAAAGAAGCTCCAACATCCCTGCAAGACCCTCCAACACCACCCCAAATGCTTGAGGACCCTGAGGAAAAGGTCCTGAGCACTCAGCACTGCCCAAGTCAGGGGGTCTGGGTGCTGCTCATCACCCCCACATTCCAGGTGTCCTCCCACCTCCCTAGGGCCACCCTTGCCCCCATTGTCACCCACCCATGTTGTTCTACTGGTGCCAGCCCACAGCTACACCCACGAGCAGGACCAGGAACAGGAGGGACACACCAACCCTTGTGGCCACTGCTGGGGACAGAAGGGACACGTCAAGGTCACCTGTCACTCCAGGGGTCCTGCAATCCCACTGACCCTGTGTGACCCCACCTCTGTTCCATTGTCCCTGCGATGTCACCTCCATGGCCAGCTCAGGGCTGAGTGCCCGGAACACGTGGTGCCCGTCCTGTCCCAGCTACTTGGTGGCCATGCACTGGTAGGTACCCGAATGTCCCACATCGATGTCCCCAAGCTCCAGGATGGGACCCCAGGCCACCTCCTGCCCATTGTGCCACCAGGTGAAGGTGACAGGGGCTGAGCCCACCTGCACCGAGCAGCGCAGGGTCACGGGGTCACCTGTGTGCACCTGGTGTGCCGGGGGACTGGGGGTGGTGGTGGCATTGGCCACGGGCACTGTGGGGACAGAGACATGGCTGAGGCCAGCAGGAGGGGCTGGCACCAGGCATGGGGGGATGAGGGAGTCTGCCTGGTGGCACCTGGAGACAGAGGGTCTCCTTCACCCAGGACACCTCATGGTGCTGGGGCCATCATGTGCTGTGGGATGAGGGCATGGGATGGATGAGGGGTGAGGGATGAGGATGGGATGAGGGTGAGGTGAGGGTGGGTTGAAGGCTGCTGTGTCCAAGGGTGGTGATGGCTGTCACCTCGTGGGGGGCGTGGAATGGCGTGGGTGGGATGTGCTGGGTCTGATGAGGCAAATCAATGGGGGCATCACCACAATCCCAAGGGTCTCACTGCCCTGGGAGGGTTACGCTCAGGAGGGTGAATGTGACCTGATGGGGAGTGGGGCATGTGACAGCTGGCATTAGGGATGCATGGCCTGGATGTCCTGGGTGGGGATACCTGGAGCCAGAGGGTGCCAGTGACCCTGGGCTGTGACACCCAGTGGTGGGGGCTCTGACCTTGGGTGGGCTGGGGATGGTGTGGGGGTGTTGAGGTGGAATGGGAATGTGTGGAATTAGGGATGCTGTGGGTGGGATCACCCTCAGCCCAAGGGTGCTGGTCACCCAGGACAGTGACGTTTAATGTGGGGCTTTCACCAATGCTGTCACCATTGCTGGCCCAGCAACGATAGCTGCCACTGTCCTCGACCCCAATGTTCTGCAGCTCCAGGTGGGGACCAGCGCTCCCCACCAGTTGGTGATTGACCAGTGGTTTGGTCAATCCCTCCTGGTGCCAGGAGAAGGACAGGGGGCCTGTCCCTTTGGCCACCACGCAGCTCAGCACTAGGCAGTCCCCCAGTGCCACCTGTCCCCTGTGGGCTGCGCCAACAGGGACACCCCCGAGAGCAGGACCACTGCGGGAGACACAGGAGCGACTGGGGATGTGGGAGGAGTGGGGGACACCAGGGAGCAGTGAAGGACTCTGGGAGAGGGAAGGTCAGAGAGGGAAGGGGGGATGCTAGTGAGGAAGTAAATAGGCCCAGGGATGGGGGAGAGGCTTGGAAAGGCCTGGAAGGGACCCCAAAGAAGTGTGGGACATTCAGCCAGGGGACACAAGGAGTTGGTTGAAGGGAACGACAAGGAAGGCTTGGAGGGTGCAGAACGGGATGGAGGGACCTGTGGAAAAACGTGATTTCAGAAGAGGGGGGGTGCATCTAGGGAGGGGAGAGGGGACCTGGTGAGGGATGCAGAGACCAGGGAAGGTGATGGGAGGAGCCAGAGAGAGACCTGGGAAGGCAGGGTGGCAGGCAGAGGGTTGACCAGAGATGGGAGAGCTGGGAGGGATGTGGGGGCTCCCTGATCCCATCCCCGCACTCACTGTGCACCGTGACGCAGAGCCGGGCACTGCTCTTCTGCACGGCCCCACCCTGGGAGCGCCCCTGGCAGCTGTAATTCCCCGAGTGGGAGACCCCCACGGCGGGCACCAGGAGCTGCGGGGACCCCTGCGGGCCCCCCACCAAGTGCCCGTCCTGGTAGAAGAGATGCAGGAGGGGGGCTGGGGGCCGCAGGGGGCTGGGGGTGCTGAGGCAGCTGAGATTGAGGGGGGACCCCTCGGTGAGCTCGGGAGGACCCTCCAGCACCGGCACCGTGAAGAGCTCTGGGAAGGAGAGGGGAGGTTAGGACTGTGACTCTGAGTCTATTGGGGAGTGGCGTTGAGGGTGTCAGGATATTGGAGTTCCGGACATGGGGGTGCTCATCGTGCACTGTCACTGTCACTGGGTGCTGACAGGGACAGCCTGAAGCGCAATGAGGCCTTGCAGTGGTAGCGGCTGCTGTGGTGCAGCTGCAGAGGGGACAGGGACAGCTCGGTGCCCTTGAGTGACTCCCCCAGATCTCTCTGGTCCTGGTAAAATCGCACTCTGCTGACCAACATCTCTGGCATGGCCCGGCAGTGCAGTGTCACCGTGTCCCCCTCCAGCAGCGTCCACCCCGGCACCTGGAGCACCAGGTGGTCTGTTGGACAGGAGGGTCCCATGGCACTGAGGGGCTCTAACAGGTCTAAGGTGGATGCCCATGGCACTGGGGACACCTGGGTGGAGTCTCCACTGGGCAGGTGTGTCTCAGGAACACCAGCAGCAACCCCTTGGCACAAGTGCATCTTACTGGGATGCACTGGGATGTCCCTGAATTCAGTGGACAGGCTCTAAAAAGACAAGAGGTGTGAGGCCACCCATGGAGTGGAGTCCAACCAGACCGAGCAGGAAGCCGCCCCAATCGTTAAAGATCGGCCCCTCACAATTTAAAACCGTCACGAGTGCACTGAGCCCTCTGCTGTGTCTGTCACACGTGTAGGTGCCACTCTCAGTGACAGTGAAGCGGTCCTATCTGTTCTGCTCCCAGCGCTGCCCATCCTTGTGCCAGGTGGTGGCACCAGCGGTCCCCAAGCCCTGGCAGGTAAGTGTCACCCGGTCCCACAGCACCGCCGGCCTCCAGGGGGGTTCTACCAGGAGCTGGGTGGTTTTGGCACCTGCAGGTGACAGGGGACACCAGCCTGCCAGGGCCACCACGGGGCTGGGGACAGCAGGGTGGAGACATGGCATCCCCCAAGGACTCACCAGTGATGCCGAGGATCTGGGCTGGAAGGGAGAAGGGACAGGGCTGGGTGAGGGTGGCAGGGAAGGGATGGCAGCACTCTGGGATGAGGAGTGCTGTCTGTCCCCAAACTGTCTCCAGTGGAACACTGGTGTAGCATGGAGCTCCTAAGTACCGGGACACCTCAAGGGTCACCCTGGGTTGAGGCAGGACAAGGGCACACTGCAGAAACTCCATCTTTTCACAGCCACCACCATCATCCTAACAGCACCTGTCCCCACAGCCATGTGCCCGTGATGCCATTTCGATGGCACCTGTCCCTTTGTCCCATCTGCAAAGTACATGGCCCTTGTCCCTGTCCCTGCATCCCTGTTCCTCTGTCCCTGTCCCCACAGCTACTCAAGTCCCAAGATTCCTTTGGACACATCCTGGTCCCCACATCTCTATCCCTCTGTTCCTGTCCCCACATCCCAGTTCCCTGTTAATGTCCCCCTCTTCTTGTCCCAACAGCCACCCCAGGACTCTGGTCACACTGGGCTCCATGCCCATGCACTGGCTCTGCTGGCCTTGAAGACTTCAGGGGACCCCACAGTCCCCCTGTGCCCCCTCCCCACCAGTCTCTTCCTCACCAGGGCCCATCCCCGGGGTGTCAGGCCCATGCCTGGGGCACTCACCCCACAGGAGCAGCAGTGCCACCTTCCCGGCCATCCCCATGTCCCCAGCCATGTGCACTGGCTGTCGCTGCTGTGGCCACCGCTCCCCTGGGTGGCGGCTCTTCGGATGCAGAGGAAGGAAGAAAGGTCACAGCTCGTCCCCACGTGTAGGTGGCCCTTGGTGGGGGCAGGGTGGGGGAGAGGTGGAGACACAGTAGGGGACAGGCTGGGGACATTCTGGGAGAGTCTGGGGGCTCAGTGGGGGATGGTGTTCCCAGGAGTGGGGGGGCTCAGGGGCTGTGGGGAACTAAGGATGGGTGTCCAAGAGAATGGGGGTGCAAGGGAATTGGGGTCTCCATGCCTGGGGGGCATTCAGGGATGCGGGTCCTGAGGGAACATGGTCCCCAGGGATTTTGGGTGATGGGATGTGGGTCCCAGTGTTGGGGATGCAGGAGGAAGAAAGGGGACCCTGGGGAAGAGGGGTTGTGTGGGAAGAAGCAGCCCATGGGATGGGATGAAGGCAATGGTGGTCCTGGGCAATGGGAGTGCTGGGATGGGGGTCCCAGGGAGGAGAGACCAAGGGAATGGGGGTGCCATGGTTGGGTTCCCAGGGCAATGGGGGTCCCAGGGATGGGCAGGGGCTGGGTGGGCACAGGGGTCACAGCTCCTTGCCTGAGTGCCTCAGATTTTGGGGTGACTCAGAGCCCAGCACAGCCCCCACAGTGTGCTTATGGTCAGGGGGGCACCCCAGGCTTGAGGCTCTGGCTCTGTGCCCCACACACCCCGGGGCTTTTTCCCGGCCCCCCATTTCCTGGCTCAGCCATCCTAGGGAACACCTGAGCAGGGAACAGGTGGGGGGATCCCAGGAAGGGACCAAGGGGCGTGGGGGGTGGAGGCAGTGGTTGGGGGGCTTTGGGGGATGAAAGATTTTCACTTTCTCTTTCCTGCAGCAGAAGGAAGAGGCCAAGCTGAGCTGAGCCAAGGACGTGGGTTCTGTCCTGGGGGGGCCACATCCAGAGGGGTCCTGCCCTGAGGGAAAAGGGCTCCTCTGCTGTGGGGACACCTGGGACATGTCCCAGGGTCTTGTCCCAGGGGGTTCCTCGTTCAGGGGGTGCCTCATCTTTGGGGATTCCTGTCCCAGAGGTGCCACATCCGGGAAACCTTTTTCCTGGGGGGCCCTTGAGCATTCCTGCTGCCCCAGTGGGGCCCTATGACGTCTGCGGTTGCCAGACTCAAGGGGACACCTGATACAACCTTGCCCTTATGATCGTAAATGCCAGCCTAAATTTGGTTGAATTTCCTGATACCCATTTACTTGAGACAAAATTATACATCCAGGAAATAAAGGCAAAAATATTTTCCCACACTAGGTTTTTCCCCAATATGAAATAAATGCTGCAAAAATCAAACTGACAATGTATGAAATGGTCTGGTTGATAGCATCCTTTTAATTGTTCTTTCCCAACAAGTTGCTCACAATAAAAACACAAACAAGTCACAGAGCAATGAGACTTTTTCAGTCCCTTTAGAAGCCCATCGGTGCATCCCACAACAGCGTTTGCTGGTGGATCACATAGAGTGTGGAATCTCCCTGAGGGTCCAACAGCTCCATGGGATTATTCCCTGCCTGCTGGGCAGCACCCCAGCCCATAGGGAAGGCTTTGCTTGGGCCATATTTAGGAACTCTTCCCATTTTCCTTGTTCCCACTCTGAAACTTGATTTACTTCCCATGGCTCCAGCTCCCAAGAGGGGAGAAACTCTGTCCATCCTTGGAACAGTGCACAGGAATCCATCAAAATGCCCGTGTGTCCCTCAGGGTCTGCTTCCCTGGGAAATGCACTCCACCCTGCCCTCAATTCCCCTGCCTGGGGCACTCCCTGCTCCTGCTGGGACACCCCTGTTCCCCAGATCCACCTGTGCAGCCCCTGCTCAATATTGCCACACTTTTCCCTCTCTTCTGCTGTCCACATGCAGAACCCAAACATTCTTTCTTGGAGGTTCCCAAGGGCTGCAGGTTTTGTTGAAGAAGGAGGGTCCCGGTCAGGTTGTTGAGCAGATGGGTGTGGGATTTGCAGCACTTGTGGGGCTCTCTCAGCCCCTTGGGCAGACAGGGACCAAATGATCAATTGCTGCATTTCCGCACTGCTTCCCTCACAGCTGCCCCTGCAGGGGGGGGTTCCAGCCAGCCCTGCTCTCAAAACCATCCAAGGCCCTCACAGAGCCACTGCTTGGGCTCCCATTGCCTTCTGTGCTTCTTGCAGGGCTGAGCAAACCACAGGCACGCCTTCTTCCCCCACACAATTCTCACCTTTGCAGCAGCTCGAAAGCTGCCAGAATCAAAGCCCAGGAGGTTGGCAGGGGGAGGGGGACCTGGCTGAGGTGCTGGCTGCCAGCTGGGGCTGGCCAGAGCAGGGCTGGCCAATGCCCATCCCTGTGCCCTGGGGCTGGGCCATGGCTGGGCCCCACACTTGCATGGCCACTGGCTTCAAGAAGGAGCAGTTGGGGAGCTCCTTCCTGCCTGCCTGGGGCTCCATTCCCAAGCTGCTCTTGCTGGCTCAGATCCTGCAGGGGACCAGCAAGGATGGAGAAGTCTGGACCCCTCCCAGAGCTGCCATCCCCCAGGACAGGACCCCCTTGGCCAGCATGTGTCCCCCTCCAGGACAGGATCCCCCCAGGACAGGACCCCCCTGGATGTGCCCCCCCAGGACAGAACTCACCCCCCCGTGTGACACTCAGCACAAACGGCCTCTTCCTTCTGCTGCAGGAGAGAGAAAGTGAAAATGTTGGGGGGATACAGCCGGACACCCCCATCCTCCACAGCTTCCCACCCCTCCCTGCAGACCCCTCACCCCTGCTTCTCTCACCCTGGGGTTCCCCCAACCCGTTCCCTGCTCAGGTGCTCCCTATGGTCATTAAGGCCCAAACTGGGGGGTTATGAAATTGAGGGATAAAAGGCAATGGAAACAGAGAGAGGAAAATACCCTAAGGGGCTGGGGGAAAAAAAACCAAAGCCCCTCAGAATCTTCATGGGATGATCCCAGGTCACCAGCACCTTAGGGGGCTGTGTTGGGCTCTGGGTCACCCCAAAATCTGAGGCACCAGAGAAGGATCTGTGACTTTTTGGCCTGGGACCCCCATTCCCCTTGAAGCCCAACCATGTTGTCCCCGTTCCTTCTGTCCCTCTGTTATAAATAGATATTCAATTCTATCAATTAAAAAAAGGAAGTTATTTCTTAATTAAATACAATCATAAAAGCCACAATCAAAAATCAGATCGGCACTGAACCAGGCGATCAGCACCGAGTGAGACAGGAAGTGGCTCTCGAGCTCTGCTCCACTGTGGCTCACACAGTTCAACTGTCACAGGGTCCTTTTATATGTTCCAAGGCTTTTCTGGGGTCTCTTGTCTTCTTCCGTTGGTCTTTCCTCTTTGTGCATGTTGGTACATGTCCTTTTCCTTATTGGGTGCCTGACAAAATTTCCTGAAATACACTTCTTACAGACAAATACTCATGTTATCTTTGGTGCATACCGCTATAGTCTTGTCAGATGAAAATCCCCTGGAATACACTTTTCATAGATGAATATTCATGTTATCTTTGGTGCATATTGCTCTTTCCCATCACACAGCTTCCATTAAAAGGTACTTGTTGGGGGTTAGACTTGTTTATCCTTTTCACCTATAGAATTTTTTCCCAAGGGTTGCAAGGCAACTGATTGCCGGGTACTTATGAGTGCTCAGGTGAAAAACAAAGCATAGAAGCTGGCACTTGGCTACACCCTTTGTCTCTGGAAGTTTCCCCCCGAGGGGTGGGGGGGGGGAGAGAAAGACGGGGCTGGGGGGGGGCAGCTTCACTTTTTGGTGTGGTCTGCGTAGGGGGCGGACGGGGGCTGCCGTTGCTGCGTGAGTTTCTCACGGCACCACCGGGATCTGATCCTGGAGAGAGAGAGCTACCATCATCTGCTCGTGTGCCCGGATCCGGATTCCTCTTTTTGCTGCCCTGCTGGAGCTGCCTCGGCTGGGCATCCTGTCCCACTGCCTCGGCGCTGTTTTGGAGCTGCACTGCACCGCGGGCCCGCACTGGCCTATCCTGCCAGACCCCTTTGCCTTCTAGTGACTACTGACGGAGCTCTGAACTTCATCTGATCCACCAGCCCGGGATTCCCCACTGTTCCAGCTTGGTACTTTTCTTCGGAGTCCCCCAGAGACCAGACTGCCCCGGGTTTTGTAGGACCAAGCTCCGTCAAGGTCCCTGGTTCTGTTTTTCGCTATTAATTGCTGTAGTTGTTGTTGTTTGTTTGCCCTGTTATACCTATTAGTAAAGAACTGTTATTCCTATTCCCATATCTCTGCCTGAGAGCCGTTTTAATTTTCTAAATTATAATAATTTGAGGGAAGGGGATTTGAATTATCCATTCCAAGAGAGGCCCTGCCTCTCTTTAGCAGATACCTGTCTTCTTTCAAAACTAAGACAGATTTTGGTGCCCAGACGTGGGGCTTGAGGGCATTGAGAGAAAAAAGGGAATAACAGTTCTTAAGTGACCTAATCTCTTGTTCATTCTTGTTCACTGGATATAGAAACCTTGATAAGTAACGCCATGTGGTCTAACTTATCCTGGTTCGGGTGGCATGTGGTTGTGGCTTTATTTTGCCCATTTGCAGGCCCTTTCCTAAACATGGGCCCTATAACAAAAGCTACTGTGGCTGTTATTCAGTTTGTTTTATGGGCTGATAAGGTGAGGAATTCACTGATTTTTAACTTGCTCTGGACAGCAGGCACGTGGATACGTGGCTATCACATACTAAGTGGGTGTATTTGGGGTTACTTTAAGAATGGTACTTTCTGTGAGGAAATGACAGTGAGAGAAGTTTTCCAGACCTTTAGCCAGTTCCTTATGCCTACTCTACCAGCTTTTGAAGAGTTCAAATTTCCTCTAGAAACTAACCAAATGTTGCTGATGATCCTAGCTTATTTAGCTTTCAAAGATAAGGTGAGGTCAATTTGGAGCACTGCACAGACTAGGGATATTGCTGTGGGGCCTGACACTGCCCCAGAGGCTAGAAATACTGCTGTAGGACCTGATACTGCCCCAGAGGCTAGAAATACTGCTGTAGGGCCTGATACTGCCCCAGAGACTAGAGATACTGCCGTAAGGCATGATACTGCCCCAGAGGCTGAGAATGCTGCCATAGAGCCTGATACTGCCCCAGAGACTGGGGATGCTGGCCCACTGCCTGACCCTGCCCCGCAGCCCACCCCAGAAATGAACCACCCCAGTTGGGTGGGGGTTCTAGTGAAAGAGATAATATGTGAGATGAGCCAAGTGCTGAAAGAATACACTTCCCCAGCTGGTGAGAAGCCCTCCCCTTGCCCTGAAAAGGGAGAATCCGATAGTGCAGCAGTGGAACCCACAGAGGTTACAACCGTCCAGGTTCCAGCTGAACCACAGGACCAGTCACAACCAGCTGCAGTTGCCCCTGTAGAAACAAAGAAGTACAAGATGAAATCAGAGCACCCAGGTAATAAGGATAAGAAAGGAGGGCCCTCACAGCCCACAGGGGAACCAGAGGTTGAGATTACCATCGAGTCCCTGACTTATGAAAGCCTACGTAATCTGCAAAAAGATATTGCACGACGGGGACGTGAGGCTTATACAACTTGGTTACTTCGGGTTTGGGACCTTATAGGTACAGGCGTGCAACTGGATGGTGGTGAGGCAAGGAACTTGGGACCCTTGACCCAGGACTCAGGGGTGAATCAAGTATTTGTAAGGGAGCAAGGGCCCCTTCCCCTCTGGGAGCGACTTCTAATGAGTGTAAGGGAGAGGTTTGTCCACAGAGACAGAATGCAGGAGCACCATCATAGAAGTCAGTGGAAGACCCTTGAGGAAGGGATCCAACAGCTGAGGGAAGTGGCAATATTAGAGGTACTCTTTGGGAGGGGTGGACAGCATGACAATGACCCTGACAAAGTCAGGTGCACAGGGCAGATGTTGTGGAACCTGGCAAGTAAAGGGCCATCTCAATACACCACCTTCATTGCAATGATCAATCCTGATAGCAACCGAGAGACAGTAGGTTCTGTCGCCAGCAGGCTCAGAAATTATGAGAGCATGGTCAGTGGCCCAATGCAGGCTCAGGTCTCTGCTGTGATTAAGGAACTCAGAGAAGAGATGAGTGAGATGAGGGAGGAGATGAGGAGGAACAGTTCCCATGCGGCACCGGTGCGAGTCACAGGCCCCAGAGCCAGAGCCCAACGCCCTCCAGCTAGAGAGAGAGGGTACACCCCAAGGGCTGACCTGTGGTTTTTCTTGCGTGACCATGGGGAAGACATGGGAAGGTGGGATGGAAAACCCACTTCTGCCCTGGCAGCACGGGTGCGTGAGCTCAAGGAGAGAAACACTAACCGAGGGGATCCCACTAAAATGAAAGTAGCCTCAACCTCCCAGGACCGAGCCACCAGGTATTATAGAAGTGAAGATGATATGTCAGATCCCCTTGAAGGAGCCTCTACAATGTATGCCCAGGAAGGGAATAATAACCAGTGCTAGAGGGGCCCTGCCTCTGGCCAGGAAGAGGCACGGGAAAACCGAGTCTTTTGGACTGTGTGGATTCGATGGCCTGGCACATCAGAGCCACAGAAATATGAAGCTTTGGTAGATACTGGTGCGCAGTGTACCCTGATGCCATCGGGACATGTGGGGGCAGAACCCATTTCCATTGCTGGAGTGACAGGGGGATCACAGCAACTGACTCTGGTGGAAGCCGAAGTGAGCCTGACCAGGAAGGAGTGGCAGAAACATCTGATTGCAACCGGCCCAAAGGCCCCGTGTATCCTGGGCATTGACTTCCTCCGGAATGGGTATTACAAAGACCCTAAGGGACTCAGATGGGCTTTTGGAATAGCTGCTGTGGAGGCAGAGGGCATCAAGAAATTGAATACCTTGCCTGGACTGTCAGAGAACCCATCTGCAGTAGGACACCTAAAGGTAGAAGAACAACGAGTACCAGTTGCCACCTCGACGGTGCACCGCCGGCAGTATCGGACCAATCGAGATGCCGTGATCCCCATCCACAAGATGATCCAGGAGCTAGAGAGCCAAGGGGTGGTCAGCAAAACCCACTCACCCTTCAACAGCCCCATCTGGCCTGTGCGCAAGTCTGATGGAGAACGGAGACTGACCGTGGACTATCGTGCATTGAATGAGGTGACACCACCGCTGAGCGCTGCTGTGCCGGACATGCTGGAACTCCAGTACGAGCTGGAGTCCAAGGCGGCGAAGTGGTATGCCACTATTGACATTGCTAATGCATTTTTCTCCATTCCTCTGGCTGCAGAGTGCAGGCCTCAGTTTGCGTTCACATGGAGGGGCGTGCAGTACACCTGGAACCGACTGCCCCAAGGATGGAAGCACAGTCCCACCATCTGCCATGGACTGATCCAGGCTGCACTGGAAAAGGGAGAGGCTCCAGAACATCT
Source organism: Acrocephalus arundinaceus (assembly GCA_021534815.1). NCBI lineage: Eukaryota > Metazoa > Chordata > Aves > Passeriformes > Sylviidae > Acrocephalus > Acrocephalus arundinaceus. The sequence goes on along the minus strand of JAJEOU010002528.1, from coordinate 102,576 downwards.
GCAGTACATCGATGACATCATTGTGTGGGGGAACACAGCAATGGAAGTGTTTGAGAAAGGGGAGAAGATCATCCAGATTCTCCTGGAAGCCGGCTTTGCCATCAAGAAGAGCAAGGTCAAGGGACCTGCCCGAGAGATCCAGTTCTTAGGGGTAAAGTGGCAAGATGGTCGTCGCCAGATACCCACAGAGGTAATCAACAAGATCACCGCAATGTCTCCACCGACCAGCAAGAAGGAAACACAAGCTTTCCTAGGTGCCATAGGCTTTTGGAGAATGCACATTCCCGAGTACAGCCAGATTGTGAGCCCTCTCTACCTGGTTACCCGCAAGAAGAATGATTTCCACTGGGGCCCTGAACAGCAGCAAGCCTTTGCCCAGATCAAGCAGGAGATCGCTCATGCGGTAGCCCTTGGCCCAGTGAGGACGGGACCAGAGGTAAAGAATGTGCTCTACTCAGCAGCCGGGAACAATGGCCTGTCCTGGAGCCTATGGCAGAAGGTGCCGGGTGAGACTCGAGGCCGACCACTGGGATTCTGGAGCCGAAGCTACAGAGGGTCTGAAGCCAACTATACTCCCACGGAGAAGGAAATCTTGGCCGCCTATGAAGGAGTTCAAGCCGCCTCGGAGGTGATTGGTACAGAGGCGCAACTCCTCCTGGCACCTCGACTGCCTGTGCTGGGGTGGATGTTTAAAGGAAAGGTTCCCTCTACCCACCATGCCACCGACGCCACATGGAGCAAATGGATTGCCCTCATCACACAGCGCGCCCGTATTGGAAACCCAAACCGCCCTGGGATTTTGGAAGTTATTACCAACTGGCCGGAAGGTGAAAGCTTTGGTCTCATGGATGAAGAGGAGCAGGAACAAGTGACACGAGCTGAAGAAGCACCACCGTACAACCAACTGCCAGTGGAAGAGACACAGTACGCTCTTTTCACTGATGGTTCCTGTCGCATTGTAGGCCTGAACCGGAAATGGAAGGCAGCTGTATGGAGCCCCACACGACAGGTTGCACAAGCCACTGAAGGAGAAGGTGGATCGAGTCAACTTGCTGAACTCAAAGCCATTCAGTTAGCCCTGGACATTGCTGAAAGAGAGAAGTGGCCAAAGCTCTACCTCTACACTGATTCGTGGATGGTGGCCAATGCTCTGTGGGGTTGGCTGGAAAGGTGGAAAAAGGCCAACTGGCAGCGTCGGGGAAAACCAATCTGGGCTGCTGATGAGTGGAAGGACATTGCCACTCGGGTAGAGAAGCTACCTGTGAAAGTCCGCCATGTAGATGCCCATGTCCCCAAGAGCAGAGCTAATGAGGAGCACCGAAACAATGAGCAAGTAGATCAGGCTGCCAAGATAGAAGTATCAAAGATAGACTTAGACTGGCAGCACAAGGGAGAGCTGTTCCTAGCTCGATGGGCCCATGATGCTTCAGGACATCAAGGCAGAGATGCCACCTATAAGTGGGCACGAGATCGAGGGGTGGATCTAACCATGGACAGTATCTCCCAGGTTATCCATGACTGTGAGACATGTGCTGCCATCAAACAGGCCAAGCGGGTGAAGCCCCTATGGTATGGGGGACGGTGGTCTAAATATAAGTATGGGGAAGCCTGGCAGATTGACTACATCACCCTTCCCCAGACCCGCCAAGGCAAGCGCTACGTGCTGACCATGGTAGAAGCCACCACTGGATGGCTGGAGACCTACCCTGTGCCCCATGCTACTGCCCGGAATACCATCCTGGGCCTTGAAAAACAAGTCCTTTGGAGACATGGCACCCCTGAGAGAATTGAGTCGGACAATGGGACCCATTTCAAGAACAGCCTTGTAAACACCTGGGCTAGAGAACATGGCATTGAATGGATATATCACATCCCTTATCATGCACCAGCTGCCGGGAAAGTTGAACGATGCAATGGCCTGCTTAAAACCACCTTGAAGGCACTGGGTGGGGGGTCCTTCAAGAACTGGGAGATTAATTTAGCAAAGGCCACATGGTTAGTGAACACCAGAGGTTCCAGCAACCGAGCAGGCCCAGCCCAGTCTGAGCCCCTGAGAACAATGGATGGGGATAAGGTTCCAGTGGTACACATGAGAGGTATGCTGGGAAAAACTGTTTGGGTTAATCCTGCCTCCAGCAAAGACAATCCCATCCGTGGGGTTGTCTTCGCTCAGGGACCAGGTTGCACTTGGTGGGTAATGCAAAAAGATGGACAGACCCGATGCATACCTCAAGGAGACCTTGTTTTAGGGTGAACTACCCATGCCACTGTATCCGTACCCACATCTGCATGTATATATGTATATAATTAAGGTAGTGCATGTATGTATATAGTTTAGCAGTTTAAATTCAAATGTAATATGTTAATATGGGAAAAAATTCGGGGTGGATTAATGTTGGGGGTTAGACTTGTTTATCCTTTTCACCTATAGAATTTTTTCCCAAGGGTTGCAAGGCAACTGATTGCCGGGTACTTATGAGTGCTCAGGTGAAAAACAAAGCATAGAAGCTGGCACTTAGCTACACCCTTTGTCTCTGGAAGTTTCCCCCCGAGGGGTGGGGGGGGGGAGAGAAAGACGGGGCTGGGGGGGGGCAGCTTCACTTTTTGGTGTGGTCTGCGTAGGGGGCGGACGGGGGCTGCCGTTGCTGCGTGAGTTTCTCACGGCACCACCGGGATCTGATCCTGGAGAGAGAGAGCTACCATCATCTGCTCGTGTGCCCGGATCCGGATTCCTCTTTTTGCTGCCCTGCTGGAGCTGCCTCGGCTGGGCATCCTGTCCCACTGCCTCGGCGCTGTTTTGGAGCTGCACTGCACCGCGGGCCCGCACTGGCCTATCCTGCCAGACCCCTTTGCCTTCTAGTGACTACTGACGGAGCTCTGAACTTCATCTGATCCACCAGCCCGGGATTCCCCACTGTTCCAGCTTGGTACTTTTCTTCGGAGTCCCCCAGAGACCAGACTGCCCCGGGTTTTGTAGGACCAAGCTCCGTCAAGGTCCCTGGTTCTGTTTTTCGCTATTAATTGCTGTAGTTGTTGTTGTTTGTTTGCTTGTTATACCTATTAGTAAAGAACTGTTATTCCTATTCCCATATCTCTGCCTGAGAGCCGTTTTAATTTTCTAAATTATAATAATTTGAGGGAAGGGGATTTGAATTATCCATTCCAAGAGAGGCCCTGCCTCTCTTTAGCAGATACCTGTCTTCTTTCAAAACTAAGACAGTACTCTAGTTTTACTCCTTGGCACGGATTTATTCTATATCATATATTACAATCCCTCCCCTTTATATTTATTCATTAATTCATGCTTTTTGCAACAAATTTCATTTAGGCTTGTTCATTACACATTCTCAATTTTATTTCCAACATTCATAAGGTCTAACAACTACATTTCATAAAATTAGCAATCTTTTACGTAATAGATTATTCTAATTCTCATAATCTTTAATTTTCTATTAAACTTATTTTATACTACAACATGTACTCATTGTATCCTAAAGTTCTAGTTTTATTATGAGGTAGCTGAAGGTTTACAAGCAAAAGCTGAAGGTTTTTACCAAGCAAAATACTGGTAAGAAACTCCGCACGCTTTCCATATCTGCTAAAACTCATATTTGTAACTATCCTATGGCTGTGCTTTACACATTTCATAATTATCTTTTGTCTGTGTAAATTATCTTTTGTTTGGTTTGTCTGGGTGTTGTGGTTTGTTCCGTCCTAGGAAGTGAGAGAGAGCTGGCTCTGAGATTGGCACCCTGTTAAACCACTGAAAGGTCATGTCATCTCTGTGAACGCACATTTCAGGACGAGAAGTTGCAGGGGTGGCTCTCTTCCCTTCCGGCCTTCAGAGAGTGAACGGGCTCCCCTCCTCCTGCTGGCTGTGGAGGAGGAGGGGAGGCCTCCCCTGGCCAAGGCCAAGGCCTGCCACACGGCCTAGGCTAAGGTAAGCATGGACAGCAGTTTTGCCGGCTTGCTGGCACAGCTGTCTGTGAGCTTTCTGTAATTGGATCTTTGTCATTGGAAATTTTGTCATTGGGGCCAGGGCTGCTGTTGCTGTGGCCTTGGCTGAGCCCCCCACCCACCGTTGGATAGAGAAGGGAGGGAATGGAACTGTGTAGCTCGCCAGGCTTACATGAAGGGGTGGAAAAGTTACCACTGGGACATCCTGGGTGCCGAGCCCCCTCCTCTCCTGAGAGTTTGACTAGCACAGCTTCAAACCTGATATCATGAACTTTTCATTGGCTGCGGCTTCTGGAAGTGATGGGAGAGACAGCCTGGGATTTGTGATGCCAGCAGAAGATAAAGAAGAGATGATGGAGTGGCTTTTGGCCGGACTTTCCTTGTAGTGGCCATAGAGACTGAATTAATGCTCCTGTAACTTATGGAAACTGTGTTAGGGGGATGCAAGGTGGGCACTGTGTAGTGGAAATGCCAGTGCCAGAGTGAGGGAACAGAGGATTAAGAGGGTGTGGTGGTGCCCTCAGAGGAGGCTTCTGTTCTCAAAACCCTTTGTCCCGAGGGAGGAATGGAGGGGACTTGTGTCCCAGAGGCATCCTTAAAAAGGAACCCTACAAGCAGTTTCTGGTCCATGGATGGGGATGAGAGCACCGTCCATAGAAGGAGAGCTTCTCAAATGCACATTTCCTCTGTGTGGGGTGGGTCATTTGTGAAGAGTGCAGGCCACAAGAGATTGTGTTTCTTGTGGGAGTTTCTATGGGGCACAAGGAAGACTCCTCTCCCTGAATATTTTTTGCTGGGAGTTCCAGGTTTTGTCTCAGAAAGTTTTGGTAAGGAATTATGGTGGGGGGAGGAGGAGTGGTTTAGGAGGTTCTTTTCACTTCAGATTTTGTTATTTCCTTTTCCTTTTTTCTATATAGTGTAAGTTAATAAAGTTTTTCTTTCCATTTCTAAGTTGGAGCCTGCTCTGCTCTATTCCCAGTCCCACTCACAGCACCATTGTAAAGTACTATATTCTCATGGGTGCACTGGCATTGGGCCAGCAGCTCAAACCCATGACACATATGCATTAAGTTTCACAATACCCCGTGCATATTCATTCCCCACCTCTACCCTCTTCCATTTCCATATGCTAAAAAATGAATTCCCTACCCAGCAGGACCTACACCTCCCTCTCACTCCTAGCAAGTGAGGGGACTACTCACAGCCAGTGGCTGGTCCTCTGACCAGTCTATGTGCTGCGAGGTTCTCTTTTCCCCCATTACTCAGCCTCCGGGCTATGCCCAAGAGCCACTCGACCAAGGTCCTACTCCCGTCTGGTTGGATACCTCTCCCCCTTCCTTCTAAGGAGGGAGCACTCCCCCACCTGGTGGCCAGACACTCTCAGTGGGTCTCCGATTGAGAGTTGTCCTGCCCACCCCAGAGGTCCTACTTCCCCAGCCCCATCTGGACTCCCTCTGAACTGTCTGAGGAAGAACCCCCCCCAGGTGCCTCTAATCTGTGGAACACCTGCCTCCCTCCCCTCAGTCAGCCTCCACCCCATGCACAGGCTCCTACTGCTCTGAGGGTTCTGCTACCTTCCACCTCTACCCTTTCCAGCCAGCCATGAAAAGTAGGGTCCTGGAGGTCCCCGTCCCACTCCTCTTCTCTGGTTAGGGCACCCCTAGGAACTCCCTCCCTTCCTCTGGGAGAACAGGAGCCTATTTGGGTTAGGGGCCATTCTCAAGAAGTACTCCTCCTTCTCCCTCCCCTTGAGGTCCCTTGGAGTACCTCACACTCCTTGACTCTCACAGTCTCCTGTGAGCCTTGCTCCTTTTCGGGGGTTCTTCCTTGTATGGTTTGTGGAGTCTCCAGTTGTTCTTTGGGTATAGCCAGCAGTCCACCAGTGGTCTCAAAGAAATCCAACTCTAGGTGGCTAAAATCAGCCAGATGCGTCTCCCCTTTGTTGTACTTCCCCAGGACCACTTCTGGATGAGGCTTATCCTGAATGAGTTCCCAGAAGTTGTTACAAAGGAGCCAGTCACCGTGATTAGGTTAAATCGATTCTTTTTTTAATTGAAGAGAACAACTGGAAACAGGGACTTGGGATAAGCCCAAGGTCCCTAGTTGCAAAGCAGACTTAAATAAAAAAAAAGGACAGCACATGTGCTGGGTGCTCCTCTGGCCTCAAGTACCTCCGGAGGATCCCACCTCTCCCCGGGGGAGTCTTTTTATAGCCTGCAGGTGGATCCAAACCATCTGTCTTCTAATTGGCTCCCATCTATGCGTCCTGATTGGTCCAACTCAATGGCGCATTTCTGTACAATCATTTGGAAACTCTGTTGAGTGATTGGCTGTGGTGGTACGCCAATCCAGTTTCTCCATGACGTCACTCCTTCAGCCGAAGCTCCCTCATGCTGTCACCTCTCAGCTCCCCCTCCCTGGTGGTCACTCATCACAAAGTTAAAAACGCAAACCAAGCACAAACACAGCTCCAACAACCCCACCAAACAACAAACCATAACTATCCCACTAAACTTGATTTACTACAACAATGGAGAGGAGGTGTATATCCCAGACCAAGTCCCCATTTGTGAGAAACTACGCTCACTCTTCAAATTTCAAAGGTTTATTAAACCTTAACAAAATACAACAAAAGACTGAATAGGGAGAAAGAGCAACACTGGAAGCATGGAACTAAACTGCCATATGCTCATCTACAAAATGGCTGCACCAACTTTTACACTCCTGGTGTTACATCAGCTAACATTGGCCCCTCCCAAAGCCTGTCAGTCAACTTCTCTCTTCATCCATTGGTGGAGACTGCTTTGTTGCAATTTGATTGGAGGTCAGGTGTTGCCATGCCACGCTTCCTAGGAACGAGCCAGCCCTCCCCCAATGCCCCCCTACCAAGGCCATCCCCTGACAACAATACAAGGGGGAGGGGAAAGATGACTGTGGGAGGACTTACCACAATAACAGAACCATACATCAATAAAACTTCTCTTAACATACACAAAATATTCAACCCTTAATTGTGAGAGCAAACCATTGCATTGCTCATCTACAACATGTGGGCTGTGCTGGGCCCTGGGTCACCCCAAAATCTGGGAAACCCAGGGAAGGAGCTGTGACCCACGGGCCCACCCAGCCACTGCCCATCCCTGGGCACCTATTCCTTATGTCCTCGTCTCCCTTGGACTCTCATCCTGGGACTGCCATTCCCCAGGATCTCCATGTCGCAAGGAACCTTCTCCCATTCATTCCATCCCCTACAGGATGGAATCACCCCCTTCCCTCAGGACCTTGATTCTCCCAGGACCCTCCATTTCCCGCACACCCCGTCCTATGATCCCAAATTTCTGGAGCCCACGTTCCCTGGGACTCACAGCCCTGTGTCCCACCATTATCAGGCACCCCCATCCCTGGTGACTTCCCCTTCTAGGGACCCTTATTCCCCTGGACACCCATCCCTGGGACCCCCAAACCCCTGAGCCCCCCACTCCTGAGAATCTTATGTCCCACCTTGTGCCACCCAGCCCTGTCCCCAGCCCTGTCCCCACCCTGCCCACAGCCTGTCCCCAGCTTGTGGCCACCCTGCCCCCAACAAAAACCACCAATACGTGGGGATGAGGCCTGACCTCACTTCCTTCCCCTTTGTCCAAAGAGCCGCCACTCAGGGGACCGGTGGCCACAGCAGCAAGTGACAGCCAGCCTGGATGGCCGGGGACACGGGGATGGCCGGGAAGGTGGCACTGCTGCTCCTGTGGGGTGAGTGCCCTGGACACGGGCCTGACACCCCAGGGATGGGCCCTGGTGAGGCAGACACTGGTGGGGAGGAGGCACAGGGGGGCTGCGGGGTCCCCTGATCTCCCCAGGGCCAGCAGAGCCAGTGCATGAGGTGTCCCAGGGTCATGGGGTAGCCAAGAGGAAAGAGACAAGGTGACAGGGATGCAAGGACAGGGACAAGGAGACAAGCACCATACAGATGAGCCATGGGGACAGAGGCTGTGGGGATGATGGGGGTGACCTGTGCCAGCACAGGGTGCCCATGCCTTGGGTGTCCACAATGTCCCCATGTCCTGCCTGAGCAAAGGGTGGCCAAGACATCTGTGCCACATCAGTGCCCCCACAGGGACAGTTCAAGGGCAGACCCCACAACCCAAGCCCTGAGTCCTGCTGTCTTTGCAATGTCACCCCCACCCAGCCCTGTCCCTTCTCCCTTCCAGCCCAGACCCTCGGCCTCGCTGGTGAGTCCTCGGGGGATGCCATGTCCCCACACCGCTGTCTCCAGCCCAATGCTGGCCCTGGCAGGCTGGTGTCCCCTGTCACCCACAGTTGCCCAGACCACCCAGCTCCTGGTGGAGCCCCCCTGGACACCGGCAGTGCTGTGGGACCAGGTGACACTGACCTGCCAGGGCTCGGGGACCACCGGTGCCACCACCTGGTACAAGGATGGGCAGCGATGGGAGCAGGAGGGACGCGACTTCATTGTCACCGAGAGTGGCGACTACATGTGTGACAGACCTGGCACCAGGCACAGCCCCCCCATGAGAGTCTTAAATGGTGAGGGGGGTTTGGGTGTCCCCAGTGTGGCACCTGCAGGGACCCCAAGGGCTCTGGGTGGGCTCAGCTCCATGGGTCGCCCCCTGGTGTGACCAGAGCCCGTCCCCTGCACACGGGGACATCCCAGAGCATCGCAGTGTGAGGGGACCATGTTTGTGGAATTTGGAACCCCTGGTGCTCTGGGTGTGATCCAATGGGGGGTCCCCGTTATAGCAGTGTGACAGGACCCCCTTGCTCCACAGACCCGTTAGTGGTGCAGGTGCTGGCACAGACGCTTCTGGAGGGGGACACGGTGACACTGCGCTGCCGGGGCCGACCTGACACGTCAGTAACTGAGGTGCGATTCTACCATGGGGACAAGGAGGTGAGGAAGTCTCTCCATGAGACCGTGCTGTCCCTGTCCCCTCTGAGGCTGCAACACAGCAGTGACTACTGGTGCAGGGACCAGGTGGGAACTGGCCAGTTGACGTCAGCGCGTGTGACAGTGACAGTGCACGGTGAGCACCCCACAGCCGCCACTCTGACACCCCCACAGTCCCTCCCCAGGGACTCGGGGTCACAAATCCCCCTCCCTTCTCCTTCCCAGAGCGCTTTTCAGTTCCAGTTCTGGAGGGTCCCCCCGAGCTCACTGAGGGGTCCCCCCTCAATCTCAGCTGCCTCAGCACCCCCAGCCCCCTGCGGCCCCCAGTCCCCCTCCTGCACCTCTTCTACCAGGACGGGCACTTGGTGGGGGGCCCGCAGGGGTCCCCGCAGCTCCTGGTGCCTGCCGTGGGGGTCTCCCACTCGGGGAATTACAGCTGCCAGGTGCTCTCCCTGGGCTGGCCCGTGCAGAAGAGCAGCGCCCAGCTCCGCGTCACGGTGCACAGTGAGTGCGGGGATGGGCACGGGGAGCCCCCACTTCCCTCCCCAGATCCCCCTACCATGCCTGGGGACCCCCATTACTGCCCGGATCCCTGTGGTGAATGCCTCATCCTTTCCTGGGTCAGTCACAAGGTCTCTCAGACCTTTGTGGGTACCCCCATCATTCCTTTAATTTTTTTCCACTTCCCTCCCATCACTGCTTCTATCCCACTCCGTGTCCCCCTATCCCTCACTAGGTCTCATCCCTGTCCCTGGCTCCACCCCGCCCCTTCCTGGCTCCCCCCAAGGCCTCCAGGTCCCACCATGTCCTCCCTGAATCCCCACACCTTCCCTGGGGTCCCCCCCATCCCTCTCCAGGTGTCCCCTTTCCTGAACCTCCCATCCTTCTTTGGGGTTCCTTTTCAGGCCCCGCCCCAGCTCTGTGCCCCCTGTGCCTCATTGGAATCCCCCTGCCCTCCATCCCCCGTGTCCATCACTGTCACCTGGTGTCCCGCTCTTCTGCAGGGGTCCCGGTCTTGGGGGTGTCCGTGTGGGCGCAGCCCCCTGGGGGACAGGTGGCACTGGGGGACCGCCTGGTGCTGAGCTGTGTGGTGGCCGCAGGGACAGGTCCCCTGTCCTTCACCTGGCACCGGGGGGGCTTGGGGGCACTGCTGGCCACTGGCCCCCACCTGGAGCTGCAGCATGTTGGGGACAATGACAGTGGCCACTATCACTGCCAGGTCAGCAACGGGGAGAGCGTGGCCAAGAGTGTCCCCCTTAATGTCACTGTCCTGGGTGAGTGGGACCCTCAGGCTGGGGATGACCACACCCACTGTACCCTCAAACCACCTCGCCAGGTGCAAGCCCTGTCTCTGTCCCCACAGTGCCTGTGGCCAATGCCACCATCACCCCCAGTCCCCCGGCACACCAGGTGCACGCAGGTGACCCCGTGAACCTGCACTGCTCGGTGCAGGTGGGCTCAGCCCCTGTCACCTTCACCTGGCTGCACAATGGGCAGGAGGTGGCCCGGGGTCCCATCCTGGAACTTGGGAATGTCGATGTGGGACATTTGGGCACCTACCACTGCCTGGCCACCAACCAGCTGGGACAGGATGGGCACCGCGTGTTCCAGGCACTCAGCCCTGAGCTGGCCCTGGAGGTGACACAACAGAGACACTGGAACAGAGGTGGGGTCACACAGGGTCATTGGGATTGGAGGACCCCCGGAGTCACAACTGACCCTGATGTGTCTCCTGTGTCCCTAGCAGTGGCCACTGGGGTTTGCGTGTCCCTCGTCTTCCTGGTCCTGTTTGTGGGTGTAGCTGTGGGCTGGCACCAGTGGAACAACATGGGTGGGTGACAATGGGGACAACGGGGGCCCTGGGGAAGTGGGAGGCCACCTGGAATGTGGGGGTGATGGGCAGCACCCACAGCCCCTGACTCTGGCAGTGCTTAGTGCTCAGGACCTTTGCTCAGGGTCCTCAAGGATTTGGGGAGTCCTGTAGGGATCTTGGCGGTTCTCTCAGAGGTTCTTGGGGAATTCAGAGGGTCTCTCTCCCTGTCAGGCTTTGGGTTCTGGGGGCTTAGGGTGTTGGGGGACATAGTTCAGGGTTTCTGGGGGGCATCAGGGATACTGGGGTCACCTGGGGGGAATTGAGGGTCTGGTGGTAGTTCAGGACTTCCATGGGTGGATGGGAGCCCCTGGGACGCCAAAGTCACCCCTCCAGTTTTCCTTTGCAGCTGCCAGGAAGCATCAGGAAAGGTGAGGGCAGCCTCCAGCCATCATACACCTTTCACCCAAACCCCCAGGACCTCCCATCCCCTTCCACTCACCCCCTTATTCCCACAGGGCCCCTCCGGATCCCCTGGAGGACCCCGGGGAAGATCCTCAGGTGACCTACATGGAGCTGCGGGGGCCACACGGGCAACCGTGGGAACCCAGTGACATCTATGAGAATCTCCAACAGAAGCTGTGACACTCTGGGAAGCGGGAGGCACTGGGTGACACTGGGGCTGCTCCCTTCATGGCTCCTGTGCTTGCCCATCCTTCCAAGGGAGGTGGTGATGAGTCAGGGGAATGCTACCCAAGGCACCCTATGCTCCCAATTTCCTCTCCCAGTCCCCCCTGGGGCTCCCCCATTCCCTTCCCAGTACCTGCAGGGGCTCCCCTGCCCCATCCAAGTGCCCCAAGTTCCCTCAGTGACTTCCCCATTCTCTCCCCACAGTGCTCGCAGCACACCCAGGGGTTCCCCATTCCCCATTCCCCATTCCCCGTTCCCCATTTTCCAGTCTCCCTGTCCCATCCCACTGTCAAAGGGGCAGTCAGGGAAAATTCTTTGTGATCAATTTCTCGAATGAAAACAAAGCACAAATGAGGCAATATTTATCTGAGAACTGTTTATTGATAAAGGAGGGTACATGTTCTTACCGAAAGGGGATTAGAAGAGAGAGTAGAGAGGGAAAAGAGAGACAGCGAGAGAAACAGAAGACAGGGACAGCATTACCACAAGGACATTGGGTGCTCTGTGGGCATCAGCTCGGCAGATGGAGTGTGTGTGTGGCAAGCCCTTGTGGCTTTTGTGAATGGCTGGGCATGATTTCCAAGCGGAGGCACCTGTGTGTCCCTGGCATCAGTGAGGGATGGCTGAGGCTGGCTGCAGGCTGGCTGCAGGATAGTGCTGCGGCACTGGTGGCTATGGGCTGGCTACCATGTCTGCTACTGCGGAGCAGCAGGCTTGTTGCTTCGGGCAACACAGGCACCACAGCAAAGACAGCAGGTTTGTGCAGGCAGCCTCTGCTCCACTGTGGAGGTGGGGGAGCACCAGCTTGTGGCTGGCACGGCAGGCAATGAGGGAAACCCTGGTGGCAGCAGCCACAGCTTGGCGCGGGCAATGTCTGCTCTGTTCGGGAATGGTGGAGCACCAGTGCGAAAAGAAAAACGGGACACTACTCCATGATCAATATGATCGAAGTAGGCTATTTTAATAGTTCTTCCATCTTCTTTTATACAATTCTTAGCCTTAATCACGTGTTACATGCTACTTTACAATTGGTTACCCCTAAAAGCACGTGTTAACCTTTTAGTCTCTATTGGCTAATTCTTACATACACAGCAAAATTATGCATTTTGTTTTTCTGGCTTTCTTCCGATTCCCACATTTCTGAAGTTATTTACCATCCTTTGTTCTTCTTTATACGTGACTCTCCACATCTTCTTATCCCTAGTGTGACTGCTTTCTCCTTGAAATGGTTACAGGCCTATTCTTTCACATAGGCTGGATTGCTCACATGCCCCCATCTCTGGAGGAACTCATCCTCCACACACCAGGGTGCAGACAGGGAAGAAGGACCAAAGGGAAGAAAAGTCGAGGCAGGGATGAGGGCCAAGCTGACCCTCTGAGCAAGCCTCTGATCCCCCCAAGAAACCAAAAGCAAAATGGCTCCTGTTGTGTCACAGTTAACTGCTTTTATTTGCAGGAAATCAGCCCAATTTCCTGGGCATTGTTCCCAGGCATTTTTCCCAGGTAATCCAGGCATTGGTCCCACCAGTCAGTGGAGGGTCGTTCACAGCCCGCTCATGGAAGCTTTCTCTCCCATGATCAGCTGTTATGTGCTGCCTCCCTGGGACAGGGTTCCCAGCACATGTAGAGCCCCTGGAGTATTTTTCACCTCATGTATAGTGTATATTAAACCATAAATGAAAATCAGATTGGTTCCTTGTCGCCCTGATTTGTCTAATTGTTCTCATATTGGAGTCAGAGTTCTCACTTTCTCACGCTTCTTTCACATAAACAATCCTTTGTTTTTACAACTACTATCATTGTTTACATATTTTGTAGTAGGAGGAGAATCTTGATTGATAGTCTGTTTGACCAACCACCCTCCAATCCACAGTCATTTTTCTAAAACTATAAATGCTGAAGTTTAAAAATAAACTCTTCTTCTTCAGGCTTCTCCTGGTCCTCGCTGAAAAGCTCTGGTCTCCGTGTCGTCATTTGGTGTCCTATTGTGACAGTTCCTCTCAAGCCCCATGCTCCCAGTGGTTCTGCAATTGCCCTCCCAGTGCTCCCAGTACCCTATGTGGCTTACCATTGCTCATCCCAGTTCCACAGGGGCACAGGACTTGGTTTCCTGCTCCTGGGACAAAATGAAACTTTTGGTTAAACTAGCAGAAATGGTGGTTCTTTTGTTCAGCTCTGTCAGGCTTTAGGAACTGGAGTCTCCAATTTCGGGCTGCCAATATGTCTTGGTTTGAATGACATATTGTCTGCAAAGGAAGGTGGGAACCTCACTTGGAATGGAAAATATGACCCCCTTCCCTCTGAATTATTATAACTTTGAAATTAGGGGCTTCCAGGAAAAGATATGGAAACACGAATAACAGTTCTGCACTAGTATATATTGTAAGAAACAAGTTAATGGAAGTTGACTTTCCCTGGGTATTATATGAATAGATATTACATTACTGATCATATTGTTAAATAAATATTTTGATGTTGTTAGTGTTGGGATAGCGATATGTGTTGTGGAGTGGCTGATGTTCTTGTGGTGGCCCGGTTGCAAGGTTGGTTTTCACAGGGATGGTTTTGTGTGTTGCGGTGTGGGTTTTGTGCGTTTACACTGGATGGACTGTTGCTGGCCAGGCCTTTGGGACATGACCTTAAAAG
>JAJEOU010002528.1:8812-88560 GCA_021534815.1 Acrocephalus arundinaceus | reverse complement strand
CCACAGCCGCCACCCCGACACCCCACAGCCCTCCAAGGGACTCGGGTCACAAATCCCCCTCCCCTCTCCTTCCAAGAGCTCTTCATGGTGCCGGTGCTGGAGGGTCCCCGAGCTCACCAAGGGGTCCCCCTCAATCTCAGCTGCCTCAGCACCCCCGCCCCCTGCGGCCCCCAGCCCCCCTCCTGCACCTCTTCTACCGGGACGGGCACTTGGTGGGGGGCCCGCAGGGGTCCCCGCAGCTCCTGGTGCCCGCCGTGGGGTCTCCCACTCGGGGAATTACAGCTGCCAGGTGCGTTCCCAGGGCGAGGCTGTGCGGCAGAGCTGTGCTGGGTCTGCTTGGGGGCCCGACAGCCTTCCTGGTTCCACTGGCTGAGGACACTCAGCCCGGCCTGGGTACTCACAGCTCTCCCTGACACCATTCCCGGGTCTCCCCATCACTGCCCAGGTCCCTCCCCAGGTCCTTCATCATTTCCCGGGTCCCACATCCTTGCCCCAAGTCCCTCCATCGCTTCTCGGATCCTTCCTTGGCACCTTTTCTGAGTCCCCCCATCCTTTCCTGGATCCCACCCCGGCTTCCCCATTCCTGTTCCAAGTGCTTTCACGAGTCCCTCTGTCCTTTCCCACGTTCCATCTCAGGTCCCCCATCCCTGCCTTGCATCCCCTTGTCTCTTCCATGTCCCCCCAGTCCTTCCCCAGTCCCACACTGGGTCCCCTCATCCCTTTCCGGGTTCCCTCCACCCCACCCGCAACCCGCCATCCCTTCCCTCTGTCCCCACATGTTCCCTGGTGTCCCCCCCATCCCTCTCCAGGTGTCCCCTCCTTGAATCCCCCATCGTTCCTTCAGGGTTCCTTTCCAGCCCCCCCCCTTCTCGTGCCCCCTTCCTCAGGGGTCCCCCTGCCACTCTCTGCCCACCACCCATTTCTCTCACTGTTCCCTGGTGTCCCCCTTCACCCACAGGTGGAACAGGTGGCACTGGGGGACTGCCTGGTGCTGAGCTGTGCAGTGGCCACGGGGCCAGGTCCTCTGTCCTTCACCTGGAACCAGGGGGAATCAGGGGCACAGCTGAGAACTGCTCCCCACCTGGAGCTGTGCCACGTTGGGGACAATGACAGCGCCACTATCACTGCTGAGTCAGCAATGGGACAGTATGGCCAAGAGCGTCCCCTGAATGTCACCGACCTGGCTGAGGGGGACTCTTGGGCTGGGGGTGACCACAGCACTCCCATCCCACATCACCAGGTGCCAGCCCTGTCTCTGTCCCCACAGTGCCCGTGGCCAATGCCACCATCACCCCGGTCCCCTGTCACACCAGGTGCACGCAGGTGACCCCGTGACCTGCACTGCTCAGTCAGGTGGGCTCAGCCCCTGTCACCTTCACCTGGCTGCACAATGGGCAGGAGGTGGCCCAGGGTCCTGTCCTGGAGCTTGGGGACGTCGATGTGGGACATTCGGGCACCTTCCAGTGCGTGACCACCAACCAGCTGGGAAGGACGGGCACCGTGTGTTCCGGGCACTCAGCCCTGAACTGGCCCTGGAGGTGACACCACAGAGACACTGGAACAGAGGTGGGGTAACACGGGGTCATTGGGATGGCAGGACTCCTAGAGTGACAGGTGATCCTGAGGTGTCCCTTCTGTCCCCAGCTGTGGCCACAGGGGTTGGCGTGTCTCTCCTGTTCCTGGTCCTGCTCCTGGGTGTAGCTGTTTGCTGGCACCGGTGGAACAGCATGGGTGGGTGACAATGGGGGCACCGGGGGCCCTGAGGAGGTGGGAGGCCACCTGGAATGTGGGGGTCATGGGCAGTACTCAAAATCCTGACTTGGTCAGCGCGGAGCGCTCAGACCTTTGCTCAGGGTCATCAAGGATTTTGGGGTGGTGTTGGAGGGTCTTGCAGGGATGTTGGCAGCTTATAAGTGATCCTGTGGAAGTTTGGAGCATCCCCCTCCCTTCCAGAATTGGGCTTCTGGGCTCCCAGTGGGTCCAGAGCAGTGGGGTGGTTCAGGGGTTCTTGGGACACCAGAGACACTAGGGTCACCTGGGGGGAATTCAGGGTCTGGTGTGATTCAAGACTCCCATGGGTGGATGGGGCCCCTGGGACTCCAAAGTCACCCCTCCAGTTTTCCTTTGCAGCTGCCAGGAAGCACCAGGAAAGGTGAGGGCAGCCTCCGGCCATGATACACCTTGTACCCAAACCCCCAGGACCTCCCATTCCCTTTCACTCACCCCCTTATTCCCACAGGGTCCCCCAGATCCCTTGGCACCCCTGGGGAGAATCCTCAAGCACCTACATGGAGCTGCGGGGGCTACACGGTCAACCGTGGGAACCCAGTGACATCTATGACAATCTCCAACAGAAGCTGTGACACTCTGGGAAGCGGGAGGCACTGGGTGACACTGGGGGTGCTCCCTCCATGGCTCCTGTGCTTGCCAATCCTCCCAAGGGAGGTGGTGATGAGTCAGGGGGAGGCTACACAGGGCTCCCTGTGCTCCCCATTTCCTCTCCCAGTCCCCCCAGGGGCTCCCCCATCCCCTTTCCTGTACCTGAAGGGGGTCCTCAATCCCCATCCGAGTGCCCCAAGTACCCTCAGTGACTTCCCCATTTTCTCCCCACAGCACTTGCTGCACACCCAGGGGTCCACATTCCACATTTCCCACTCCCCCGTCCCATCCCACTTTCAAACGGTCAGTTGGGGAGGATTCTTTCTGATAGATTTCTTCGGTGAAAATGAAGTACAAACGTGGCAATGTTATATCTGAGAGCTGGTTATTGATAAAGGAGTGTAAGAGTTCATACAGAAGGTTGTAAGAGAGAGTAGAGAGGGAAAAAGAGAGAGAAACAGAAGACAGGACAGCGTTACTGCAAGAATATTGGGCGCTCTGTTGGCATCAGCTCGGCAGATGGAGTGTGCGTGCAGCGAGCCCTTGTGGCTTTTGTGAGTGGCTGTGTGAAGTTTCAAACCAGCAGCACCTGTGTGTCTCTGGCATCGGTGAGCGATGGTGTGGGCTGGCTGCGGGCTACTGCTGCGGCTCTGGCAGCAATTGGCTGGCTTCCACGGGCTGGTACTGTGGGCTAGGGTTGTGGTGGGCTGGAGCAGCAGGCTTGTTTCTGCAGGTAACAGAGGCACCACAGTAGAGCAGCGGGTTCATGCAGGCAGCCTCTGCTCCTCTGGGACATGGTGGATGGAGCACCAACTTGTGGCTGGCATAGCAGTTAGCAGGTATGGGGGAAACCCTGGTGGCAGCAGCCACAGCTGGGCGTGGACAGCATCTGCTCTGTTGGGGAATGGTGGAGCACCAGGGTGTGGACAGGGAAAAAGGACCAAAGGGAGGAAAAGGCGAGGTGGGAAGGAGGGCCAAGCTGACCCTCCGAGCGAGCCCCTGATCCCTCCAAGCAACCCGAAGCAAAATGGCTCCTGTTGTTAAGTGATTTTAGTTGCTACGGCTCCTCCACAGTCTGATTTCTGGGCATTTTTCCCAGACATTTTTCCAGGCATCTGTCCACCAGCCAGTGGTCGGTCACTCACAGCCCACTCGTGTAAGCTTTCTCTCTCCTGATTGGCTGTTACATGAAGCCTCCTGGTACAAACCTAGGACAGGGTTCCAGCACATGTACAGCCCCTGGAGTTATTTTTCACCTCATGTATAGCATATGTTGAGACATAAATAGAAATCAGATTGGTTCCTCTCAACCCGCATGCTCCAGTGCTCCCAGTACAACCACATGGCTTACTGTTGCACATCCCAATTCCAAGGGGGCACAGGACCTGGTTTCCTGCTCCTGGGATAAAAATGCAGCTTTTGGTTAAACTGGCAGAAATGGTGTTTCTTTGTCAGCTCAGTCAGGCTGTAGGAACAGGATTCTCCAATTTAGGGCTGCCAATATGTCTTGGCTTGAAAGATAAATTGTCTGCAAAGGAAGGTGGAACCTCCCTTGGAATAGGAAAATATGATCCTTTCCCTCTGAATATTGTAACTTTGAAATTAAGGGGATTTCAGGCAAAGATGTGGGAACAGGAATAACAGTTCTTTACTAGTAGATATTGTGAGAAATAAGTTAATGGAAGTTGACTTTTGCTGGGTATTATATGCATTGATATTACATTATTGATCATATTGTTGAAATAAATATTGTGATGTTGCTAGTGTTGGGATAGTGATATGTGCTGTGGAGTGGTTGATGTTCTTCCAGTGGCCCAGTTGTAAGGTTGGTTTTTTTGCAGGGATGGTTTTGTTTGATGCTTTGTGGGTTTTGTGGGTTTACATTGGATGGACTGTTGCTGGCCAGGCCTTTGGGACATGACCTTAAAGGAGCAGAACTTCATCCAATGATGGCAGTGAGGACCACAGCAACGAAACTCTGTTGGCAATGAGGAGAGTGACAGGGGTTGAGACTGGTGAATTTATTGCTGACAAAATCAGGGCAGGATAAGGAGAAGTCAAAGAAGCCCTTCAATCCACCTTCCCCCTGTTTATAAATAACTATGTAGTCATTGGCTTTCGCTATTATACTGGCTTTTGCAATTATTTTGATTTAATGCAGTTTGTAATCACTTTTAAAACTGCTTTTGATATAGAGTAGAATTTGTCAGCCTTTTTACCCTAATCCCTGTGTCAATAATATATTTTAGTGGGATAAATATATTTTTGTTTAGCCTCTCGCAAAATATCAAAATACAGACCATGTGCTGTGTGTTATAATTAACTGTAGTAATGTAACTGTAACTGTAGTAACTGTAGTAGCTAATGCCTTTATTTGTGTAACTAACTGACAATGGTGAGAATACCTCAGATAATTTTGTGAAATAGCTGATTTAAATGTACTGCTGGAGTTTCTTATCTGTATGAAAACATTGAAATGAACCAAGTAAATAAACATCAAACGAAAGAATGCAAAGAGGAACTCACCACTGACTCTTCAGTTACCAAGATCTGTCAAACCACAGACCAGAGGGCCTTGGGAGGAAGTAAAATATATCAACTTCATCTGCAGTATTGCATGTACTTTAAGAAAATGGGTCAAGGGTCAAGTGAAGCAAAAGAATTCCTGGAACTCGAGAGAATGTTTGAATATGTATAACCTTCTTGAATATGTATTTACCCAATACAATGAAAAGGTACAGAAGAAGAATTGTTATAGATAACCGTGTGCCTCTGACAGTTGCCAAGCACCCAGTATGCTTTTTGCTTTCAATTTATCCTGTATTAAACATTTAAAAATTTGAAAGAGTGAGCCTTGTTTCTCACACAGTTGAATCAAATTGCTGAATTTTGGGTACAATAAGAAGGAAAAGGGTTATGTGCCCACCTGGCATAGGTGGGAATGAGGAGCTCCATGGAGGTCTGTGAAGAGGAAGAAGGGACCACTGAGGGGAATCAATGCCCCCAGTGCTGCCAGTGTCCCCAATTGTCACAGCACACTCTCAAAGGTGTCATGGGGGTCCAACTGGCCCTTGTGGGGTCCTGGCAGTTCCGTGTTGGTCACTTGTGGATCCCGAGGTGGGGCAGGGCCAGGGGACATGCAGAGGGGACCCTGAGAGTGACACCGGTTGTGGGAACCTGGGTGGGGGGTGACACCCGTGGCTGACGTGTCCCTGTCCCCCCTGTACTCCCCCCTGCCCGCTTGGTGCCCACGACGTTGGCGTCCAGCACTGCCCCCTCCTCTGGGGGTGGTCCTGTGGGGATAAGGGGGGGTCTGAGGGGTGTCTGGGGAGGGGGAAAGGGGAGTCTTGGTCAGAGCCCCCCACTCACCTGTCCTGGGCCTTCCTGGTGGCTGCAAGGAAAACGGGAGGGGGTGACTGTGGGGCCAAAACTCCCTGAGCATTCCTGGGACCTCAGCAGCTCCAAACACCCACAGGACCTCCAAATACCCACTGGAGCCCCGATTCCTTCTGGACCCCTGATTCTCCTCAGTCACTCCAAGCCCCCCTTGACCCCCAGAACTTCTGCACCACCGCAGTGTCCCCAACCCCCCCAGTGCTCCCTACCCTCTGAGCCCCAGAAACCCAAGCCCAGCAGGGAGGGGAAACACCCAAACTCCCCCAGGACCCCAGAAAGATCCCCCAACATCCCTGCACTGCTCTCCAAGGGCTCCCAAAACCCTCCAGGAGCTCCCACTGCCACCCCACTGTTCCTCAAAGCCCAGCCAGGAATGCCCCAGAAGCCCAACCAAGATCCTCCAAATTCTCCCCCAAATCCCCAGGACCCCCAGCCAAGGTCACTGTGGGCTCAGTTTCCCCCAGCTCAGGGGCTCTGGGTGCTGCCCCATCTCTGCCCCCACTCTGGGGGCTTCCCCTCACTCCAGGACTCCCATCCCTCCCCCATTGTCACCCACTCCAGCGGTGCCAGCAGTGACAGCCCCCGATGACAGCCAGGAGCAGGAGCAGGAACAGGAGGGTCCTGCCGACATTCACAGGCACTGCTGGGGACAGAGTGGATACATCGGGGTCGCCAAGAACCCCAGAATGTCCTGGAAACGCCTGTGACCCCGTGTGACCCCACCTGTGATCCAGGGTGAGCCAGGGGTCACCTCCAGGGCCAGCTCAGGGCTGAGTGCCCGAAACACGCAGTGCCTGTCCTGTCCCTGGTTGGTGGCCATGCACTGGTAGGTGCCCGAATGTCCCACATCGACGTACTCAAGCTCCAGCATGTGACCCCAGGCTCATGACTCCAGTCCTCTTGATCATGAGGCAAACAGCTGGATTTATTTTTTGGAACCTTCTTATATATGGAGTTCAAAACTCCTGGATCTAGGCACTGATTGGTCTGAGCATTTACATGGCCCAGCTCCCGGGCCAATGATACATCTGCATTTAGGGTTGGGAGGGATTGGCTGAGGTCTCTGTTAGAGTTGAAATCTGCCCCATGATTGTTCACTTAGGGACTTGTTTATCGAACAAACAGAGCTTAATTGGGTTTCTTATTACACCCAGATGTATCTGTGCAGCTCCAGACCATATTGTGACAGACTAGCAAGGCTTCTCTTCCAGCCTCTGGTGACACGGCACTCCGCCATCTTGAGCAGGCACCTCCTGCGTCATGTGGCGAGCGCCATCTTGGTGAGTGCCTCGCCCTACATGTGCTCTCCGCCATCTTGGGGTTTTTGGCGGGCTGTGTCTGTGGCACATTATGGGGTGCAGAGCCCAAAGATGGTCTCTGTAGCTGGGGTGTGGGGGACCCCGGGCATTCCAAGGATGCAGCTGGTGCTGGTTTCAGTGTGGGACCTCTGGCAAATAACAGCCGCTCCCCCCTCAGTTTTTCACCTGCTGCTCTGCCCACTCCGTGTCCTTGGTGGGTGTTTCAGCAGGGGGTGTCCACAGCATCTTTACTGCCATCTCTACATCCCCCTGAGCTTCCAACTACCCCAGCAAGTCCGAAACAGTTTTCCAGGGCTTTATAGCATTCAGTCTGTGGTTCCCAGAGCGCACCAGCAAGGCTAGCAATGCCTGCTGTGTATACTTTACTCCCCATTTAGGTAAAAGGAGAATCAATACCTTGACCATGGGGTTTTCTTCCAGTGAAAACCATCCTCCCATGTCTTCAGCACCATTTTCTATTTACAATGTTTAAATACCATAATGGAGTACTTACAAAGGGGAATCCAGATTTTTGTCAGCTCTTCACACCATTTTGGTCAATTCTTCACGCTGTTTTGGCAGCTCTCCTTGCTCATCAAATTTTTATACCGCCTCATGGGCTGTTCTGTCTCCCTCTGCTCTGCTCATGGGACGGCTGTTGTCCTCACATGGGAGCATCACGTATTACATGCGGTTGTAGGTTGGAGACAGAAATCGTGACTCCAGTCTTCTTGATCATGAGGCAAACAGCCGGTTTTATTGTTTGGAGACTTCCTATATAGGGAGTTCAAAACTCCCAGATCGAGACAACTGATTTGTCTGGGCTTTAACACTGCCCATCTCCCCGGCCAATGATACATCTGCATTTAGGGTTGGAAGGGATTGGTTGAGGCCTCTGAGTTAAATCTTTCATATGGTTGTTCACCTAGGGACTTGTTTATCGAACTAGGAGAGCCTAATTGGGTTTCTTCTTATAGCCAGATTTATCTGTCCAGCTCCAGACTGTCTGTACTGTGACAGACTACCAAGGCCATCCCCTGACAACAATACAAGGATCAGGGGAAAGAGGACTATGGGAGGGCTTATCACAATAACACAACTATACATCAATAAAACTTCTCTTAACACACACTAATATTCATCCCTTAATTGTGAGAGCCAACCATTGCATTGCTCATCTATAACATGAAGGCTGTGCTGGGCCCTGGGTCACTCCAAAATATGAGGTAGCCAAGGAAGAAAATCTCCACGGGGTTCGTCTACTGCCCCAGGGGCTGTTTGGGGGTATATTTGCTGATATCTCTTCACTTCCTTCTTTTCTCCTTGGGGATTCTCTACTTGCTCCCAGTCCTATCCTGACAGCCAATCACAGCTCTCCTGACAAAACCCGCCTTCCCAACAAGCCAATCACAGGCCTTCCCAACAAAACCTGCCTGCCCAACCAGCCAATAACAGTCTCTCTGGACAAGGTCAGCCTTCCCAACCAGCCAACCACAGACCTTCTTCACAAAGCCTGCCTTCCCAAGCAGCCAACTACAGGCCCACCTGACAGGTTTCCCATCAGCTAGAAGGAAAAAAAAAGGGGGAAAAAAGGAAAGAAAGGAAAAGAGAGGGAAAAAAAAAAAAGAAAAACAAAGCTTACCTTCTCCCTGGAAAACAAAAGCAAATAAACAACTCACCTGCTATCTGGGGACTCCCGTACCACTGGGTCAGTTCCGCTGGGTCAGCGAGTGTCAGGAGTTACTGTGCTGGGCCCCTCTCACTACTACCCACTGAGATGCAGAATAACCTTAAAACCCAAGAGAAAGGAGTTTTAAAGTAGGTATGTATTTTATTCAGCAGGTGGACGCATGGAGGATAATTGTCTCACAATACGTGCGTGCCGACTCATTTGTTGCATTCTCTTTTATCCTCTAAAAAATTACATATGCATTATATTTCACAATACCCCCATGCATATTCATTCCCCAGCTCCACCGTGTTCCATTTCCATATGCTAGTTATCTTATCAGTCCTTTGTGTCTATGCAGTTGGCTCTGGTGGTCATCAGTGGTCCTAAGGAGAAAGTAAAGAAGCCTTTTTTGGACAACAAACTTCTGACCCCCTCTGCTGGCACATGCTCGCTGATCCCTTGGTCACAGCCCAAGCTAGATGGTCAGTCTAATCTCAGTCCCAGGAACTTACAGAGTCTTGCTCCATCCTTGGGGCTCAGGATGTTTGTATCCTGTTCCAGTGGTCGTCCTTCTTCTCACCCATCCTTGCATTCCTTCATGTTGTTCTCATACATTCTGCTTTCCTTTCCCAGATGGTGAGTATAGTGAAATGCAGCAACAATCAAGCCATATATGTCTTCTAAATGTCTATTTCCTAATTGCGGCCCTTCCAACTTCTTACCCCATGTCTCACCACGAGGGCCCCCACGGCTCCTCTGCACCGCCTGGCTGCCCCTGCCACCAGAGGCCCCTTGCCCCGGACAAGCGCGGTCTGCATCACTTGGCTGCCTCTGCCACTGACAGCACCACATGCTCGGAACCTCCCGATACAAGTGCGGCCACCACCAATCTGACACCCCCTAAATCCAGGGACTCTCAACCTGACATCCTCAGGAGATCTTGAGTCCCATTAAATCCGGTAACCCTCACCCTGGTGTCCCCAGGTGCCCTTAAGTCTTCTCTTAATCCGGCAACTCTTTCAAGTGTCACACACACTCTAAGCACACTCCCGGACTCTCACACACAGATGCAAATACTCACAGTCTTCCAGATCATCTGCAGTTTTTTCCCCAGAGGGCTTTTTTTCTTCCACCTTTATTTTTTGTTTTTCAGTCTTCTGCTGTCCCCGGAGTTTCGACCTGCGATCACCGATGGTCCCAGGAGGAATTGATTGAGTCACCGAAATCACAGTGGGGCGTGCTTGTCTTTTGAAAATTCCTAGGTCCATGTATGTTACAAAGGAGCAAGTCACCATCATTCGGTTAAGTCGGGTTTTTTTAATTGAAGAAAACAACTGGAAACAGGGACCTGGGATAAGCCCAAAGTCCTCGGTGACAAAGCAGACCTAAACAAAAAAAAGGACAGCACACATGCTAGGTGCTCCTTTCGTCTCAAGTACATCTGGAGGACCCCACCTCTCCCCGGGGTAGTCCTTTTATAGCTCCAGGTGGCTTCAGATCATCAGTCTTGTAATTGGCTCCTGTCTGTAGTTCCTGAATGGTCCAACTTGATGGCGCATTTCTGTCCAATTGTTTGGCAACTCTGTCAAGTGATTGGCTGCCGTGGTGCGCCAATCCAGTTTCTCTGTGACGTCACTCCTTAGGCCGAAACTCCCTCATGCTATCACCTCTCAGCTCCCCCTCCCCGGTGGTCACGCATCACGAAGTGAAAAACCCAAACTCCAAACACAAACGCAGCTCCAACAACCCCAGCAAACAACAAACCACAACTCTCCCATTCAACTTAATTTACCCACAACAATGGAGAGGAGGTGTATATTCCAGACCGAGTCCCCATTTGTGAGAAACTTCGCTCACTTTTCCAATTTCAAAGGTTTATTAAACCTTAACAAAATACAACAAAAGACTGAATAGGAAGAAAGAGCAGCACTGGGAGCATGGAACTAAACCACCATGTACTCATCTACAAAATGGCTGCAGTGCCTTTTATACTCCTGGTGCTACATCAGCCAACTTTGGCCCCTCCCAAAGCCTGTCAGTCAACTTCTCTTCTCCATCCATTGGTGGAGACTGTTTTCTTGCAATTTGATTGGAGGTCAGGTGTTGCCATGCCACGCCTCCTAGGAACAAGCCGGTTCTCCCCCAATGCCCCGCCTACCAAGGCCATCCCCTGACAACAATACAAGGGGGAGGGGAAAGAGGACTGTGGGAGGACTTACCACAATAACAGAACCATACATCAATAAAAATTTCTTAACATACATGTAATATTCATCTCTTTATTGTGAGAGCCAACAATTACATTGCTCATCTATAACATGTGGGCTGTGCTAGACCCTGGGTCACCCCAAAATCTGAAGCACCCAGGGAAGGAGCTTTGACCCAAAAGCCCACCCAGCCACTGCCCATCCCTGGGACACCCATTCCTCATGTCCCCCTCTCCGTTAGACTCTCATCCTGCAACTGTCAATTCCCAGGATCTCCATGTCCCAAGGAATCCTCTCCCATTCATTCCAGCCCCTACAATCCCCCTTCCCTTAAAGACCTTGATTCTCCAAGGACACCCCATTCACACGGGACCTTCCATTGTCCTCACATCCCATCCCATGACCCCAAATCCCTGGAGCCCACGTTCCCCTGGGACTCCCAGCCTTGAGTCCCTCCAGACCTGGGGACCCCATTCCCATTGCACTCCCATCCCCATTGACTCCCCCTCCTCAGAAAACCCATTCCCCATGCACCCCAGCCCTGGGACCACCCCATTACCCCGGACAGCCATCCCTGGCTCCCCAAAAACCCTGAGAACCCCACTCCTGAGAACCTCACGTCCCACTGTGTGACACCCAGCCTTGTCCCCAGCCTATCCCCACCCTACCCACAGCCTGTCCCCAGCTTGTGGCCACCCTGCCCCCAACAAAAACCATGACGACGTGGGGACAAGGCTGACCTCACTTCCTTCCCCTTTGTCCGAAGAGCCACTACCCAGGGGACGGTGGCCACATCAGCAAGTGACAGCCAGCCTGGATGGCCGGGGACACGGGGATAGCTGGGAAGGTGGCACTGCTGTTCCTGTGGGGTGAGTGCCCCAGACACGGGCCTGACACCCCGGGGATGGGCCCTGATGAGGCAGAGACCGGTAAAGAGGGGGCACAGGAGGGCTGCGGGGTCCCCTGAGGTCCCCAAGGCCAGCAGAGCCAGTGCATGAGGTGTGCGGGGTCATGGGTGGCCAAGGTGACAAGGTGACAGGGATGCAGGGACAGGGACAAGGGGATGAGCACCATACAGATGAGCCATGGGGACAGAGGCTGTGAGGCTGATGAAGGTGACCTATGCCAGCACAGGGTCCCCATGCCTGGGGTATCTTCAATGTCTCCATGTCCTGCCTGAGCAAAGGGTGGCCGAGACATCTGTGCAAAATCAGTGCCCCCACAGGGACAGTTCAAGGACAGACCCCACACCCTGTTCCCTGGGTCCTGCTGTCCCCGCAATGTCACCCCTACCCAGCTCTGTCCCTTCTCTTTTCCAGCCCAGACCCTCGGCCTCGCTGGTGAGTCCTCGGGGGATTCCATGTTCCTGCCCCGCTGTCCCCAGCCCCATGGTGGCCCATGCAGGCTGGTGTCCCCTGTCACCCACAGGTGCCCAGACCACCCAGCTCCTGGTGGAGCCCCCCTGGAGGCCGGCGGTGCTGTGGGACCGGGTGACACTGACCTGCCAGGGCTTGGGGACCGCCGGTGCCACCACCTGGTACAAGTATGAGAAGCAATGGCAGAAGGAGGGATCTGACTTGGTTGTCACCGAGAGTGGTGAATACAGATGTGGCAGACCTGACACTGGGTACAGCCCCCCTATGAGAGTCTTAAATGGTGAGGGGGGTTTGGGTGTCCCCAGCCTGGCACCTGCAGGGACCCCAAAGGGCTCTGGGTGGGCTCTGCTCCATGGTCACCCCCTGGTGTGACCAGAGCCAATCCCCTGCACACAGGGACCTCCCAGGGCATCCCAGTGTGGAGTCGAGGAACTGGGGACCCCTGGTGCACTGGGTGTGACCCAATTGGCGTTCCCCCTTTGAACGGTGTGACAGGACCCCCTTGTCCCACAGACCTGTTGGTCCTGCAAGTGCCGGCGCAGCCGCTGCTGGAGGGGGACACGGTGATACTGCGCTGCCGGGCCATGCAGGACATTTTGGTCATCGGGGTGCGATTCTACCATGGGGACAAGGAAGTGAGGATGCCCCACCGTGGGACGGAGCTGTCCCTGTCCCCTCTGCAGCAGCACCACAGTGGTGACTACAGGTGCAGGGGCCGGGTGAAATCCGAGCTGTCACCGCTGGCCCAGTCAGCGCCAGTGACAGTGACAGTGCACGGTGAGCACCCCAGAGCTGCCACCCCGACACCCCCACAGCCCCTCCCCAGGGACTCAGAGTCACAAACCTCCCTCCCCTCTCCTTCCCAGAGCTCTTCACGGCACCAGTGCTGGAGGGTCCCCCCGAGCTCACCAAGGGGTCCCCCCTCAATCTCAGCTGCCTCAGCACCCCCAGCCCCCTGCGGCCCCCAGCCCCCCTCCTGCACCTCTTCTACCAGGACGGGCACTTAGTGGGGGGCCCACAGGGGTCCCGCAGCTCCTGGTGCCCGCCATGGGGGTCTCCCACTCAGGGAATTACAGCTGCCAGGTGCGCTACCAGGGCAGGGCCGTGCAGAAGAGCCCTGCCCAGGTCTGCACGGGGGGCCCCGACAGCCTCCTGGGTCCCTTGGCTGAAGACACTCAGCCTGGCCTGGGTACCCCCAGCCCCTCCTGACACCATTCCCGGGTCTCCCAGTCGCTGCCCAGGTCCCTCCCCAGGTCCTTCCATCCTTTCCCAGCTCCCTCATCCGTGCCCCAAGTCCCTCCATCACTTCTCGGATCCTTCCTTGACACCTTTTCCGAGTCCCCTCATCCCTTCCCGGATCCCACCCCCGGTCCCCCCATCCCTGTCCCCTGTGCCTCCCCGGGTCCCTCTGTCCTTTCCCACGTTCCATCTAAGGTCCCCCATCCCTGCCTTGCATCCCCTCATCTCTTCCCAGTCCCCCCAATCCTTCCCCAGTCCCACGCTGGGTCCCCCCATCCCTTTCCAGGTTTCCTCCACCCCTCCCTGCAACCTGCCATGCCCCCCCTGTGTCCCCACATGCTCCCTGGTGTCCCCCCCCATCCCTCTCCAGGTGTCCCTTCCCTGAATCCCCCATCGTTCCTTCAGGGTTCCTTTCCACCCCCCCCCCGCCCACCAGGTCTCTGCCCTCTCTTACGCACTGAGGTCCCCCTGCCACTCTCTGCCCAGCACCAATGTACCTCACTGTCCCCTGGTGTCCCCCCTTCATCCACAGGGTTCCCCTCTCAGGGGTGTCCCTGTGGGTGCAGCCCCCCAGGGGACAGGTGGCACTGGGGGAACGTCTGGTGCTGAGCTGTGCGGTGGCCACAGGGGTCAGGTCCCCTGTCCTTCACCTGGCACTGGGGGGGATCAGGGGCACAGCTGGGCACAGGTCCCCCCCTGGAGTTGCGCTACGTTGGGGACAATGACAGCAGCCACTATCACTGCTTAGTAAGCAATGGGAACAGCATGGACGACAGTGTCCCCCTGAATGTCACTATCCTGGGTGAGGGGGACTCTTGAGCTGGGAGTGACCACGTCAACCCCATCCCACATCGCCAAGTTCCAGCCCCGTATCTGTCCCCACAGTGCCCGTGGCCAATGCCACCATCACCTCCAGTCCCCTGTCACACCAGGTGCATGCAGGTGACCCTGTGACCCTGCGCTGCTCGGTGCAGGTGGGCTCAGCCCCTGTCACCTTCACCTGGCTGCACAATGAGCAGGAGGTGGCCCGGGGTCCCTTCCTTGATCTTGGGAATGTGAGCGTGGGACATTCGGGCACCTACCAGTGCGTGGCCACCAACCAGCTGGGACAGGACGGGCACCGCGTGTTCCGGGCACTCAGCCCTGAGCTGGCCCTGGAGGTGACACCGCAGGGACACTGGAACACAGGTGGGGTCACACGGTGTCATTCAGATTGCAGGACCCCCTAGAGTGACAGCTGACCCTGACATGTCACTTCTGTCCCCAGCAGTGGCCACAGGGGTTGGCGTGTCCCTCTTGTTCCTGGTCCTGCTCGTGGGTGTAGCTGTGGGCTGGCACTGGTGGAACAACACGGGTGGGTGACAATGGGGGAAACGGGGGGCTGGGGAGGTGGGAGGACACCTGGAATGTGGGGGTGATGGGCAGCACCCAAAGCCCCTGACTTGGGCAGTGCTGAGCACTCAGGACCTTTGCTCAGGGTCCTGAAAGATTTGGAGTGGTGTTGGAGGGTCATGCAGCGATTTTGGGGCTTCTATTGGAGGTTTTTGGGGAGTTCAGAGGTTCCCACTCTTTGCCAGGCTTTGGGTTCTTGGGGTTTAGGGTGGTAGGGGATGTGGGGTAGTTCACTGGTTCTAGAGGGATTTAGGGAAACTGGGGTCACCTGGGGGGAATTCAGGGTCTGGTGGTGATTCAGGACCTCCCATGGGTGGATGGGGGCTCCTGGGACTCCAAAGTCACCCCTCCAGTTTTCCTTTGCAGCTGCCAGGAAGCACCAGGAAAGGTGAGGGCAGCCTCCAGCCATGATACACCTTTTTCCCAAACCCCCAGGACCTCCCATCCCCTTCCACACACCCCCTTATTCCCACAGGGCCCCTCCGGAGCCCCTGGCACCCCCTGGAGAGGATCCTCAGGCGACCTACATGGAGCTGCGGGGGCTACACAGTCAACCGTGGGAACCCAGTGACATCTATGAGGATCTCCAACAGAAGCTGTGACACTCTGGGAAGCGGGAGGCACTGGGTGACACTGCGGCTGCTCCCTCCATGGCTCCTGTGCTTGCCCATCCTTCCAATGGAGCTGGTGATGAGTTGGGGGAGGCTACACAGGGCACCCTGTGCTTCCCATCTCCTCTCCCAGTCCCCCCAGGGGCTCCCCCATCCCCTTCCCAGTACCTGCACGGGCTCCCCAATCCCCATCTGAGTGCCCCAAGTACCCTCAGTGACTTCCCCATTCTCTCCCCACAGTGCTTGCAGCACACCCAGGGGTCGCCATTCCCCCTCCCACTCCCCCTGTCCTGTCCCACTGTGAAAGGGGCAGTCCGGGAGGATTCTTTCTGGTTGATTTCTTGGATGAAAATGAAGCACAAATGTGGCAATGTTATATCTGAGAAGTCAGTATTGATAAAAGAGGGCAAGTGTTCTTATCGAAGGAGGATTAGAAGAGAGAGCAGAGCGGGGAGAAGAGGGAAAGAGAGAGAAACAGAAGACAGGGACAGCATTACCACAAGAACCCTGGGCGCTCTTTCGGCATCAGCTCGGCAGATGGAGTGTGCATGTGGCGAGCCCTTGTGGCTTTTGTGAGTGGCTGCGTGTCTCTGGCATTGGTGAACACTGGCTGTAGGCTCGCTACAGGCTAGTGCTGCAGCACTGGTGGCTATGGGCTGGCTGCCACGGACTGGTACTGCTGTGGGCTGGTGCAGCAGGATTGTTGCTGCAGGCAATACGGGAAACACACCAGAGGTGATTGGTGCGTGCAGGCAGCCTCCGCTCTGCTGGGGAAGGTGGAAGAGCACCAGGTTGGGGCTGGTGTGGCAGGCAATGGGGGAAACCCTGGTGGCAGCAGCCGTGACTGCGTGCGGGCAGCATCTGCTCTGTTGGGGAAGGTGGAGCACCAGGTTGGGAAGCAGCGGAGCATCAGGTCATCGCAGGAATGAGCTGCCTCGTGGAAGCAACAAAGCAGCGAAGAATGGGTGCGGACAGAGATGAAGGATCACAGGGAGGAAAGGCAAGGGGAGGGGGAGGAGGGCAGAGCTGACCATCTGAGTGAGCCCCTGATCCCTCCAAGAAACCCAAAGCAAAATGGCTCCTGTTGTGTCACAGTTAACTGCTTTTCTTTGGTAAGCTTCCTCCTACAGCCCAATTTCTCAGGTATTTTTTTCCCGGGCATTTTTCCCCGACATTTTTCCCAGGCATCCAGGCATCTGTCCCACCAGGCCATGAGGTGTCACTCACACCCCACTCATGGAAGATTTCTCTCCCCTGATTGGCTGTTACATGAAGCCTCCCAAGGACAAACCTGGGACAGGGTTCTCAGCACATGTACTGCCCCTGGAATAATTTTTCACCTCATGTATAGTGTATGTTGAGACATAAATGAAAATCAGATTGGTTACTCTCAACCCCCATGCTTCCAGTGGCTCTGCAATCCCCCTCCCAGTGCTCCCAGTACACCAGGTGGCTTGCGGCTTCCCATCCCAGTTCCAAGGGAGCACAGGACCTGGTTCCCATCACCTGGGACAAAAATGCAGCTTTTTTGTTAAACTGTTCAGCTCTGTCAGGCTTTAAGAACTGGATTCCCCAACTTTGGGCTGCCAATATGTCTTCGTTTGAAAGACAGGTGTCTGCCAAGCAAGATGGGAACCTCCCTTGGAATGGAAAATATGACCGCCTTCCCTCTGAATTATTGTAACTTTGAAATTAAGGAGCTTTTGGGCAAAGATATGGGAACAGGAATAACAGTTCTGTACCAGTATATATTGTGAGAAACAAGTTAATGGAAGTTGACTTTTGCTGGGTATTATATGAATTTATATTATATTATTGATCATATTGTTGAAAAAATATTGTGATGTTGTTAGTGCGGGGATAGCGATATGTGTTGTGGAGTGGTTGATGTTCTTGCGTTGGCCCGGTTGCAAGGTTTGTTTTCATGGGAATGGGTTTGTGTTACAAGGTGGGTTTTGTGGGTTTACATTGGATGGACTGTTGTTGGCCAAGCCTTTGGGACATGAACTTAGAAGGAGCAGAATTTCATCCAGACGTGCCCCTGAGGATCACAGTGATGAAACTGAGTTGGCAGTGAAATGAGTGACAGGGTCTGAGACTGTATAAAATCAAAATGAATATGCATCAAGCTGATGCAGAACCAGGGGCATAAAAGTCAAAGCCACCATTTTGTGGACAAGCCTTTTGATTTTGAATTTTTTATTTTTCTCAATATAACTTGTATAACTCATTCCAATTTGGGGTGTGAGTCTTTAATAACATCTATAGATATATAGATATAGACTAAAATATAGATCACAAGGCAAACAAACAACAACAATGGCAGTGACAAACAGAACCTGAAACTCAACAACGGTTGCAGGCCCTTCCCCTCTGGGCACAGCCGGCAGGGGCGCTGGTGGCTCCCGGCTGGGCAGGGTGGGTGCGATGATTCCCTCACAGCTGCAGGGGGCGCTGTGGCACCAGCTCGGCTCTCTCCCCCTCCCCCTCTCTCTCTCTCCATGGTAATGGCGGGCACAGCCGGCACAAGGGGTGGAAAAGCGGCTTCCTTTACAAACTCACAGCAGGGAATTTGTCCCGCTTTCTCTCCAGATAGTGAAATGTGCTGTAGCGGGAACCTCCGAAGCAGCAAGCTGGAATGGCAGAGGTGAGCAGACCCCAGAGTGGCAAAACAAAAATGAACAGAAACGCCGCAGCTGTAGCAAGAGCCGTGGGCTGTCCCAGCAGGCACGTGGTGCTAAATTCCAGTGTAGCAAAAAAACCCAGAGAAAAGGCAGAAAAACGGTGGGGCTCGGCGGCAGCAGCCTTGCTCCCAAACCCAGCCAGGAGAGGCTCTCTCAGAGGAGGAGGGCTCGGGGTCCTGGGTTTTCTCCTGAGGTGCCTGATGAGTTGGTGAGGGTTCTTTCCAGTCAAAGTGGATGTTAATAAGGTTGCAGTTGGACAGCTGCTCTTCTGAGCAAAGGATCTCCCTTTACTGCTCCTAAGGAAGGAGCAGTACAGGGCAGTGAATTCTCCCTGCAGTAAGCAGTTTGACTGTTCCTTCTGATCCCCAGATGGAGACAGAGCTGGCAGCTGAGCGCAGCCCCATCACCCAAGCCAAAGTCTTGCCGTATCTCTGCCCTTCCCAAGAGAAAACACCCATGGGCTGAGAATCTCCAGCCAGCTGCAACCCTTCTCCACATCCTTGGCCACTTCTTTAGACTCTCTTAGGGATGTTCATTGTTCTCTCTTAGAAACAAATGGGAGAAAATTCCTAGAGAGAAAGAAAAGGAGAGGAAAAATCATAACCTTTGACACACCAAAAATCAGGGGCTGCTTCCTCTCCCACTCTCAGTGGAGACACAGGAGGCAGAGATCCTGAAGGGCCAAGACAAGAACAATTTCCTGAAACAGCAACAAGAGAACAAAACCAACAGCAACAGCAACAAGATCCAGTATCCAAAAGGAACAATTTCCAGGGAAATCTCCCAACAGGGAAGAAATCCCAGATTCCTGCCCCCAGCATCTGTGAGACAAGGGAACGCTTCTGGCCCTTCCCCCACAGCACTGGAACAACTGCAGTTTTTACAAGAGAAATGGATGATTTGTCCCCAGTTTCATGCCACAGGGCTAACATCATGTGAATTGGGGTTGGCTGAAGCTCTTAGAGACTGCCCCCACTCACTCCTGATCCCCTTTATATCCCCCATGGGGTTTCTGTTCTAGGGACTTGGGACACTTTGGATTTCTTGGGGTTTAAAAGAAAACTTGTTGCAGACATTTGTTCCATTCCATTCTTGCTGGTCCCCTGCAGGATCTGAGGCGGCAAGAGCAGCTTGGGAATGGAGCCCCAGGCAGGCAGGAGCTCCCCAAGTGCTCCTCCTTGAAGCCAGTGGCCATGCAAGGGTGGGGCCCAGCCATGGCCCAGCTCCAGGGCACAGGGATGGGCATTGGCCAGCCCTGCTCTGGCCAGCCCCAGCTGGCAGCCAGCACCTGAGCCACGTCCCCCTTCCCCGCCCACCACCTGGGCTTTGTTTCTGGCAGCTTTCAAGCTGCTGCATAGGTGAGAATTGTGTGGGGGAAGAAGGCATGCCTGTGGTTTGCTCAGCCCTGCAAGAAGCACAGAAGGCAATGGGAGCCCAAGCAGTGGCTCTGTGGGGGCCTTGGATGGTTTTCAGAGCAGGGCTGGCTGGAAACCCCCCCTGCAGGGGCAGCTGTGAGGGAAGCAGTGCGGAAATGCAGCAATTGATCATTTGGTCCCTGTCTGCCCAAGGGGCTGAGAGAGCCCCACAAGTGCTGCAAAGTCAACAACAACGTGCAAAACAACCTGTCTGGGTCCCTTCTCCTTCCCAATATGAACAGACAGAGCTGTTTGATGTTTGATGAACAGACATAAAAACCCCAAACAACTTTCCCAGTTTAATCAAAAAGCTGCATTTTTGGTTCAATGGGAGGCAAAAGTTTTGTGTGCCCCCCTGGATCAGAGACGTGGATTAAGGAGCCCTGCGGGGTACTAAGAAGAGGAAAAAGGGACCCTCAAGGGTGCCCAGTGCCCCAAGTGTCACAGCACACTCTCAAAGGTGTCATGGGGGTCCTGCTGTCCTTCGTGGAATCCCAACAGCTCCGCGTTGGTCACTTCTGGATCCTGAGATGGGGCAGGGCTGGGGGACACCCATGGGGGTCTGAGAGTGACACCAGTTTTGGGACCTGGGGGAAGTGACACCCGTGGGTGACGTGTCCCTGTCCCTCCCTGTACTCACCCCCTGCCCGCTTGGTGCCCACAACGTGGGGGTCCAGCACCGCCCCCTCCTCTGGGGGGGTCCTGTGGGGATAAGGGGGGATCTGAGGGGGGTCTGGGGAGGGGAAAAGGGGAGTCCCGGCAGAGTCTCCCACTGACCTGCCCTGGGGCATCCATGTGGCTGCAAGGAAAAGGGGAGGGGTAACTGTGGGCACTCTGAGACCCCTGAACAATCCAGGGACCTCGGCAGCTCCAACTGCCCACAGGATCACCAAATCCCCACTTTAGTCCCAATTCTCTCTGGACCCCTGATTCCCTTCTGGACACCCCAAGCTCCCCTGAACCCCCCAGAACTTCTGCACCACTACACTGCCCCATATCCCCCCAGTGTCCCTAACCCTCTGAGCCCCAGAACCTCAAGCCCAGCACGGTGGGGCACCCCCCAAACTCCATCAGGACCCCAGAAAGATCCCCCAACATCCCTGCACCACCCTCCAAGAGCTCCAAGAGCTCCCTAAATCCTCCAGAAACCCCCAGTGCCACCCCAATGTTCCTCAAAGCCCACCCAGGGATGCACCTGAAGCCCAATCAAGACCCTCCAAATTCTCCCCAAATCTACCAAGACCCCCAGCCGAGGTCACTGTGGGCTCAGTTTCCCCCAGTTCAGGGGCCCTGGGTGCTGCCCCATCTTTTCCCCCACTCTGGGGGCTTCCCCTCACTCAAGGACCCCCATCCCCCCCCATTGTCACCCCCCCTGGCGGTGCCAGCAGTGACAACCCCCGATGACAGCCAGGAGCAGGAGCAGGAACAGGAGGGTCCTGCCGACATTCACAGCCACTGCTGGGGACAGAAGGGGACACATCGCGGTCACCCTGAACCCTGGGGGTCCTTAAAAAACCCAGTGAATCCGTGTGACCTCACCTGTGATCCAGGGTGAGCCAGGGGTCACCTCCAGGGCCAGCTCAGGGCTGAGTGCCTGGAACACGCGGTGCCCGTCCTGTCCCAGCTGGTTGGTGGCCACACACTGGTAGGTGCCCGAATGTCCCATATCGACGTCCCCAAGCTCCAGGACAGGACCCTGGGCCACCTCCTGGCCATTGTGCAGCCAGGTGAAGGTGACAGGGGCTGAGCCCACCTGCACCGAGCAGCGCAGGGTCACAGGGTCACCTGCGTGCACCTGGTGTGTCGGGGGACTGGGGGTGATGGTGGCATTGGCCACGGGCACTGTGGGGACAGAGACAAGGCTGAGGCTGGGGGAGGGGCTGGCAGCTGGCATTGGGTGACTGGGACAGGGTGGATGAGGGTGGGATGAGTGTGGCCATGTAGGATGTGAGGGTCACATGCGGGATGCTGTGGCTGGGGACATGGACAGACAGAGGGTCCCAAGGTGGCCGTGGTTGTGGCCATCAGTGGATGTGGGAGGAGGGGATGCCAGGGGTGCTCTGAGGATGGAGTGAGAGTGGGATGGGGCAGGTTGGGGCAGGCTGTGGCTGGAATCAGCCCAATCACGAGGGTCCCGCTGACCTGTGAGGGTGACACACAGTGGCAGTGACAGTGACCTGGTGTGGGGCATGGATGTGAGAGGTGGGAGGAGGGAGCCATGGGTGGGATGTCCTGGGTGGTGGACGTGGAGCCCGAGGGTTCCAGTCACCCAGGACTCTGATCTGCAGTGGTGGGGGTTGTGACCTGGGACAGGACAGGGATGGTGTGGGAAGATGAGGGTTGGGTGAGGTTGGGATGGGTGGGATGGGGGTTTCCAGAGGTGGGGTCAGCCCCAGCCCAATGGTCCTGCTCCCCAGGATGGTGACACGCAGCGGGGGCTCCCAGCCGCGCTGTCCCCATCACTGACCCAGCAATGGTAGTGGCTGCTGTCACTGTCCCCAATGTGGCACAGCTCCAGTTGGGGGCCAGTGCCCAGCAATGTCCCTGAGCCTCCCAGTGGCAGGAGAAGGACAGAGCAACCGTGCAGCTCAGCAACAGGCGAACTCCCAGTGCCACCTGTCTTCTGCGGGGGCTGCACCCACAGGGACACCCCTGAGAGAGGGATCCCTGTGTGTGGACGCAGGAGAGATTTGGAACCTGGCAGGGGGTGGGGACGTGGGGAGGGGAAGGAGGGGGCTTAGCAGGAGGATGGAGAGAACATCAGGGAGCAAGAAGGGCACCCAAGGAGGGGTGCAGGGACCTCAGAGAGGGATTAGGGTGACATCAGAGATTGGGGTTTGAAGGACCCAGGTAATAAAAGAACATCAAAGGACGGAACAGGGAACGGAGAAGGGGGGTGGGATGCCAGAGAGGGATGGGGGTCCCCAGACAAGGCAGCGGAACATGAGGAATCTGTGGAGGCTCCCCGTGCCCATCCCCGCACGCGGACCTGGGCGCTGCTCTTCCGCACAGCCCCGCCCTGGGAGCGCACCTGGCAGCTGTAATTCCCCGAATGGGAGACCTCCCCAGCGGGCACCAGGAGCTGTGGGGACCCCTGCGGGCCCCCCACCAACTGCCCGTCCTGGTAGAAGACGTGCTGGAGGGGGACTGGGGGTTGCAGGGGGCTTGGGGTTCTGAGGCAGCTGAGATTGAGGGGGATCCCCTGGGTGGGTTCAGGAGGACCCTCCAGCACTGGCACCGTGAAGAGCTCAGGGAAGGAGACACGGGAGGAGATGGTGACCTGAGCCAGCAGGGGAGGGGGTATTGGGGTGTGGGATTATGGGGATATTCCCTCTGTACTCTCAGCAGGGGGACACGGTGATGCGCAGTGAGCTAGGAATGGCAGTGGGATATCAGAGTATTGGGGTGCCAGCTGTGGGGGTGCTCACCGTGCACTGTCACTGTCACTGGTGCTGACTCCATCTGCTCAGTTCCCACCCTGCCCCTGCAGCGGTAGCGGCCATTGTAGTACAGCTGCAGGTGGGACAGGGACAGCTCGGTCCCATTGAGGGGCTGCCCCAGTTCCTTCTCCTCGTGGTAAAATCGCACCGCAGTGACCGACTTGTTCTGCCAGCCCCGGCAGCGCAGTGTCATCGTGTCCCCCTCCAGCAGTGCCTGTGCTGGCATCTGCAGCACCAGCCCGGTCTGTGGGACATGGGTGTCCTGTCACACTCAGGGACTCAAGAGGGGTCTGGGGGGTGACCCATTACACAGGGGACCACTCGGGGCGGTCCCCATTACACCAGAGGTTCCCAGGGACACCAGAGGGAATCCTCTTACAGCCTGGACCACCACAGGGCTCCCATCACCCTGGAATGCACTGGTGTGCACTGGAACAAAACTGGTGTGCACAGGGGTACAGTGGAATGCACTGGGATGTCCCCATGTGATGGGATCAGGCCATCATCACAACAAGGACATGAAACCACACATGGACAGGAGCCAACCCAGAGCCCTCGTAGGGGCACCAATCCCCATCCCCACTCACCATTTAGGACTCTCACAGGGGAGCTCAGCCCCGTGCCAGGTCTGGCACACTTATAGGTGCCACTAACAGGGACAGAGAGCACGTTGGGTCCTTTGGCCACCAACGCTGCCCATCCTTGTACCAGGTGGTGGCACCGGAGGTCCCCGAGCCCTTGCAGGTCAGTGTCACCTGGTCCCACAGCACTGGCAGCCTCCAGGGGGGCTCCACCAGGAGCTGGGTGGTCTGGGCACCTGTGGGTTACAGGGGACACCAGCCTACCAGGGCCTCAACGGGGCTGGGGACAGCAGGGTGGGGACATGGCATCCCTGAATACTCACCAGCGAGGCTGAGGGTCTGGGCTGGAAGAGAGAAAGGACAAGGCTGCGTGGAGGCGGCCCAGCAGGGACAGCAGCACCCAGGGCAAGGGGTGATGGGTCTGTCTTCAAACTGCCCCTGTGGGGAACTAGGTGGGCCTGGATGTCTCGGGCTGGGGACAGCGCAGCCACCGCATGCTTCAGAAGGACATGGAGACATTAAGGACACCCCATGCATGGGAGCCCTTTGCTGGCACAGGTCACCCCATCAGCCCCAGGGCCTCTGTCCCTATGGCTCATCTGATGGTACTCATCCCTGTCCCTGCATCCCTGTCACCTTGTCTCTTTCTCCATAACCCCAGTAACCTCATACACTGGCTCTGCTGGCCTGGGGGACCTCAGGGGACCCACAGCCCCCCTGTGACCCCTCCCCAAGGTCTCTGCCTCACCAGGGCCCATCCCTGGGTGTCAGGCCCGTGCCAGGGGCACTCACCCACAGGAGCAGTGCCACCTTCCGGCCATCCCCGTGTCCCCAGCCATGTGCACTGGCTGTCACTCATGCTGTGGCCACCGCTCCCCTGGGTGGCGGCTCTTCGGATGCAGAGGAAGGAAGAAAGGTCACAGCTCGTCCCCACGTGTAGGTGGCCCTTAGTGGGGGCAGGGTGGGGGAGAGGTGAAGACACAGTAGGGGACAGGCTGGGGACATTCTGGGACCGTCTGGGGCTCAGTGGGGGATGGTGTTCCCAGGAGTGGGGGGGCTCAGGGGTTGTGGGGAACCAAGGATGGGTGTCCAGGAGAATGGGGGTGGCAGGGGAATTGGGGTCTCCATGGCCTGGGGATTCCACGGGATGGGAGTCCTGGGGAACATGGTCCCCAGGGAATTTTGGGATGTGGATGTGGGTCCACAGGAGTATGGTGGTGGCGGGGGAAAAGGGACCTGAGGGAAGGGGTGGATAGATGGGAAGAGCGCCCATGGGATGGGATGAAGGCAATGGGTGGTCCTGGCAAAATGGGAGTGCTGGATGGGGGTCCCAGGGAGGAAGAGACCAAGGGAATGGGGTGCCAGGTTGGGATCCCAAGGGCAATGGGGGTCCCGGGGATAGGCAGGGGCTGAGTGGCCACAGGGGTAAGAGCTCCTTGCCCTGGGTCTCAGTATTTTGGGGTGACTCAGAGCCCAGCAGAGCCCACAGTGTGCTCATGCACGGGGCACCCCAGGCTTGAAGGCTCTGGCTCTGTGCCCCACACACCCCGGGGCTTTTTTTCCCGGCCCCCCCATTTTCCTGGCTCAGCCATCCCAGGGAACCCCTGAGCA
This sequence comes from Acrocephalus arundinaceus, assembly GCA_021534815.1. Taxonomy (NCBI): domain Eukaryota; kingdom Metazoa; phylum Chordata; class Aves; order Passeriformes; family Sylviidae; genus Acrocephalus; species Acrocephalus arundinaceus. The sequence goes on along the minus strand of JAJEOU010002528.1, from coordinate 63,259 downwards.
AGGGAACAGGTGGGGGATCCCAGGAAAAAGCCAAGGGGGGGCGGGGGGTGCAAGGCAGTGTTTCGGGGGCTGTGGGGGATGAAAGATTTTTCACTTTTCCTTTCCTGCAACAGAAAGGAAGAGGCCGTTGATGCGAGCCAAGGACGTGGGTTCCTGTCCTGGGGGGGCCATGCAGAGGGGTCCTGCCCTGGGGATAAAGGGCTCCTCTGCCGTGGGGACACCTGGGGCTTGTCCCAGGGTCTTGCAGGGACTCCTCATTCTGGGGGGGCCACGTCCATGGGGATTCCTGTCCCAGAGTGGCACATGCCTGGGCACCTCTGTCCCTGGGGGGCCCCTGAGCATCTCTGCTGTTGCTCAGTGGTGCCCTGTGACATCCAGGGTGCCCAAACTTAAGGGGGCACCTGAATAGAACCTTGCCTGATGATGGTAAATGCCAGGCAAATTTTGGTTGAATTTCCCTGATGCCAGTTGTATGATACAAAAGTATACATCGAGCACAGCAGGAATGCTCAGGGGCCCCCAGGACAGAGGTGCCAGGATGTGCCACCTCTGGGACAGGAATCCCAAGGACGTGGCACCCCAGATGAGGATCCCCTGCGAAAAGACCCTGGCACAAGCCCAGGTGTCCCACAGCAGAGGACCCTTTTCCTAGGCAGGACCCCTCTGCATGTGCCCCCCAGGACAGAACCCCGTCCTTGGCTCAGCATCAACGGCCTCTTCTTCTGTTGCAGGAAAGAGAAAGTGAAAATCTTTCATCCCCAACAGCCCCCCGAACACTGCCTGACCCCGCCCCCCTTGGCCTTTTCCTGGGATCCCCCCACTGTTCCCTGCTCAGGGGTTCCCTGGGATGGCTGAGCCAGGAAATGGGGGGCGGGAAAAAGCCCCGGGGTGTGTGGGGCACAGAGCCAGAGCCTCAAGCCTGGGGTGCCCCCGTGGCCATGAGCACACTGTGGGGGCTCTGCTGGGCTCTGATCACCCCAAAATCTGAGGCACCCAGGCAAGGAGCTCTTACCCCTGTGCCCACTCAGCCCTGCCTATCCCCGGGACCCCCATTGCCCTGGGATCCCAACCATGGCACCCCCATTCCTTGGTCTCTCCTCCCTGGGACCCCCACCAAGCACTCCCATTGCCAGGACCACCATTGCCTTCATCCCATCCCATGGGGCTGCTTCTTCCCACACAACCCCTCTTCCCAGGGTCCCCTTTTCTTCCCTGCCACCCACAACCCTGGGACCCACATCCCATCACCCAAAATCCCTGGGGACCATGTTCCCCAGGACTCCCATCCCTGAATCCCCCAGGCATGGAGACCCCATTCCCTGCACCCCCATTCTCTGGACACCCATCCTTGGTTCCCACAACCCTGAGCCCCCCACTCCTGGGAACACCATCCCCACGAGCCCCCAGACGGTCCCAGAATGTCCCAGCTGTCCTACTGGTGTCTTCACCTCTCCCCACCCTGCCCCACTAAGGGCACCTACACGTGGGACGAGCTGTGACCTTTCTTCCTTCCTCTGCATCCGAAGAGCCGCCACCCAGGGGAGCGGTGGCCACAGCAGTGAGTGACAGCCAGTGCACATGGCTGGGGACACGGGGATGGCCGGGAAGTTGGCACTGCTCCTGTGGGGTGAGTGCCCCTGGCACGGGCCTGACACCCCAGGGATGGGCCCTGGTGAGGCAGAGACCATTGGGGAGGGGTCACAGGGGGGCTGTGGGGTCCCCTAAGGTCCCAGGCCAGCAGAGGCCAGTGTATGAGGTTAGGGTTATGGAGAAAGAGACAAGGTGACAGGGATGCAGGGACAGGGATGAGTACCATTCAGATGAGCCATAGGGACAGAGGCCCTGGGGCTGATGGGGGTGACCTGTGCCAGCAAAGGGCTCCCATGCATGGGGTGTCCTTAATGTCTCCATGTCCTTCTGAAGCATGCGGTGGCTGCGCTGTCCCCAGCCCCGAGACATCCAGGCCCACCTAGTTCCCCACAGGGGCAGTTTGAAGACAGACCCATCACCCCTTGCCCTGGGTGCTGCTGTCCCTGCTGGGCCGCCTCCACGCAGCCTTGTCCTTTCTCTCTTCCAGCCCAGACCCTCAGCCTCGCTGGTGAGTATTCAGGGGATGCATGTCCCCACCCTGCTGTCCCCAGCCCCGTTGAGGCCCTGGTAGGCTGGTGTCCCCTGTAACCCACAGGTGCCCAGACCACCCAGCTCCTGGTGGAGCCCCCCTGGAGGCTGCCAGTGCTGTGGGACCAGGTGACACTGACCTGCAAGGGCTCGGGACCTCCGGTGCCACCACCTGGTACAAGGATGGGCAGCGTTGGTGGCCAAAGGGACCCAACGTGCTCTCTGTCCCTGTTAGTGGCACCTATAAGTGTGCCAGACCTGGCACGGGGCTGAGCTCCCTGTGAGAGTCCTAAATGGTGAGTGGGGATGGGGATTGGTGCCCCTACGAGGGCTCTGGGTTGGCTCCTGTCCATGTGTGGTTTAATGTCCTTGTTGTGATGATGGCCTGATCCCATCCACATGGGACTCCCAGTGCATTCCACTGTACCCCTGTGCACACAAGTTTGTTCAGTGCAACCCAGTGCATTCCAGGTGATGGGAGCCCTGTGGTGGTCCAGGCTGTAAGAGGATTCCCTCTGGTGTCCCTGGAACCTCGGTGTATGGGGACGCCCCGAGTGGTCCCCTGTGTAATGGGTCACCCCCAGACCCCTCTTGAGTCCCTGAGTGTGACAGGACACCCATGTCCACAGACCGGCTGGTGCTGCAGATGCCAGCACAGGCACTGCTGGAGGGGGACACGATGACACTGCGCTGCCGGGGCTGGCAGAACAAGTCGGTCACTGCGGTGCGATTTTACCACGAGGAGAAGGAACTGGGGCAGCCCCTCAATGGGACCGAGCTGTCCCTGTCCCACCTGCAGCTGTACTACAATGGCCGCTACCGCTGCAGGGGCAGGGTGGGAACTGAGCAATGGAGTCAGCACCAGTGACAGTGACAGTGCACGGTGAGCACCCCCACAGCTGGCACCCCAATACTCTGATATCCCACTGCCATTCCTAGCTCACTGCGCATCACCGTGTCCCCTGCTGAGAGTACAGAGGGAATATCCCCATAATCCCACACCCCAATACCCCTCCCCTGCTGGCTCAGGTCACCATCTCCTCCCGTGTCTCTTCCCTGAGCTCTTCACGGTGCCAGTGCTGGAGGGTCCTCCTGAACCACCCAGGGGATCCCCCTCAATCTCAGCTGCCTCAGAACCCCAGCCCCCTGCAACCCCCAGTCCCCCCAGCACGTCTTCTACCAGGACGGGCAGTTGGTGGGGGGCCCGCAGGGGTCCCACAGCTCCTGGTGCCCCGTGGGGAGGTCTCCCATTCGGGGAATTACAGCTGCCAGGTGCGCTCCCAGGGCGGGGCTGTGCGGAAGAGCAGCGCCCAGGTCCGCGTGCGGGATGGGCACGGGAGCCTCCACAGATTCCTCATGTTCCGCTGCCTTGTCTGGGGACCCCCATCCCTCTCTGGCATCCCACCCCCCTTCTCCGTTCCCTGTTCCGTCCTTTGATGTTCTTTTATTACCTGGGTCCTTCAAACCCAATCTCTGATGTCACCCTAATCCCTCTCTGAGGTCCTGCACCCCTTGGGTGCCCTTCTTGCTCCCTGATGTTCTCTCCATCCTCCTGCTAAGCCCCCTCCTTCCCCTCCCCACGTCCCCCACCCCCTGCCAGGTTCCAAATCTCTCCTGCGTCCACACAGGGATCCCTCTCTCAGGGTGTCCCTGTGGGTGCAGCCCCCGCAGAAGAGGGTGGCACTGGGAGTTCGCCTGTTGCTGAGCTGCACGGTTGCTCTGTCCTTCTCCTGCCACGGGGAGGCTCAGGGACATTGCTGGGCACTGGCCCCACTGGAGCTGTGCCACATTGGGGCAGTGACAGCAGCCACTACCATTGCTGGGTCAGTGATGGGGACAGCGCGCTGGGAGCCCCCGCGCGTGTCACCATCCTGGGGAGCAGGACCATTGGGCTGGGGCTGACCCCACTCTGGAAACCCCCATCCCACCCATCCCAACCTCACCAACCCTCATCTTCCCACACCATCCCTGTCCTGTCCCAGGTCACAACCCCCACCACTGCAGATCAGAGTCCTGGGTGACTGGAACCCTCGGGCTCCACGTCCACCACCCAGGACATCCCCCCATGGCTCCCCTCCTCCACCTCTCACATCCATGCCCACACCAAGGTCACTGTCACTGCCACTGTGTGTCACCCTCAAGGTCAGCGGGACCCTCGTGATTGGGCTGATTCCAGCCACAGCCTGCCCCAACCTGCCCCATCCCACTCTCACTCCATCCTCAGGCACCCCTGGCATCCCCTCCTCCCACATCCACTGATGGCCACAACCACGGCCACCTTGGGACCCTCTGTCTGTCCATGTCCCCAGCCACAGCATCCCGCATGTGACCCTCACATCCTACATGGCCCACACTCATCCCACCTCAACCTGTCCCAGTCACCCAAGCCAGCTGCCAGCCCTCCCCCAGCCTCAGCCTTGTCTCTGTCCCCACAGTGCCCGTGGCCAATGCCACATCACCCCAGTCCCCCGACACACCAGGTGCACGCAGGTGACCCTGTGACCCTGCGCTGCTCGGTGCAGGTGGGCTCAGCCCCTGTCACCTTCACCTGGCTGCACAATGGCCAGGAGGTGGCCCAGGGTCCTGTCCTGGAGCTTGGGGACGTCGATATGGGACATTCGGCACTACCAGTGTGTGGCCACCAACCAGCTGGGACAGGACGGCACCGCGTGTTCCAGGCACTCAGCCCTGAGCTGGCCCTGGAGGTGACCCCTGGCTCACCCTGGATCACAGGTGAGGTCACACGGATTCACTGGGTTTTTAAGGACCCCAGGGTTCAGGTGACCGCGATGTGTCCCCTTCTGTCCCAGCAGTGGCTGTGAATGTCGGCAGGACCCTCCTGTTCCTGCTCGGCTCCTGGCTGTCATGGGGGGTTGTCACTGCTGGCACCGCAGGGGGGTGACAATGGGGGGGATGGGGGTCCTTGAGTGAGGGGAAGCCCCCAGAGTGGGGAAAAGATGGGGCAGCACCCAGGGCCCTGAACTGGGGAAACTGAGCCCACAGTGACCTCGCTGGGGGTCTTGGTAGATTTGGGGAGAATTTGGAGGGTCTTGATTGGGCTTCAGGTGCATCCCTGGGTGGGCTTTGAGGAACATTGGGGTGGCACGGGGTTTCTGGAGGTTTAGGGAGCTCTTGGAGCTCTTGGAGGGTGGTGCAGGGATGTTGGGGGATTTTCTGGGGTCCTGATGAGTTTGGGGGTGCCCACCGTGCTGGGCTTGAGGTTCTGGGCTCAGAGGGTTAGGGACACTGGGGGGATATGGGGCAGTGTAGTGGTGCAGAAGTTCTGGGGGGTTCAGGGAGCTTGGGTGTCCAGAGGGAATCAGGGGTCCAGAGAGAATTGGGACAAAGTGGGGATTTGGTGATCCTGGGCAGTTGGAGCTGCCGAGGTCCTGGATTGTTCAGGGGTCTCAGAGTGCCACAGTTACCCCTCCCCTTTTCCTTGCAGCCACATGGATGCCCCAGGCAGGTCAGTGGGAGACTCTGCGGGGACTCCCCTTTTCCCCTCCCAGACCCCCCTCAGATCCCCCTTATCCCCACAGGACCCCCCAGAGGAGGGGGCGGTGCTGGACCCCCACGTTGTGGGCACAAGCGGGCAGGGGTGAGTACAGGGAGGGACAGGGACACGTCCCCACGGGTGTCACTTCCCCAGGTCCCAAACTGGTGTCACTCTCAGACCCCATGGGTGTCCCCAGCCCTGCCCATCTCAGGATCCAGAAGTGACCAACGCGGAGCTGTTGGGATTCCACGAAGGACAGCAGGACCCCCATGACACTTTGAGAGTGTGCTGTGACACTGGGGCACTGGGCACCCTTGAGGGTCCCTTTTTCCTCTTCTTAGTACCCCGCAGGCTCCTTATCCACGTCTCTGATCCAGGGGGGCACACAAAACTTTTGCCTCCCATTGAACCAAAATGCAGCTTTTGATTAAACTGGAAAGTTGTTTGGGGTTTTTATGTCTGTTCATCAAAATCAAACAGCTCTGTCTGTTCATATTGGGAAGGAGAAGGGACCAGACAGGTGTTTTGCACGTTGTTGTTGACTTTGCAGCACTTGTGGGGCTCTCTCAGCCCCTTGGGCAGACAGGGACCAATGATCAATTGCTGCATTTCCGAACTGCTTCCCTCACAGCTGCCCCTGCAGGGGGGGTTTCCAGCCAGCCCTGCTCTGAAAACCATCCAAGGCCCCACAGAGCCACTGCTTTGGGCTCCCATTGCCTTCTGTGCTTCTTGCAGGGCTGAGCAAACCACAGGCATGCCTTCTTCCCCCACAAATTCTCACCTATGCAGCATGCTTGAAAGCTGCCAGAAACAAGCCCAGGTGGGTGGGCGGGGAAGGGGGACGTGGCTCAGGTGCTGGCTGCCAGCTGGGGCTGGCCAGAGCAGGGCTGGCCAATGCCCATCCCTGTGCCCTGGAGCTGGGCCATGGCTGGCCCCACCCTTGCATGGCCACTGGCTTCAAGAGGAGGCACTTGGGGAGCTCCTGCCTGCCTGGGGCTCCATTCCCAAGCTGCTCTTGCCGCTCAGATCCTGCAGGGGACCAGCAAGAATGGAATGAACAAATTGTCTGCAACAAGTTTTCTTTTAACACCAAGAAATCCAAAGTGTCCCAAGTCCCTAGAACAAGAAACCCATGGGGGATATAAGGGGATCAGGAGTGAGTGGGGGCAGTCTCTAAAGAGCTTCAGCCAACCATTCACATGATGTTAGCCTGTGGCATGAAACTGGGGACAATCATCCATTTCTCTTGTAAAAACTGCAGTTGTTCCAGTGCTGTGGGGGAAGGGCCAGAAAGCGTTCCCTTGTCTCACAGATGCTGGGGCAGGAATCTGGGATTTCTTCCCTGTTGGGAGATTTCCCTGGAAATTGTTCTTTTGGATACTGGACTTGTTGCTGTTGCTGTTGGTTTTGTTCTCTTGTTGCTGTTTCAGGAAATTGTTCTTGTCTTGGCCCTTCAGGATCTCTGCCTCCTGTGTCCTCCACTGAGAGTGGGAGAGGAAGCAACGCCCTGATTTTTGGTGTGTCAAAGGTTATGATTTTTCCTCTCCTTTTTTTCTCTCTAGGATTTCTTCCCATTTGTTTCAAAGAGAGAACAATGAACATCCTAAGAGAGTCTAAAGAAGTGGCCAAGGATGTGGAGAAGGGTTCAGCTGGCTGGAGATTCTCAGCCCATGGGTGTTTTCTCTTGGGAGGGCAGAGATACGGCAGACTTTGGTTGGGTGATGGGGCTGCGCTCAGCTGCCAGCTCTGTCCCCATCTGGGATCAGAAGGACAGTCAAACTGCTTACTGCAGGGAGAATTCACTGCCCTGTACTGCTCCTTCCTTAGGAGCAGTAAAGGGAGAATCCTTTGCTCAGAGAGAGCAGCTGTCCAACTGCAACCTTAATTAACATCCACTTTGACTGGAAAGAACCCTCACCAACTCATCAGGCACCTCAGGAGAGAAACCCAGGACCCGAGCCCTCCTCCTCTGAGAGAGCCTCTCCTGGCTGGGTTTGGAGCAAGGCTGCTGCCGCCGACCCCACCGTTTTTCTGCCTTTTCTCTGGGTTTTTTTTGCTACACTGGAATTAGCACCACGTCCTGCTGGACAAGCCCACGGCTCTTGCTACAGCTGCGGCGTTTCTGTTCATTTTTGTTTTGCCACTCTGGGGTCTCTCACCTCTGCCATTCCAGCTTGCTGCTTCGGAGGTTCCCGCTAAACAGCACATTTCACTATTATGGAGAGAAAGCGGGACAAATTCCCTGCTGTGAGTTTGTAAAAGGAAGCCGCTTTTCCACCCCTTGTGCCGGCTGTGCCCGCCATTACCATGAGAGAGAGAGAGGGGGAGGGGGAGAGAGCGAGCTGGTGCCACAGCGCCCCTGCAGCTGTGAGGGAATCATCGCACCCACCCTGCCCAGCCGGGAGCCACCAAGCGCCCCTGCCGGCTGTGCCCAGAGGGGAGGGCCTGCAACCGTGTTGAGTTTCAGGTTCTGTTTGTCACTGCCATTGTTGTTGTTTGTTTGCCTTGTGATCTATATTTTTAGTCTATATCTATATATTCTATAGATGTTATTAAAGACTCACACCCCAAATTGGAATGAGTTATACAAGTTATATTGAGAAAATAATAAAAAATTCAAAATCAAAAGCTTGTCCACAAATGGTGGCTTGACTTTTTATGCCCCTGGTTCTGCATCAGCTTGATGCATATTCATTTTGATTTTATACAGTCTCAGACCCTGTCACTCATTTCACTGCCAACTCAGTTTCATCACTGTGATCCTCAGGGCAGCGTCTGGATGAAATTCTGCTCCTTCTAAGTTCATGTCCCAAAGGCTTGGCCAAACACGTCCATCCAATGTAAACCCACAAAACCCACCTTGTAACACAAACCCATTCCCATGAAAACAAACCTTGCAACCGGGCCAACGCAAGAACATCAACCAACTCCACAACACATATCGCTATCCCCGCACTAACAACATCACACATATTTTTTCAACAATATGATCAATAATATAATATAAATTCATATAATACCCAGCAAAAGTCAACTTCCATTAACTTGTTTCTCACAATATATACCTGGTACAGAACTGTTATTCCTGTTCCCATATCTTTGCCCAAAAGCTCTTAATTTCAAAGTTAACAATATTCAGAGGGAAGGCGGTCATAATTTTCCATTCCAAGGGAGGTTCCATCTTGCTTGCAGACACCTGTCTTTCAAACGAAGACATATTGGGCAGCCCAAAGTTGGGGAATCCAGTTCTAAAGCCTGACAGAGCTGAACAGTTTACAAAAAAGCTGCATTTTTGTCCCAGGTGATGGGAACCAGGTCCTGTGCTCCCTTGGACTGGATGGGAAGCCGCAAGCCACCTGGTGTACTGGAGCACTGGGAGGGGATTGCAGAGCCACTGGAACATGGGGTTGAGAGTAACCAATCTGATTTTCATTTATGTCTCAACATACACTATACATGAGGTGAAAATTATTCCAGGGGCAGTACATGTGCTGAGAACCCTGTCCCAGGTTTGTCCTTGGGAGGCTTCATGTAACAGCCAATCAGGGAGAGAAATCTTCCATGAGTGGGTGTGAGTGACACCTCATGGCCTGGTGGGACAGATGCCTGGATGCCTGGGAAAAATGTCGGGGAAAAATGCCGGGAAAAAAATACCTGAGAAAATTGGGCTGTAGGAGGAAGCTTACCAAAGAAAAGCAGTTAACTGTGACACAACAGGAGCCATTTGCTTTGGGTTTCTTGGAGGGATCAGGGGCTCACTCAGATGGTCAGCTCTGCCCTCCTCCCCCTCCCCTTCTTTCCTTCCTCTCCCTGTGATCCTTCATCTCTGTCCGCACCCATTCTTCGCTGCTTTGTTGCTTCCACGAGCAGCTCATTCCTGCGATGACCTGATGCTCCGCTGCTTCCCAACCTGGTGCTCCACCTTCCCCAACAGAGCAGATGCTGCCCGACGCAGTCACGGCTGCTGCCACCAGGGTTCCCTCCCATTGCCTGCCACACCAGCCCAACCTGGTGCTCTTCCACCTTCCCAGCAGAGCGGAGGCTGCCTGCACGCACCAATCACCTCTGGTGTGTTTCCCGTGCCTGCAGCAACAATCCTGCTGCACCAGCCCACAGCAGTACCAGTCCGTGGCAGCCAGCCATAGCCACCAGTGCCTGCAGCACTAGCCTGTAGCGAGCCTACAGCCAGTGTTCACCAATGCCAGAGACACGCAGCCACTCACAAAAGCCACAAGGGCTCGACCACATGCACACTCATCTGCCGAGGCTGATGCCGAAAGAGCGCCCAGGGTTCTTGTGGTAATGCTGTACCCTGTCTTCTGTTTCTCTCTCTTTCCCTCTTCTCCCGCTCTGCTCTCTCTTCTAATCCTCCTTCGATAAGAACACTTGCCCTCTTTTATCAAATACTGACTTCTCAGATATACATTGGCAACTTTGTGTGCTTCATTTTCATCCAAGAAATCAACCAGAAAGAATCCTCCCGGACTGCCCCTTTCACAGTGGACAGGACAGGGGGAGTGGGAGGGGAATGGCGACCCCTTGGGTGTGCTGCAAGCACTGTGGGAGAGAATGGGGAAGTCACTGAGGGTACTTGGGGCCATGGTGTACAGCACCTCCCCCTCCTCTGGGGGGCTGGGGGACTGGGGGGTGCCCTGCAGGGATAAGAGGGTGTCTGTGGGGCTGGGGGTTTGCAGTGAGGGTAAAATGGGGGGTCAGCCTGGAGCCCCCCACTCACCTTTCCTGCTGCTTCCTGAGGCCTGCAAAGGAAAGGGGGAGGGGTGACTGTTGGGTCCTCAGAGCCCCTGAACACCCTTGAGACCCCTGACTGCCCCCAGGACCCAAGAAATCCTGAAGCCCCAAAAAGGCTTTGAACACCCCTTGAACCCTTTGAGCCCAAGAGACCCCAGATTCCCCAAAACCCCATGACAAAACCCCAGCATCCATACATGACCCTCCAGGACCCCCCCAAATCCTCCAGGACCCCCAGCCGAGGTTTCTGGGGGTTCAGCTTAAACCAAGTCAGGAGGCCTTGGTGACACCCTATGGCCCCGTAATCTGGGGGGGCTTCCTCAAACCCCGGGGACCCCATTGCCCCCCATTGTCACCCACCCCAGCAGTGCCACCGGTGCCAGCCCACGATGACAGCCAGGAGCAGGAGCAGGAACAGGAGGGTCCTGCCGACATTCACAGCCACTGCTGGGGACAGAAGGGGACACATCGCGGTCACCTGAACCCTGGGGGTCCTTAAAAAACCCAGTGAATCCGTGTGACCTCACCTGTGATCCAGGGTGAGCCAGGGGTCACCTCCAGGGCCAGCTCAGGGCTGAGTGCCTGGAACACGCGGTGCCCGTCTGTCCCAGCTGGTTGGTGGCCACACACTGGTAGGTGCCGAATGTCCCATATCGACGTCCCAAGCTCCAGGACAGGACCCTGGGCCACCTCCTGGCCATTGTGCAGCCAGGTGAAGGTGACAGGGGCTGAGCCCACCTGCACCGAGCAGCGCAGGGTCACAGGGTCACCTGCGTGCACCTGGTGTGTCGGGGGACTGGGGGTGATGGTGGCATTGGCCACGGGCACTGTGGGGACAGAGACAAGGCTGAGGCTGGGGGAGGGGCTGGCAGCTGGCATTGGGTGACTGGGACAGGGTGGATGAGGGTGGGATGAGTGTGGCCATGTAGGATGTGAGGGTCACATGCGGGATGCTGTGGCTGGGGACATGGACAGACAGAGGGTCACAAGGTGGCCGTGGTTGTGGCCATCAGTGGATGTGGGAGGAGGGGATGCCAGGGGTGCTCTGAGGATGGAGTGAGAGTGGGATGGGGCAGGTTGGGGCAGGCTGTGGCTGGAATCAGCCCAATCACGAGGGTCCCGCTGACCTGTGAGGGTGACACACAGTGGCAGTGACAGTGACCTGGTGTGGGGCATGGATGTGAGAGGTGGGAGGAGGGAGCCATGGGTGGGATGTCCTGGGTGGTGGACGTGGAGCCCGAGGGTTCCAGTCACCCAGGACTCTGATCTGCAGTGGTGGGGGTTGTGACCTGGGACAGGACAGGGATGGTGTGGGGAAGATGAGGGTTGGGTGAGGTTGGGATGGGTGGGATGGGGGTTTCCAGAGGTGGGGTCAGCCCCAGCCCAATGGTCCTGCTCCCCAGGATGGTGACACGCAGCGGGGGCTCCCAGCCGCGCTGTCCCCATCACTGACCCAGCAATGGTAGTGGCTGCTGTCACTGTCCCCAATGTGGCACAGCTCCAGTTGGGGGCCAGTGCCCAGCAATGTCCCTGAGCCTCCCCAGTGGCAGGAGAAGGACAGAGCAACCGTGCAGCTCAGCAACAGGCGAACTCCCAGTGCCACCTGTCTTCTGCGGGGGCTGCACCCACAGGGACACCCCTGAGAGAGGGATCCCTGTGTGTGGACGCAGGAGAGATTTGGAACCTGGCAGGGGGTGGGGACGTGGGGAGGGGAAGGAGGGGGCTTAGCAGGAGGATGGAGAGAACATCAGGGAGCAAGAAGGGCACCCAAGGAGGGGTGCAGGGACCTCAGAGAGGGATTAGGGTGACATCAGAGATTGGGGTTTGAAGGACCCAGGTAATAAAAGAACATCAAAGGACGGAACAGGGAACGGAGAAGGGGGGTGGGATGCCAGAGAGGGATGGGGGTCCCCAGACAAGGCAGCGGAACATGAGGAATCTGTGGAGGCTCCCCGTGCCCATCCCCGCACGCGGACCTGGGCGCTGCTCTTCCGCACAGCCCCGCCCTGGGAGCGCACCTGGCAGCTGTAATTCCCCGAATGGGAGACCTCCCCAGCGGGCACCAGGAGCTGTGGGGACCCCTGCGGGCCCCCCACCAACTGCCCGTCCTGGTAGAAGACGTGCTGGAGGGGGACTGGGGGTTGCAGGGGGCTTGGGGTTCTGAGGCAGCTGAGATTGAGGGGGATCCCCTGGGTGGGTTCAGGAGGACCCTCCAGCACTGGCACCGTGAAGAGCTCAGGGAAGGAGACACGGGAGGAGATGGTGACCTGAGCCAGCAGGGGAGGGGGTATTGGGGTGTGGGATTATGGGGATATTCCCTCTGTACTCTCAGCAGGGGGACACGGTGATGCGCAGTGAGCTAGGAATGGCAGTGGGATATCAGAGTATTGGGGTGCCAGCTGTGGGGGTGCTCACCGTGCACTGTCACTGTCACTGGTGCTGACTCCATCTGCTCAGTTCCCACCCTGCCCCTGCAGCGGTAGCGGCCATTGTAGTACAGCTGCAGGTGGGACAGGGACAGCTCGGTCCCATTGAGGGGCTGCCCCAGTTCCTTCTCCTCGTGGTAAAATCGCACCGCAGTGACCGACTTGTTCTGCCAGCCCCGGCAGCGCAGTGTCATCGTGTCCCCCTCCAGCAGTGCCTGTGCTGGCATCTGCAGCACCAGCCGGTCTGTGGGACATGGGTGTCCTGTCACACTCAGGGACTCAAGAGGGGTCTGGGGGGTGACCCATTACACAGGGGACCACTCGGGGCGGTCCCCATTACACCAGAGGTTCCCAGGGACACCAGAGGGAATCCTCTTACAGCCTGGACCACCACAGGGCTCCCATCACCCTGGAATGCACTGGTGTGCACTGGAACAAACTGGTGTGCACAGGGGTACAGTGGAATGCACTGGGATGTCCCCATGTGATGGGATCAGGCCATCATCACAACAAGGACATGAAACCACACATGGACAGGAGCCAACCCAGAGCCCTCGTAGGGGCACCAATCCCCATCCCCCACTCACCATTTAGGACTCTCACAGGGGAGCTCAGCCCCGTGCCAGGTCTGGCACACTTATAGGTGCCACTAACAGGGACAGAGAGCACGTTGGGTCCCTTTGGCCACCAACGCTGCCCATCCTTGTACCAGGTGGTGGCACCGGAGGTCCCCGAGCCCTTGCAGGTCAGTGTCACCTGGTCCCACAGCACTGGCAGCCTCCAGGGGGGCTCCACCAGGAGCTGGGTGGTCTGGGCACCTGTGGGTTACAGGGGACACCAGCCTACCAGGGCCTCAACGGGGCTGGGGACAGCAGGGTGGGGACATGGCATCCCCTGAATACTCACCAGCGAGGCTGAGGGTCTGGGCTGGAAGAGAGAAAGGACAAGGCTGCGTGGAGGCGGCCCAGCAGGGACAGCAGCACCCAGGGCAAGGGGTGATGGGTCTGTCTTCAAACTGCCCCTGTGGGGGAACTAGGTGGGCCTGGATGTCTCGGGGCTGGGGACAGCGCAGCCACCGCATGCTTCAGAAGGACATGGAGACATTAAGGACACCCCATGCATGGGAGCCCTTTGCTGGCACAGGTCACCCCCATCAGCCCCAGGGCCTCTGTCCCTATGGCTCATCTGAATGGTACTCATCCCTGTCCCTGCATCCCTGTCACCTTGTCTCTTTCTCCATAACCCCAGTAACCTCATACACTGGCTCTGCTGGCCTGGGGGACCTCAGGGGACCCCACAGCCCCCCTGTGACCCCTCCCCAATGGTCTCTGCCTCACCAGGGCCCATCCCTGGGGTGTCAGGCCCGTGCCAGGGGCACTCACCCCACAGGAGCAGTGCCACCTTCCCGGCCATCCCCGTGTCCCCAGCCATGTGCACTGGCTGTCACTCACTGCTGTGGCCACCGCTCCCCTGGGTGGCGGCTCTTCGGATGCAGAGGAAGGAAGAAAGGTCACAGCTCGTCCCCACGTGTAGGTGGCCCTTAGTGGGGGCAGGGTGGGGGAGAGGTGAAGACACAGTAGGGGACAGGCTGGGGACATTCTGGGACCGTCTGGGGGCTCAGTGGGGGATGGTGTTCCCAGGAGTGGGGGGGCTCAGGGGTTGTGGGGAACCAAGGATGGGTGTCCAGGAGAATGGGGGTGCAGGGGAATTGGGGTCTCCATGCCTGGGGGATTCAGGGATGGGAGTCCTGGGGGAACATGGTCCCCAGGGATTTTGGGTGATGGGATGTGGGTCCCAGGGTTGTGGGTGCAGGGGGAAGAAAGGGGACCCTGGGGAAGAGGGGTTGTGTGGGAAGAAGCAGCCCATGGGATGGGATGAAGGCAATGGTGGTCCTGGGCAATGGGAGTGCTGGGATGGGGGTCCCAGGGAGGAGAGACCAAGGGAATGGGGGTGCCATGGTTGGGATCCCAGGGCAATGGGGGTCCCGGGGATAGGCAGGGGCTGAGTGGGCACAGGGGTAAGAGCTCCTTGCCTGGGTGCCTCAGATTTTGGGGTGACTCAGAGCCCAGCAGAGCCCCCACAGTGTGCTCATGGCCACGGGGGCACCCCAGGCTTGAGGCTCTGGCTCTGTGCCCCACACACCCCGGGGCTTTTTCCCGGCCCCCCCATTTCCTGGCTCAGCCATCCCAGGGAACCCCTGAGCAGGGAACAGGTGGGGGGATCCCAGGAAAAGGCCAAGGGGGGCGGGGGGTGCAGGCAGTGTTCGGGGGGCTGTGGGGGATGAAAGATTTTCACTTTCTCTTTCCTGCAACAGAAGGAAGAGGCCGTTGATGCTGAGCCAAGGACGTGGGTTCTGTCCTGGGGGGGCACATGCAGAGGGGTCCTGCCCTGAGGGAAAAGGGCTCCTCTGCTGTGGGGACACCTGGGGCTTGTCCCAGGGTCTTTTCGCAGGGGGATCCTCATTCTGGGGGTGCCACGTCCTTGGGGATTCCTGTCCCAGAGGTGGCACATCCTGGGCACCTCTGTCCTGGGGGGCCCCTGAGCATTCCTGCTGTGCTCAGTGGTGCCCTGTGACATCCAGGGTGCCCAAACTTAAGGGGGCACCTGATAGAACCTTGCCCTGATGATGGTAAATGCCAGGCCAAATTTGGTTGAATTCCCTGATGCCCAGTTGTATGATACAAAATTATACATCGAGCAAATAAAGGAAAAAATATTTTCCCTCACAATTTTTTCCCCAATATGAAATAAACACAGCAAAAATCAAACTGACAATGTATTAAATGATCTGGTTGATAGAATCCTTTTAATTGCTGTCCCACACAAGTTGCTTAGAAAAAAACCACAAACAAATCACAAAGAAATGAGACTTTTTGGTTCCCTCCCGGACCCCATTGGTGCATCCCACAGCAGCATTTGCTGGTGGATCACACACAGTTTGGAATCTCCCTGAGTGTCCAACAGCTCCATGGGATTGTTCCCTGCCTGCTGGGCAGCACCCCAGCCCATAGGGAAGGCTTTGCTTGTGCCATATTCAGGAACTCTTCCCATTGTTCTCCTTCCCACCCTGAAACTTGATTTACTTCCCATGGCTCCTGCTCCCAAAAGGGGAGAAACTCTGTCCATCCTTGGAACAGCGCACAGGAATCCGTGGAAATGCCCGTGTGTCCCTCAGGGTCTGCTTCCCTGGGAAATGCACTCCACCCTGCCCTCAATTCCCCTGCCTGGGCACTCCCTGCTCCTGCTGGGACACCCCTGTTCCCCAGATCCACCTGTGTAGCCCCTGCTCAATATTGCCACACTTTTCCCTTTCTTCTGGTGTCCACATGCAGAACCCAAACATTCTTTCGGGAGGTTCCAAAGGGCTGCAGGTTTTGTTGAAGAAGGAGGGTCGCGGTCAGGTTGTTGAGCAGATGGGTGTGGGATTTGCAGCACTTGTGGGGCTCTCTCAGCCCCTTGGGCAGACAGGGACCAAATGATCAATTGCTGCATTTCTGCACTGCTTCCCTCACAGCTGCCCCTGCAGGGGGGGTTTCCAGCCAGCCCTGCTCTCAAAACCATCCAAGGCCCCCACAGAGCCACTGCTTGGGCTCCCATTGCCTTCTGTGCTTCTTGCAGGGCTGAGCAAACCACAGGCACGCCTTCTTCCCCCACACAATTCTCACCTTTGCAGCAGCTCCAAAGCTGCCAGAATCAAAGCCCAGGGGGTGGGCAGGGGAGGGGGACCTGGCTGAGGTGCTGGCTGCCAGCTGGGGCTAGCTAGGGCAGGGCTGGCCAATGCCCATCCCTGTGCCCTGGGGCTGGGCCATGGCTGGGCCCCACCCTTGCATGGCCACTGGCTTCAAGGAGGAGCACTTGGGGAGCTCCTTCCTGCCTGCCTGGGGCTCCATTCCCAAGCTGCTCTTGCTGGCTCAGATCCTGCAGGGGACCAGCAAGGATGGAGAAGTCTGGACCCCTCCTGGAGCTGCCATCCCCCAGGACAGGACTCCCCTGGATGTGCCCCCCAGGACAGAACCTGCCCTCCCCGTGTGACACTCAGCACAAACGGCCTCTTCCTTCTGCTGCAGGAGAGAGAAAGTGAAAGTGTTGGGGGGGCACAGCTGGCCCCCCCCATCCTCCACAGCCTCCCACCCCTCCCTGCAGACCCCTCACCCCTGCTTCCCCCACCCTGGGGTTCCCCCAATCTGTTCCCTGCTCAGGTTAGCCACAGGATCATCAAGACACAAACTGGGGGGTTTCGAAATTGAGGGGAAAATGGAAGGAAATGGGAATGATGAGAGAAAAAATCCAAGGGGGGTGGGGGGTCACAGACTCAGAGACCCTCAGAATTTTCCCAGGGTGATCTCAAGGCCATGAGCATCTCGGGGGGCTGTGCTGTGCTGGTCACCCTGAAATCTGAGGCACCCAGGGAAGGAGCTGTGACCCATGGGCCCATCCAGTTACTATCCATCTATGGCTCCCCCAATTTTCCTGGGAACCCTACGGTGGAACTTCAATAGTTTATGCCACCCCTCCTTTGGACCCCATCCCGAGACTGCTATTCCCCAGGATCTGTGCTGCCCAGGACCCCCATTCCCAAGGACCCTCTCCCATTAAATTCCTCCCCTGAAATCATCCTTGGCCCAGGAACTTTATTCTCCCTTGAACCCTGTCACTGTAGGACACACACACACAATCCAAAAAAAAAAAAAATTGACTCTATTTTACCATGAGAACAACAGAAGGCTTTATTTACAATTTCCTTTGTTTCTTTTCTAGCATGCTCTGCTACAAAAGCTGACACCTCTCTCCATTGATTAAGTAACAGAAATAGCAAACAACACCTAGGAGAGCGGGGGTTATGAGAAAAACTGCACTGTTTACCTAACATGTTATGAGAGAGAAGCAGCTATTTACAGAACTGTTTTGCAAGAGAGAGAGCTACTGAAAGGATTCCCTTGAGAAACTAGCACAGCTCTCAGGCTCAGAAATATCAAGCCCACATCTCACCCCTTTTTCTGTTAAAAAAAAAAAAAAAGAAAACAACAGAAAATAAAAACGAACAAAATGTTCAGCATCTGCTTATGGAGGGACCATCCAAGTGACCACTCGCATCTTCTGCATTGGGGTCATCACTTGAAGGTTCATCACTTGATGACTTTCATCGCAGTCACGGTCAGAGGTTTGCCTGTTGGCCTGGTTCTGCTTATGTGGTTGCAGGTCAGGATGAACACACCTTGCAGGTACCCAGTGTACCCCAGTATCTGTGGATACACACGCATACCCACGACCCAAAGCACTAAGCTCATATGGGCCTTCCCACTGCTTGGTGGTTCAATTTAACACCCGAACCTTCGCTTGAGGCTGATGCATCTTGCCTGAAGCCTGCAACAAAAGGACTGTGCAGCGTTTCACCCTGCATTCCTGTTGGGGGTTAGACTTGTTTATCCTTTTCACCTATAGACTTTTTTCCCAAGGGTTGCAAGACAACTGATTGCCGGGTACTTATGAGTGCTCAGGTGAAAACAAAGCATAAAAGCTGGCACTTGGCTACACCCTTTGTCTCTGGGAGTTTCCCCCCGAGGGGTGGTGGGGGGAGAGAAAGACAGGGCTGGGGGGGGCAGCTTCACTTTTTGGGGTGGTCTGCGTCGGGAGCGGACGGGGGCTGCCATTGCTGCGTGAGTTTCTCACAGCACCACCGGGATCTGATCCTGGAGAGAGAGAGCTACTATCATCTGCTCGTGTGCCCGGATCCGGATTCCTCTTTTTGCTGCCCTGCTGGAGCTGCCTCGGCTGGGCATCCTGTCCCACTGCCTCGGCGCTGTTTTGGAGCTGCACTGCACCGCGGGCCCGCACTGGCCTCCCTGCCAGGCCCCTTTGCCTTCTAGTGACTACTGACGGAGCTCTGAACTTCATCTGATCTACCAGCCCGGGATTCCCCACCGTTCCAGCTTGGTACTTTTCTTCGGAGTCCCCCAGAGACCAGACTGCCCCGAGTTTTGTGGGACCAAGCTCCATCAAGGTCCCTGGTTCTGTTTTTCGCTATTAATTGCTGTAGTTGTTGTTGTTTGTTTGCCCTGTTATACCGATTAGTAAAGAACTGTTATTCCTATTCCCATATCTCTGCCTGAGAGCCATTTTAATTTTCTAAATTATAATAATTTGAGGGAAGGGGATTTGAATTATCCATTCCAAGAGAGGCCCTGCCTCTCTCTAGCAGATACCTGTCTTCTTTCAAAACTAAGAAATTTCCCCATTTTAGTTTGTTTGTCTTTTGGTTTTTTTTCAAAACCCTGCTTCAAAGCACCATGAGTACATTCAACAATGGCATGACCAGTTCCTCTTCCGGGTGGGGCCACTGGTTCTCCCAGATGGGTTTGTCCACCAGCCACCGTAAAGGAGGCATAGGACACAATGCTCCCTTTGTCACAGTGGCCCCCATTAAAAATCTGTCCCGATTCACACCCCCCAAGCCGCCAGTACATCCCAGCCCCAGAGGTCAGCAATAGCTACAGTGACATAAGGCCGAACCACAGCCAACTGCCCCTCTGAGTTTGTGATCAGCACAGGCTGCTGGGTCACAAAGCATTGTGCCGTTCCACCCAATCCCACAATGGACAACGTCACAGGATCCAGAGGCCACTGTGGAGGCCACGCAGAGAAGGAGAGAACAGTCACATCGATGCCCAAGTCAATCAGGCCCCAAAGGTGAATCTCTGACAGGGTGTGGAACCAGGGAGGCACAGAGTACACCACATCTCAGGATTTTGGTCAGTCAGGGCTGCAGTCCAGTGAACTTGAGGCAGCCCGGTAGATCTGAAGCAGCCGTCCCCTCGAGACCAGTTCACAGTCCTGGAGACAGAAGACTTCAAGGGCACAAGTGAGCAATGCGTGTTTTCTTGGGGATAGTGATGGGGGCTGGGGTTTGAAACCATGGCAAAAAACTGTCCCATATAATCTACATCAATGAGTCCTAGATGCACAATTATCCCCTGAAGGGTGGCACTAGACCTCCCCATGAGGAGGGCACTTTTTCCCTCACCCAGGGATCCAAAGGCACCCAGGGGGACTTTGTGCACTTTGCAAGAGTCTAAAATGACTGTTGCTGCTGTGCAGACATCAACACCGGCTGAATCGCAGGTGCTGTCTGCGAGCCGTCTAAGTAAGCCAGCATCAGCATCGGGACTTGGGGAAATGCTTGTGTCTGCACGCGTTTCCTCTTGGCACTCCACTTCCCATTTCACGAACTCGGCAAAGGCTAATCAATGGCATCAACCTTCGCTGTACAAATGTTTGCAGTATGGCTTGGCTTGCCACACTGACCACACAAAAACAAGGGAGCTTTCACTTTCTGTTTTCTCTTTCCTTATTTTTTGCTGGCCCCTGCATTCCCCTGCTGTCGCTGCCTGCCCTGCAGCACTGCCCAGACCAGCTGCACAGCAGCAGCCAAGGCAGGCTGCAGAGCGGCAGCCACAGCCAGCTGCACAGCAGTAGCCACGGCAGCCAGCTTATGATCTGTGGTGCCTGCATTAGCACAAACTTTGACCATGTCCATTAGAGATTTCAAAACTTTGTCTGTCACTTCATCCCAGAGACTCTTAAGGTCCCGGGGATGGACCATGATCTGACACAGGGGAAGCGTCCACAAGGATGATGAGGAAGACCCATGGCCCCAGGGGCCACCAGCCTCCCACCAGTCATGTCACCATTTCTGCCAAAGGCAGTCACCGCGGTATCTGCACTTGCTGCAGCCCCAGAACCCTCTGGAGACAGGAACCGCTGCCACCACTTCGTTGGGGCCACTCCAGCCCCAGTGGAGCCCCCACCCACTAACAACCTAGCAGTGCCGGCAGCTGCAGCGAGGGCAGAGGGTCTCGTGGAAGGCGTTGGTCCTGGTGGGACTCACGCATCCAGTGTGGCTCAGAGCAGGACCGCCGCCATACCACTCTTCCCTGGGGCAGGGGAGGAACGGGGCACAGGCAGGGGCCAGGCCAGCGGAGCCACCACTCCGCCCTGTGCCCTGGCCGGCCGTGTAGGCAGGGGAGGACGTTACACAGGTGCACATTGAAGGTGCCACTCGCATTGGGCAAAGGGGAGCAGGCTGACACCCCGCAGGGACGGAATCTGAGAAAAGGGTCTACCAAGACCGAGCCTGCCGGCAGTCCCACTGACTGTGCAGGTGCTCCCATTGGCTGTGCAGGCACAGCGGGCAGTGCACATCTGGCAGTGGACCCATCCCCTCCCCGATGGCAGGGGCCAGTTGCACCGCAGACGCAGCACTGCCACCAGCAGGGGCCGTGCCCATGGTATTGGCGGGCCCCAGCGTGTACCGTGTACACAGACCACAATGTGGACACCACGTAGTGATCCTTCTTGATTTTGCCACCAGCACAGGTGGCCCTACCGGCCCGTTCCCCCCACCACCGTGGTAAATCCATGGGGAATGGGCTGGTCCCTGCTGTCTCACAGATCCCCAAACGCCAAGGGACGCGGTGCCCATGGAGCCGGGACAGGGGGAGACCCGAGAGTCCCGAGCCCACCCCCGTCTCACTGACCACCCTCAACGCAGTGCAAGGAGCCCAAGCTCTTTCCCAAGGGTTAAATCTGCTAGAAAAAGTAAAAACTGAACTGAACATGGTGACTTGGATGGGCGAGGGGGATCCCAACGCACGGCTAGATTCAGAGTCTGCCCCAGCTCCTGCTATGTCTTCCAGGAGTCCATCATCAGTCTCTGCATCTGATTTGAGATCACTGTGAAGGCTACCTTCATTTGCAGAAACTTCCAAACTGGCACTTGAACTGGGAGTCTCTCCATAGCTTTGAAGCACCACGATACATCATTTCCAAGACATTATTAAATACACGACAGATGCATTTCCAGAATACAGAGTTTCATGCAGTCTGTCCCCCAAAGACTGCCACAGGCTCTTGGAAATCACCTTCTCAGCTGTAGGGAAAATGCCTCCCTCTCTGCCCCAGAGATACAGGGTTTTAAAATGCTCTCTGGAGATAATTGCCCCTTTTAGCTCCAAAATGTCTCTCCAGACCTCTGTGATGAATTCATCCTCTGGGTCTAAGGTAGAGATCATAATTTTTCCAAAAAATGGAGCTCCCTAATGAAGGGAGAACGAGCTGGCAAAAAGCTCATGGGCTGCCTTTACCAAAAAAACCCCTCTTTTCCTTTAGCTCAGGGAGGGATATGGTTTACCTCACAGCCGACTGCATACATTGGTGTCTACCAGATGCAGTGCCACAAGGGGTCACCAGATGTTGCAGTAGGACACAAAAAGAAGACACGGACTCCAGTTTGCCAGTTTCTGAGAACATCAAGTGGCTTTATTACAATTTTCTTGGTTCCTTATATAGCATGCTTTGCTAAAAAGGTATTCATTGGTCAGTAGGACTGATGCCTCTTCCCACTAGTAAACAACAGCTGAGGAAGATTGTTTTGAGAAAAACCGCTGCCCACTTAGAAATATTTGGGAAAACAGGGAAGGATATTTTGGGAAAGAAAACTGTTGAAAGTTTTCCCTTGGGAAAGGAGCTTGCAAGTTTGCAGGCTGCGAATTCACTCAGGCCCAGAAATACCGAGCCCACACACAGTGACCCCGAATCTTCTGGGAGGGGCTGTGGAGGTGCAGAGGTGTCAGGTGCCACCTCTGGCAGTGCTCACCATGCACTGTCACTGGCATCGACTCCCACCACAGTGGCAGTGCGTGCTCACCCCTCTTCCACAGTGGTAGCGGCCGCTGCAGTGCAGCTGCAGCGGGGTCAGGGACGGCTCTGTTCCCCAGAAGAACACACTCAGATTTTTCTTCTCATGATAAAATCACACCCAGTGACCAGCTTGTCAAGCCAGCCTGGCCACACAGTGTCACCACGTCCCCCTCCAGCAGAGTCCATGGTAGCACCTGCAGCACCAGCCGGTCTGTGGGACAGAGGGGTCCCATCACAGGAGGGTCCTGTGGCGTCCTGTTGGCACCAAGAGACACCAGAGGCCCCTCATTGCACTAAGGGTGTCCAAAAACGCTGGGATGCACTGGGATGTCCCCATGTGCAGGGGACAGGCTCTGTCACACCAGACCATGCAGAACCCTGGGGAGGGCACCCATCCCTATTCCCGCCCTCACCATTTGAAATGCTCACAGCAGGACTGAGCCCAGTCCCGGGTCTGTCACACCTGTAGGTTCCACTGGCAGTGACAATGAAGTTGTCAGGTTCCTCCTGCCCCTAGAGCTTCCCATCCTTGTGCCAGGTGGTGGCACTGGGGTCCCCGAGCCCTGGCAGATCAGTGTCACCTGGTCCCACAGCACCGCCGGCATGCAAGAGGCCTCCACGAGGCAGCAGCTCTTTGGAATGCCCCAGAAAGAATATTTGGGTTCTGGCTGCAGCTGCCAGATGAGAGGAAAAAGTGTGGAAAGATCAAACAGGGGATCAGGCCTAGGGCCCTGCTGGGGCTGGGGGTGGTAACCCCTCCTAGATGGCAACAGGGTCCTCGGACACGCTGTCACAGCCACTTGGGACACATGGCCACCGTCGGTGCCCGCAGCCTGGGACAGTCCCGGCCTGGCAGCACGATGGCAGCCGTGCCCTCGAAAGTGACCCCAAGCAAGAACTCGGCTCCCGCAGTGCCGGGGGCTCCTCCCCGGGCTCCCCGGTCCCCTCCGCCCTCCCAGCACCTCCCTTGGGGTGTCCCCTGCCCGCCCCAGGGCCGTGCTCAGCAGACGCTCCGCAGCAGCTCCGGGGCTCAGAAGCTGCTCGAGGAGTGCCGAGTGCGGGGCTTTGGGCACCGGGGACACCGGGCAGGGCTGGAGCTGAGGCGGGCTTTGGGGTGGGATTTGGGGACATCCCTGCCCAACCCCAGCTCCATCCCGGGGCTCCAGCTTGGCCCAAGGGGCTCGGCAGCTGCGGGATTGGTGCCCGTGGCCACAGGGTGGCACCACCACAGGTCCCTGAGCCCTTGGCTGGTGTCACTGAGAGGGGACAAACAGGGAGCAGCAGCACCTTCCCTTGTGTGGGGAAGCTGAAAGGGAACCAGACCAGAAATGCCCCAATTGATCATTTTGTTCCTGTGCCCAAGGGACTGAGAGAGCCCCAAAAATCCCACACCCATCAGCTCAACAACCTGACTGGGACTCTCCTCCCTCTGAGCTGACCAGACAGAGCTGAACAAACAAAAACCATTTCTCCCAGTTTCATCCAAAAGCTGCATTTTGGGTGCAATGGGAGGGACAAGGGTCCTGTGCCCCCTGGCACTGGGGGAGGGAATGGGGAGCCCCTGGGGGTACTGGGAGCACTGGGAGCACTGGAATGGGGAGCTCAGGGAAGCTTCACTTGGCACCTCCCACTCGTGGCCAACCCCAGGCACGGTGGCACCCACGGGAGCTGAGAGGGGACACACACAGAGGGTGTCCTTGGGCAGACCCCAGTTCCTCCAGTGTCACAGCACTTCCTCGTAGATGTCACTGGGGTCTCGCTGTCGCCCGTGGTGTCCCGGCAGCTCCACGTAGGTCACGTGGGGTGATGTGGCATGGGGGGGCCCTGCGAGAGACAGCGGTTGTGGGGACGTGGGTGGGGGGTGACACCCATGGGTGATATGTCCCTGTGTCCCCTCCTGTACTCACCCCCTACGTGTTCAGTGCCCATGACTTGGAGGTCCAGCACCTCCTCCTCCTCCATGGGGGTCCTGTGGGGATGAGGGGGGGTCTGAGGGGTGTCTGGGGAGGAGAAAGGGGAGTCCCGGCTGGAGCCCCCACTCACCTGTCCTGGGGCTTCCGGGTGGCTGCAAAGGAAAGGGGAGGAGGTGACTGTGGGTACCTAAGGACCCCTGAACATTTATGGTTCTCAAATACAGAATCTCAAAACACTCACAGGACCCCTAAATTCCCACTGGAGGTCTGATTCCCCCCTAGACACTCCAAGCACCCCTGAATCCCCCAGAACTTCTGCATCACCATAGTGCCCCCAACCCCCCCAGCGTCCCCAACCCTCTGAGTCCCAGAACACCAAGCCCAGAAGGGAGGGGAAACACCAAACGACCCCAGGACCCCAGAAAGATCCTCCAACATCCCTGCACCGACCTCCAAGAGCTCCCCAAACCCCTGAGGAGCTCCTAGTACCACCCCAGTGTTGCTCAAGGCCCCCCCAGAAATACCCTGGAACCAAACCAAGACCCTCCAAATTCCCCCCAAATCCCCCAGGACTCCCAGCCGAGGTCACAGTGGGCTCAGTTTCCCCCAGCTCAGGGATCCTGGGTGCTGCCCCGTCTCTGCCCCCACTCTGGGGGCTTCCCGGCACTCCAGGACCCCCATCCCCCATCATTGTCACCCACCCCGGTGGTGCCAGCAGTGACAGCCCCCAATGACAGCCAGGAGCAGGAGCAGGAACAGGAGGGTCCTGCCGACATTCACAGCCACTTCTGGGGACAGAGAGGGACATAGCGAAGTCACCCAGAACTCTGATGGTCCTGAACACTCTGTGTGACCCTCTGTGACCCCACCTCTGTTCCAGTGTCCCTGCGGTGTCACCTCCAGGGCCAGCTCAGGGCTGAGTGCCTGGAACACGTGGTGCCCGTCCTGTCCCAGCTGGTTGGTGGCCACGCACTGGTAGGTGCCCGAATGTCCCACATCGACGTCCCCAAGCTCCAGGACAGGACCCTGGGCCACCTCCTGCCCATTGTGCAGCCAGGTGAAGGTGACAGGGGCTGAGCCCACCTGCAATGAGCAGCGCAGGGTCACGGGGTCACCTGCGTGCACCTGGTGTGCCGGGGGACTGGGGGTGATGGTGGCATTGGCCACGGGCACTGTGGGGACACAGACAGGGCTGGCACCTGGCAAGGTGACGTGGGTATACAATGGGTGGGGTCACTCCCAGCCTGTTGGTTCTGCTCACCCAGGACGGTGACATTCAGGGGGACACTCTCGGCCACGCTGTCCCCATCGCTGACCCGGCAGTGATAATGGCCACTGTCATTGTCCCCAACGTGGCGCAACTCCAGGTGGGGGCCGGTGCTCAGCGGTGCCTCTGAGCACCCCCGGTGCCAGGTGAAGGACAGGGGACCTGTCCCATTGGCCACCGCACAGCTCAGCACCAGGCGGTCCCCCAGTGCCACCTGTCCCCCGGGGGGCTGTGCCCGCAAGGACACCCCTGAGAGCGGGATCCCTGCAGGTGGGTAGTGAGGAAAGGGGAAAGTGAGGGACCCGGGGGGAGTCTGAGGTCAGGAAGACCCCAGTGAGGAATAGGGGGTGCAGAGCTGGGTGGGACCTAGAAAGGAACCTCAGAAAAGATGGGCGAGTTCAGGAAGAGGACATGTGGAGAGGGGTGAGGGGGACACCAGGGAGGGTGTGGGGTGGGGACCCAGAGAGAGGATTGTGGGACCTGAGGACCATGGGGAGAGATTAGAAAATGATGAGCAGACCTAGGGAGGGAGTGAAGTGAGTCAGTGAGGGATGGAGGGGACAAGAACAGGGACCCAAGCAGTGATGGGGGGACATGGAAAAAGTTTTCAAGAAAGATGGGGGTACCCATGTAGAGCTAGGGGACTCAGTGAGGGAACTGGGAAAGGATGGAGAACTGACCACAGGGGTGGGTCTCATGCAGGAATGGGGCTCCCCAGGCAGGGCAGAGGGACCCAGGGAGGGAAGTGGGTGCTTCCCGTGCCCATCCCCGCACTTACTGCGCACCGTGACGTGGAGCCGGGTGCTGCTCTTCCGCACGGTCCCGCCCTGGGAGCGCACCTGGCAGCTGTAATTCCCCGAGTGGGAGACCCCCACGGCGGGCACCAGGAACTGCGGGGACCCCTGCGGTCCCCCCACCAAGTGCCCGTCCCAGTAGAAGAGGTGCAGGAGGGGGCTGGGGGCCTTAGGGGGCTGGGGGTGATGAGGCAGCTGAGATTGAGGGGGGACCCCTCGGTGAGCTCAAGGGGACCTTGCAGCAACGGCACCGTGAAGAGCTCTGGGAAGGAGAGAGAAGGTGAGCACTGTGACTCTGAGTCCACTGGGAAAGGGACTTTGGGGGTGTCAGGATATTGGAGTTCCAGCCGTGGAGGTGCTCACCGTGCACTGTCACTCTCACTGGTGCTGACAGTGACAGCCCGAAGCCCACTGAGCCCTCACAGCGGTAGCGGCCGCTGTGGTGCAGCTGCAGGGGGACAGGGACAGCTCGGTCCCATTGAGGGACTCTCCCAGATTCTCATCATCCTGGTAAAATTGTAACCTGGTGACCAACATGTCCTGCATGGCCCGGCAGCGCAGTGTCACCATGTCCCCTCCAGCAGCATCTCTACCGGCACCTGGAGCACCAGCCGATCTGTGGGAAAGGAGGGTCCCATGGCACTGAGGGGTTCTAGACAGGTCCAAAGTGAGTGCCCATGGAACCAGGGACATCTGCATGGATTCTCCATTGTGTGGGAGGATCCCAGGGGCATCAGGAGCAATTCTGTGGCCATGGGGGTCCCATCCCACTGGGATGCACTGGGATCTCCCTGTGTGCAGGGCACAGGCTTTTGCCCCATGAGGGGTATGAGGCCACATACAGAGTGCAGCCCAGCCAGACATATCAGGGAGCCACCCTGATCATTTAAGATCCCTTCTCACCATTTAAGACTCTCATGATGGGGCTGAGCCCACTGCGAAGTTTTTCACATTTGTAGGTGCCACTCTCGGTGACAGTGAATTTGTTGGGTCCCTTTGGCCCCATTCGCCGCCCATCCTTGTACCAGGTGGTGGCATTGGTGGTCCCCGAGCCCTGGCAGGTCAGTGTCACCCGGTCCCACAGCACCGCCGGCCTCCAGGGGGGCTCCACCAGGAGCTGGGTGGTCTGGGCACCTGCAGGTGACAGGGGACACCAGCCTGCCAGGGCCACCATGGGGCTGGGGACAGCAGGGCAAGGACATGGCATCTTCTGAGGACTCACCAGCGAGGCCGAGGGTCTGGGCTGGAAGGGAGAAGAGACAGGGCTGTGTGGGGGTGGCCCTACAGGGACAGCAGTGCCTTGGGATGAGGTGTGGTTTTTGTCCCCAGATTGTCCCTAATGGAACACTGGGCATGGAGGTCTTGAGGACAGGGATACCTCAAGGGTCACCCTGGGCTGGGGCAGGACATGGGGAATCTGTGGACACTCCATGTTTTCACAGGTCACCTCCACCATCCTCACAGCACCTGTCCCCAGAGCCACATCCCCATGACCCCGAGCCTGTGATGCCATTCCAATGGCACCCGTCCACACAGCCAATCCGCATGGTACATGGCTCTTGTTCTTGTCCCTGCATCCCAGTTCCCCTGTCCCTGTCCCCACAGCTGCCCCAGCCCCAAGGTTCCTTTGGCCACATCCTTGTCCCCACATCTCTATTCCCCTGTTCCTGTCCCCACATCCCAGTCCTCTGTTTCTGTCTCAATGTTCCTTTCCTCACAGCCATGCCATGGCCATGGGTCACCTCATGCACTGGCTCTGCTGGAACTGGGGACCTCAGGGGACCCCACAGCCCCCCTGTGACCCCTCCCCACCGGTCTCTGCCTCACCAGGGCCCATCCCCGGGGTGTCAGGCCCATGTCCTGGGCACTCACCCCACAGGAGCAGCGCCACCTTCCCGGCCATCCCCGTGTCCCCGGCCATCCAGGCTGGCTGTCACTCACTGCCAGGGCCGGCTGTCCCTTCGGTTGTGGCTCTTCGGCCAGGGTGGAAGGAAGCGAGGTCAGGTCTCATCTTCATGCGTAGGTGGCACCTGGTGGGGGCAGGGTGGCCACAAGCTGGGGACAGGCTGGGTGTGGGGTGGGGACAGGCTGGGGACAAGGCTGGGTGGCACACAGTGGGACATGTTGTTCTCAGGAGTGGGGGGCTCAGAGGGTTTGGGGAGCCAGGGATGGGTTTCCAGGGGAATGGAGGGTCCCAGGTCTGGGGTCCCTGGGGAATGGGGGTCCTGAGGAGGTAGAGTCACTGGGGATGGGGGTGCAAAGGGAATTGGGGTCTCCAGGGCTTGGGATACTGAGGGCTGGGAGTCCCAGGGGTATGTGGGCTCCAGGGATCTGGGGTCATGGGATGGGTGTGCCAAGGGTGGGGTGCCTGGGGAATGGGGGGTCCCGAGGGATTGGGGTTTTTGGGAAAATCAAGGTCCTGGGTGAAGGGGGATTTCAGGGGATGGAATGAGTCGGAGAGAGTTCCTTGGGAATGGGGGTCCTGGGCCATGGAGATCCTGGGAATGGCATTCCCGGGATGGGGGTGCCAGGAAAGGAAGGACAGAAGGAATGGGGGTCCCAGGGAAGGGGTCCCTTGGGAAACAGGGTCCCAGGGACAGGAAGGGGCTGGGTGGGCCTGTGGGTCATAGCTCCTTCCCTGGGTACCTCAGATTTTTGGCTGACCCAGAGCCCAGTGTTTCACCCTAAGGTTCTAATGGTTTGGGAGAGTCATCCCAGACAGAATCCTGGGTGCTCTGGGTCTGTGTCCCACCACCCACCATTAACATTTTCCTCTCTTCCTTTTCATTTTCTTCCTTTTATTCCTCAGTTTCACAAACCTCCAGTTCGTGCCTTGATGATCCTGGGGAGCACCTGAGCAGGGAACGGGTTGGGGAACCCCAGGGTGGGGGAAGCAGGGGTGAGGGGTCTGCAGGGAGGGTGGGAGGCTGTGGGGGATGGGGGTGTCCGGCTGTGCCCCCCAACACTTTCACTTTCTCTCTCCTGCAACAGAAGGAAGAGGCCGTTTGTGCTGAGTGTCACACGGGGGGGGCAGGTTCTGTCCTGGGGGGCACATCCAGGGGAGTCCTGTCCTGGGGGGATCCTGTCCCAGGGAGGGGACACATGGTGGCCAAGGGGGTCCTGTATTGGGGGATGGCAGCTCCGGGAGGGGTCCAGACTTCTCCATCCTTGCTGGTCCCCTGCAGGATCTGAGCCAGCAAGAGCAGTTTGGGAATGGAGCCCCAGGCAGGCAGGAAGGAGCTCCCCAAGTGCTCCTCCTTGAAGCCAGTGGCCATGCAAGGGTGGGGCCCAGCCATGGCCCAGCCCCAGGGCACAGGGATGGGCATTGGCCAGCCCTGCTCTGGCCAGCCCCAGCTGGCAACCAGCACCTGAGCCAGGTCCCCCTCCCCTGCCCACCCCCTGGGCTTTGATTCTGGCAGCTTTGGAGCTGCTGCAAAGGTGAGAATTGTGTGGGGGAAGAAGGCGTGCCTGTGGTTTGCTCAGCCCTGCAAGAAGCACAGAAGGCAATGGGAGCCCAAGCAGTGGCTCTGTGGGGGCCTTGGATGGTTTTCAGAGCAGGGCTGGCTGGAAACCCCCCCTGCAGGGGCAGCTGTGAGGGAAGCAGTGCGGAAATGCAGCAATTGATCATTTGGTCCCTGTCTGCCCAAGGGGCTGAGAGAGCCCCACAAGTGCTGCAAATCCCACACCCATCTGCTCAACAACCTGACCGGGACCTTCCTTCTTCAACAAAACCTGCAGCCCTTTGGAACCTCCCAGAAAGAATGTTTGGGTTCTGCATGTGGACAGCAGAAGAGAGGGAAAAGTGTGGCAATATTGAGCAGGGGCTGCCCAGGTGGATCTGGGGAACAGGGGTGTCTCAGCAGGAGCAGGGAGTGCCCAGGCAGGGGAGTTGAGGGCAGGGTGGAGAGCGTTTCCCAGGGAAGCAGACCCTGAGGGACACACGGGCATTTCCACGGATTCCTGTGTGCTCTTCCAAGGATAGACAGAGTTTCTCCCCTTTTGGGAGCAGAAGCCATGGGAAGTGATTCAAGTTTCAGGGTGGGAAGGAGAGAAATGGGAAGAGTTCCTGAATATGGCCCAAGCAAAGCCTTCCCTATGGGCTGGGGTGCTGCCCAGCTGCCAGGGAACAATCCCATGGAGCTGTTGGACACTCAGGGAGATTCCACACTCTGTGTGATCTACCAGCAACTGCTGCTATGGGATGCACCAATGGGCTCCAAAAGGGAATCCAGAAGTCTCATTTCTCTGTGATTTGTTTGTGTTTTTATTGTGAGTTACTTGTTGGGAGAAGAATGATTAAAAGGATTCTATCAACCAGATATTTTACATTGTCAGTTTAATACTTGCTGACTTTGTTTTTCACTGGGAAAAAAAATGGTTGGGAAAAAGTTTTTTGTTTATTACCTGGATGTATAATTTTGTCTCAACCAATTGGGCATCAGGATATTCAACCAATATTGGCCAAGCATTTACCATCATGAGGATAAGTCTGTATCAGGTGCCCCCTTAAGTTTGAGAACCCAAGAGTTCACAGGGCCCCACTGGGGACAGCAGGAATGCTCAGGGCTACCCCAGGACAGAGGTGCCCAGGATGTGCCACTTCTGGGACAGGAATCCCCAAGAACGCGGCACCCCCAGAATGAGGAACCCCCTGGGACAAGGCCCTGGGACAAGACCCAGGTGTCCCCACCCCAGAGGAGCCCTTTTCCCTCAGGGCAGGACCCCTCTGCATGTGCCCCCCCAGGACAGAACCCACGTCCTTGGCTCAGCATCAACAGCCTCTTCCTTCTGCTGCAGGAAAGAGAAAGTGAAAATCTTTCATCCCCCACAGCCCCCCAAACACTGCCTGCACCCCCCACCCCCCTTGGCCCCTTCCTGGGATCCCCCCACCTGTTCCCTGCTCAGGTGTTCCCTGGGATGGCTGAGCCAGGAAATGGGGGGGCCGGGAAAAACCCCGGGGTGTGTGGGGCACAGAGCCAGAGCCTCAAGCCTGGGGTGCTCCCCTGGCCATGAGCACACTGTGGGGGCTGTGCTGGGCTCTGAGTCACCCCAAAATCTGAGGCACCCAGGCAAGGAGCTGTGACCCCTGTGCCCACCCAGCCCCTGCCTATCCCTGGGACCCCCATTGCCCTGGGATCCCAACCATGGCACCCCCATTCCCTTGGTCTCTCCTGCCTGGGACCCCCATCCCAGCACTCCCATTGCCCAGGACCACCATGGCCTTCATCCCATCCCATGGGCTGCTTCTTCCCACACAACCCCACTTCCCCAGGGTCCCCTTTCTTCCCCCTGCACCCCCAGCCCTGGGACCCACATCCCATCACCCAAAATCCCTGGGGACCATGTTCCCCCAGGACCCCCATCCCTGAATCCCCCAGGCATGGAGACCCCAATTCCCCTGCACCCCCATTCTCCTGGACACCCATCCTTGGCTCCCCACAACCCCTGAGCCCCCCCACTCCTGGGAACACCATCCCCCACTGAGCCCCCAGACTCTCCCAGAATGTCCCCAGCCTGTCCCCTACTGTGTCTCCACCTCTCCCCCACCCTGCCCCCACTAAGGGCCACCTACACGTGGGGACGAGCTGTGACCTTTCTTCCTTCCTCTGCATCCGAAGAACCGCCACCCAGGGGAGCGGTGGCCACAGCAGCGAGTGACAGCCAGTGCACATAGCTGGGGACACGGGGATGGCCGGGAAGGTGGCACTGCTGCTCCTGTGGGGTGAGTGCCCCGGGAACGGGCCTGACACCCCGTGGACTGGGTTGTGGGGACAGGAACAGTGGGAGAGAGTTGTGGGGACAAAGATGAGGCCAAATTAACCTTGGGGCTGGGCCAGCAGTGGTGACTGGGCCAAGAGAACAGGGATGCAGGGACAGGGACAAGGGCCACATTCCATGCAGATGGGGCATGGGGACAGGTGGCATTGGAATGGGATCACAGGTATGGGACCATGGGGATGTGGCTATTGGGACAGGTGCTGTGAGGATGGTGGTGGTGACCTGTGCAAACATGGCGTGCCTGCAGTGTCCCCATGTGCTGCCTCAACCCAGGGTGATCGAGGTGTCCCTGTCCTCAAGATTTCCATGCCAGTGTTCCCATGTGGACAGTTTGCAGACAGACAGCACACCTCATACCCAGGTGCTGCTGTCCCTGCAGGGCCACCCCCACCCAGCCCTGTCCCTTCTACCTTCCAGCCCAGACCCTCGGCCTCGCTGGTGAGTCCTCAGGGAATGCCTTGTCCCCACCCTACTGTCCCCCGCCCCATGGTGGCCCTGGCAGGCTGGTGTCCCCTGTCACCCACAGGTGCCCAGACCACTCAGCTCCTGGTGGAGCCACCCTGGATGCCGGCGGTGCTTTGGAACCGGGTGACACTGACCTGCCAGGGCTCGGGGACCACTGGTGCCACAACCTGGTACAAGGATGGACGGCAATGGTGGTGGGAGGGACCTTACCACTTCACTGTCACTGACATTGGGACCTACCAGTGTGACAGACCTGGCACTGGACTGAGCCCCCCCGTGATGGTCTTAAATGGTAAGGGGGTTTCTTAAATTCTCACAGTTGCCCCCTGATAATTCTGGGTGTGCTCCACTCCGTGAGTTGCCAAACACCTTTCGTGTGACAAAAGCCTGTGCCCTGCACACGGAGACATCCCAGTGCATCCCAGTGTTATGGGATGTTTCTCCTGGTGTCCCTGGGTTCATCCTTTGCAATGGAGACTCCACCCAGGTGTCCCTGGTTCTGTGGGCACCCACCTTGGACCTGTCTCGAGCCCTCAGTGCCATGGGACCCTCCTATCCCACAGACCGGCTGGTGCTGCAGGTGCCAGCACGGACGCTGCTGGAGGGGGACATGGTGACACTGCGCTGCCGGGCCATGCAGGTCAAGTCAGTCAGCAGGGTGCAATTTTACCAGGACGAGAAGGTTCTGGGGGCATTCCTGAAGGGCACCGAGCTGTCCCTGTCCCCCCTGCAGCTGCACCACAGTGGCCGCTACCACTGCCAGGGTTTGGTGGGCTTAGAGCAGTCCCAGTCAGCACCAGTGACAGTGACAGTGCACGGTGAGCACACCCACAGCTGGAACTCCAATATCCTGACACCCTCAAAGCCACTTCCCAGTGGACTCAGAGTCACAGTCCTCACCTCCCCTCTCTTTCCCAGAGCTCTTCACGGTGCCGGTGCTGGAGGGTTCCACCGAGCCCATTGAGGGGTCCCCCCTCAATCTCAGCTGCCTCAGCACCCCCAGCCCACTGCGGCCCCCAGCCCCCCTCCTGCACCTCTTCTACCAGGACGGGCAGTTGGTGGGGGGCTCGCAGGGATCCCCACAGCTCCTGGTGCCCGCCGTGGGGGTCTCCCACTCGGGGAATTACCACTGCCAGGTCTGCTCCAAGAGTAAGGCGGTGTGCAAGAGCAGTGCCCGGCTCCATGTCACCGTGTGCAGTGAGTGTGGAGATGGGCATGGGGAGCCCCCACAGCCTCCCCAAGTTCCCCAATTTTTCCTGGGGACCCCCTATTACTTCTCGCATGCCCCAATCTCTTTGATGAGTCCTCCATCCATTCCTGGGGCCCTCACTGCATCTCCCAGCCTTATGTGGGTACCCCCATCATTCCTGTAAACTTTTTCCATGTCCCTCCACCACTGCTCGAGTTTCGCTCTGTGTTCCCCATACCTCACTGGGTCCCTTTACCAATCTCTGGGTCCACTCCACCTCTCTCTGATCTTTTCCCAAGGTCCCCAGGTCCCCCCCATACCTTCCCTGGTGTCCCCCGCATCTCTCTCTAGGTGTCCCTTCCCTGAACCCCCCGCTGTCCCTTTAGGTTTTCTTTCCAGGCACCCCCACACCCCCAGCTCTACACCCCCTCTTCCTCCCTGGGGTCACCTTGCCCCTCCCCATTCGCCTCCCCAGTGTCCCTCACTGTCCCCTTGTGTCCTACCCACCTGCAGGGGTCCCGCTCTCAGGAGTCTCCGTGTGGGCGCAGCCCCCTGGGGGACAGGTGGCACTGGGGGACCGCCTGGTGCTGAGCTGTGCAGTAGTCACAGGGGCAGGTCCCCTGTCCTTCACCTGGCACCAGGGGGGCTCGGGGGCACCGCTGGGAACTGGCCCCCACCTGGAGCTGCGGCACGCTGGGGACAGTGACAGGGGCCACTATCACTGCCGGGTCAGCGATGGGGACAGCGTGGCCGAGAGTGTCCCCCTGAATGTCACTGTCCTGGGTGAGCTGTACCCACCAGCTGAGCTGACTCCACCCACATCATCCCCATCCCTTCTCGCTCCGTGCCAGCCCTGTCTGTGTCCCCACAGTGCCTGTGGCCAATGCCACCATCACCCCCAGTCCCCCGGCACACCAGGTGAACACAGGTGACCCCGTGACTCTGCGCTGCTCAGTGCAGGTGGGCTCAGCCCCTGTCACCTTCACCTGGCTGCACAATGGCCAGGAGGTGGCCCGGGGTCCTGTCCTGGAGCTTGGGGACGTCGATGTGGGACATTCAGGTACCTACCAGTGCGTGGCCACAAACCAGCTGGGACAGGACGGGCACCGCGTGTTCCGGGCACTCAGCCCTGAGCTGGCCCTGGAGGTGACATCACAGAGACACTGGAACAGAGGTGGGGTCACACAGAGTCAGTGGGATGGCAGGACCCTCAGAGTGACAGGTGACCCTGATGTGTCTCTTGTGTCCCCAGCAGTGGCCACAGGGGTTGGCGTGTCCCTCCTGTTCCTGGTCTTGTTCGTGGGTGTAGCTGTGGGCTGGCACTGGTGGAACAACATGGGTGGGTGACAATGGGGGCAACGGAGGGCTGGGGAGCTGGGAGGCCACCTGGAATGTGGGGGTGATGGGCAGCACCCAGACCCCCTGACTTGGGTAGTCCTGAGCGCTCAGGACCTTTGCTGAGGGTCCTCAAGGATTTGGGGTGGTATTGGAGGGTCTTGCAGGGATGTTGGGGGTTCTTTTAGTGATCCTGTGGGAATTTTGGGGGTCCCCCACACTGCCAGGCTTATGCTTCTGGTTGCTCAGTGTAATGAATATAAGATCATTTATAACACTCAGGGTGTCCAGAACACTGGGGTGGTTC
Organism: Acrocephalus arundinaceus; assembly: GCA_021534815.1. Lineage (NCBI taxonomy): Eukaryota > Metazoa > Chordata > Aves > Passeriformes > Sylviidae > Acrocephalus > Acrocephalus arundinaceus. The sequence goes on along the minus strand of JAJEOU010002528.1, from coordinate 27,726 downwards.
AGGGGTTTTGGGGGCCACCAGGAACACTGGGGGGACCTGGGGGCAATTGAGGGTCTGGTGGTGGTTCAGAACTCCCATGGGTGGATGGGGGCCCCTGAGACTCCAAAGTCACCCCTCCAGTTTTCCTTTGCAGCTGCCAGGAAGCACCAGGAAAGGTGAGTGCAGCCTCCAGCCATCATACACCTTTCACCCAAACCCCCAGGACCTCCCATCCCCTTCCACTCACCCCCTTATTCCCACAGGGCCCCCCCGGAGCCCCTGGCAGCCCCCAGGGAGGATCCTCAGGCGACCTACATGGAGCTGCGGGGGCCACACGGGCAACCCTGAGAACCCAGTGACATCTATGAGGATCTCCAACAGAAGCTGTGACACTCTGGGAAGCGGGAGGCACTGGGTGACACTGCGGCTGCTCCCTCCATGGCTCCTGTGCTTGCCCATCCTTCCAAGGGAGGTGGTGATGAGTCAGGGGGAGGCTACAAGGGCACCCTGTGTTCCCCATTTCCTCTCCCAGTCCACCCAGGGGCTCCCCCATCCCCTTCCCAGTACCTGCAGGGGCTCCCCAACCCCCATCTGAGTGCCCCAAGTACCTTCAGTTACTTTCCCATTCTCTCGCAACAGTGCTCGCAGCACACCCAAGGGTTCCCAATTCCCCATTCCCCATTCCTCATTCTCATTCCCCCTTTCCCATCCCACTTTCAAAGGGGCAGTTGGGGAGGATTCTTTCTGATTGATTTCTCTCTGATGAAAATGAAGCACAAATGTGGCAATATTATATCTGAGAACTGTTTTTTCATAAAGTGGATTAAGTGTTCTTATTGAAGGGGGATTAGAAGAGAGAGTAGAGAGGGGAGAAGAGAGACAGAGAGAGAAACAGAAGGCAAAGACAGCGTTACCACAAGAACCCTGGGCGCTCTGTGGGCATCAGCTCAGAAGATGGAGTGTGCGTGCGACGAGCCCTCGTGGCTTTTGTGAGTGGATGGGCACGATTTCCAAGCAGCAGCACCTGAGTGTCTCTGGTGTTGGTGAACACTGGCTGCAGGCTGGCTGTGGGCTAGTGCTGCAGCACTGGTGGCTTTGGGCTGGCTGCCACGGACTGGTATTGCTGTGGGCTGGTGCAGCAGGCTTGTTGCTGCAGGCAATACGGGAAACACACCAGAGGTGATGGGTGTGTGCAGGCAGCCTCAGCTCTGCTGGGGAAGGTGGGAGAGCACCAGGTTGAGGCTTGTGTGGCAGGCAATGGGAGAAACCCTGGAGGCTGCAGCCGTGGCTTCATGCAGGCAGCATCTGCTCCACTAGGGAAGGTGGAGCACCAGGTCATCACAGGAACAAGCTGCCTCGTGGAAGCAACAAAGCAGGGAAGAACAGGTGCAGACAGGGAGGAAGGATCACAGAGAGGAAAAAGAGGCAGAGGGAGGAGGGCCAAGTTGACCATCCAAGCAAGCCCCTGATCCCCCCAAGAAACCCAAAGCAAAATGGTTCCTGTTGTGTCACAGTTGACTGCATTTTTTTTGCTAAGTCTTCTCCCACAGTCTGATTTCCTCGACATTTTTTTCCAGGCATTTTTCCCAGATATTTTTCCTGGGAATTCAGGCATCTGTCCCACCAACCAGTGCGGGGTGGCTCACAGCCTGCTCAAGGAAGTCTTCTTTCCCCTGATTGGCTGTTACATGACGCCTCCCTGGGACCAGGTTCCCAGCACATGTACAACCCCTGGAGTAATTTTTCACCGATGTATAGCACACGTTGAGGCATAAATCAGATCGGTTCCTCTCAACCCCCATGTTCCCAGTGGCTCTGCAATCCCCCTCCCAGTGCTCCCAGTCCACCAGGTGGCTTACCATTTCCCATTCCAGTTCCAAGGTGGCACAGCACCTGGTTTCCTGCTCCTGGGACAAAAATGCCGCTTTTATTGGTTAAACTGACAGAAATGGTGTTTCTTTGTTCGGCTCTGTCAGGCTTTAGGAAAGGGATTCTCCAATTTTGGGCTGCCAATATGTCTTGGTTTGCAAGACATATTGTCTGCAAAGGAAGGTGGGACCTCCCTTGGAATGGAAAATATGACCGCCTTCCCTCTGAATTATTGTAACTTTGAAATTAAGGGGCTTTCAGGCAAAGATATGGGAACAGGAATAAAAGTTCTGTACTAGAATATATTTTGAAAAACAAGTTAGTGGAAGTTCACTGGACATTATATGACTTGATACTACATTATAGATCATATTGTTGATTGAATATTGTGATGTTGTTAGTGTTGGGATAGTGATATGTGTTGCGGAGTGGTTGATGTTCTTGTGGTGGCGCCTTTGAAAGACTGGTTTTCAAGGGGATGGTTTTTTGTGTTGCAGTGTGGGTTTTGTGGGTTTACATTGGATGGACTGTTTCTGGCCAAGCCTTTGGAACACGACCTTAAAAGGAGCAGAACTTCATCCAATGATGGCCCTGAGGACCACAGCAATGAAACTGTGTTGGTAGTGAAGACAGTGACAGGGTCTGAGACTGTGTAAGATCAAAATGAATATGCATCAAGCTGATGCAGCACCAGGGGCATAAAAGGCAATGCCACCATTTTGTGGATGAGCCTTCTGATTTGTGAATTTTTTTATTGTTCTCAATAAAACTTTTATATTTCATTCCCATTTGGGGTCTGAGTTATTATTAACACATATCTATATATATAGATACATATGTGGATAACAAGGCAAACAACCAACAACAATGGTGGTGAGAAACAGAATCAGAAATTCAACAACGGCTGCAGGCACCTTCCCCTCCGGTGCAGTTCTGGGCACAGCTGGCAGGGGCGCTGGTGGCTCCTGGCCGGGCTGGGCAGGTGCAATGATTCCCCCCACACCTTCAGGGGGCGCTGTGGCACCAGCTCGGCTCTCTCTCTCTCCCCCTCTCTCTCTCTCTCCATACTAATGGCAGACACATCCGGCACAAGGGGTGGAGAAGTGGCTTCCTTTCCAAACTCATGGCAGGGAATTTGTCCCAGTTACCCCCCAGATAGTGAAATGTGCTGTAGCAGGAACCTCGGACGCAGCAATCTGGAATGGCAGTGTGGTGAATAAACAGGGCAGGAGATACTATTAGCTCCTTTAAATGCCTTTATTGAAAAGGGGAAGAGCTCAAGGGATTGCCTACGCTGCCGCTGCTCCCTTGAGCACCACCGAGGAGGAGGTTCGAATCGTTCCTGCTGCTGAGCTGCTGCAGGGCCGGGAGTTCGCCCTCACGGGGATTCCCAGGAAATCCCATTAAGTCTGCTGGTCTTAACTTAGGGCGTGTCTCTCCTTTCAGCCACCTTTCAGGTCACAGCAAGAGCATGCTGACAAGTTGGAGACCATCTCCAGGCAGCTCCATGTCCCGCTCTTACAGTAGTGTCCTTTATAGGTCTAGATCTCGCGTGGGCTCGTCGCTCTAGGGGCTTTTCGGGGTCAACTGGACTTCTGCTTGGAGTGGAGCATTATGGGAGTTTCAGCAATTTACATAAGGGCGGCAGTGGCAACTTGACGGACAGGAAGAAGAGCAAGTGAAGAGCAAACGAGGGAGCAGCGGAGGCTTAACTTGAGGAAAGGTAAGGATTTTTGGGACTTTTTCTGGGAAATAGACATGCAACATACAACTGGGATTTTTGGGGTACAGGTGGGGTACAGACCATTCAAGATATTAATACATTCTTAATACAGCAACTAATAAGGCACAATCATGAGTTCCTAATACCTTGAACATTTAACATGTAACTAGGAATCTTTGGATTTTATTCACTTCAGCAGAGATCAGCAGACCCTAGAGTGGCAAAACAAAAACAAACAGAAACTCTGCAGCTGTAGCAAGAGCTTTGGCGTGTCCCAGCAGGCACACGGGGCTGGCTTCCAGTGGAGCAACAAAAAACCCAGAGCAAAGGAAGAAAAACGGCGGGGCTGGGCAGCAGCAGCCTGGCTCCCAAATGCAGCCAGGAGAGGCTCCCTCAGAGAAGGACGGGCTCGGGATCCTGGGTGTTCCCCTGAGGTGCCTGAGAAGTTGGTGAGGGTTCTTTCCAGTCAAAGTGGATGTTAATAAGGACACAGTTGGATGGTCTCTTCCGAGCAAAGGCTCAGCCACAGTAAGGAAGAAGCAGTACAGGGCAGTGAATTCTCCCTGCTGTTAGCAGTCCGACTGTTCCCTCTGATCCCACATGGAGAGAGAGCTGGGAGTTGAGCCCAGCCTCTCACTCCCAAGCCAAAATCTTGCCATATCTCTGCCCTTCCCAAGAGAAAATCCCATGGGCTGAGAGGCTCCAGCCTGCTGCACCCCTTCCCCCGCCTAGGCCACTTCTTTAGTCATTCTTAGGGATGGTCGTTATTCTCTCTTTGAAACAGCTGGGAGAAAACTCCTGGAGAGAAAAAACACAAGAGGAAAAATCCTGAACATCTATTGACATGCCTTCTGGGGGTGTGCTCTCCCAAGCCAGCCCTGGCACCACAATAAGCCTCGGTACAGCCCGGTATGCTGGCAACCTGGGCCAATCCGGTGGGTTCAGAGCAACACCAGTCTTGGCTCTGGTGTTCTGCGACCACGGCGAGGATAAGGGAGGACTCTGCAGAGGGGTTGCCACACAAGTGGATTAGAGCCCGTGATGGTGCAGCCTCACCTCGGGGAATCTGCCTCAGCAGAGCCGTGAATGACTTGATACAGTACCTTTTATATGGGGGAGGAGTAAGGGGAAGGGTAAAAGAGAGATTCAACCAGGGGTGATCAGGGAGTGGCCCTGAGGATAAGGGAAACCTCAATGGACCAATTACCTAGGGAAAGATGGGACTTCTTCTGGTCCTGACCCATCACACCACATCCCTCCGGGAACTTTCTAGATCCAGGGAAGAGCCCTGATATGACGGACAGGTGCCAGAGTTGGGGGAACAAAAGATTGATTGGTAACCGAAAAGGAGTAAACAACCGCGTAAGAACCAAATGGGGTAGCAATGGGTGTACATGGAACAAAACATTTAACAGCATTAATACATTTTTAACAATGAATACAAATGCACCACTACAAACATCCAACACAGTGAGAAGCAGAGGCTGCTGCCTCTGCTACACCCAGTGGAGGTACAGAAGGCAAAGATCCCAAAGGGCTCAGAGAAGAACAATTTCCTGGAACAGCAACGAGAACAAAACCAACAGCAACAGCAATAAGGTTCAGAATCCAAAGGGTAAAAAAAGCAATGAAGTTGAGGAAAACCTCCCAACAAGGAACATACCCCAGATGCTTCCCCAAGCATCGACAACACACAAGAACCCTTCAGACCCTTCCCCTCAGTGAAAACTGCAGTTTTTTACAATGGAAATGGCCCCTGTCTGATGTGGCAGGGCTCAGATTATGTAAATCAGGATTGGCTGAAGCTTTCGGGGCCTGCTCTCTCCTGATCCCCACTATATCCCCCATTGAGTTTCTGTCCTTATGGCTAGGGACACTTTGGGTTTCTTGTGTTTTGGGAGAAAACCTATTCCAGACTTCTCCATCCATTCTTGCTGGTCCCCTGCAGGATCTGAGCCGGCAAGAGCAGCTTGGGAATGGAGCCCCAGGCAGGCAGGAAGGAGCTCCCCAACTGCTCCTCCTTGAAGCCAGTGGCCATGCAAGTGTGAGGCCCAGCCATGGCCCAGCCCCAGGGCACAGGGATGGGCATTGGCCAGCCCTGCTCTGGCCAGCCCCAGCTGGCAGCCAGCACCTCAGCCAGGTCCCCCTCCCCTGCCCACCCCCTGGGCTTTGATTCTGGCCGCTTTCGAGCTGCTGCAAAGGTGAGAACTGTGTGGGGGAAGAAGGCGTGCCTGTGGTTTGCTCAGCCCTGCAAGAAGCACAGAAGGCAATGGGAGCCCAAGCAGTGGCTCTGTGGGGGCCTTGGATGGTTTTCAGAGCAGGGCTGGATGGAAACGCCCCCTGCAGGGGCAGCTGTGAGGGAAGCAGTGCGGAAATGCAGCAATTGATCATTTGGTCCCTGTCTGCCCAAGGGGCTGAGAGAGCCCCACAAGTGCTGCAAATCCCACACCCATCTGCTCAACAACCTGACCGGGACCCTCCTCCTCCTTCCTGCCTTGCCATGCATGGACAGTGGCCGGATGCCCCACACCCACCAAAGCTGCGCTCTCACTGCCCTCCGCCCCTGGACCAGGAGGGAAATTTCAGGAAACGGTTCCTGGGTTGAGACAAGGACCAGCAGAAATTGCTCATCAAATCCTGTCATGGGCAAAACAGAGCCGGAATTAGAGATATGAATTGAATTTATGGCTGACAAAATCAGGGCAGGATAAGGAGAAGTCAAAGAAACCCTTCAATGCACCTTACCCCTGTTATAAATAACTATGTAGTCATTGGCTTTTGCTATTATTTTGATATAATGTGGAGTGCCTCGGCCCTAAAGAGGTGGGAATTTGACTTTACCCTTCTTGTGTTGCTAATAACTCTTCCCTTGACCCAACCCCTAAACTGCACCCCTATGATACCCCATAAAAACCCCATGACCCTGCCTTTGCTTTGTCTTTCATCTTTGTCACCCTCCTCCATCCCCGGGGGTAATAAATGGATTCTCCAACTTAATAAAATGGAGAGCGATCTGATTTGTTCCAATGCCTGGCAGCAGCAGCTGCACCTCTCTGGACATGATGAGCTCGGTTGCAACATGATGCAACAATATAGTACAGTTTGCATTCACTTTTAAACTGCTTTAGATAGAGTAGAATTTGTCAGTCTTTTTACCCTAATCCCGGTGTCAATAATATATTTTAGTGGGATAAATATATTTTTGTTTAGGCTCTCACAAAATATCAAAATAGAGACTATGTGCTGTGTGTTATAACATTAACTGTAGTAATGTAACTGTAACTGTAGTAACTGTAGTAGCTAATGCCTTTATTTGTTTAACCAACTGACAATAGTGAGAATACCTCAGATAATATTGTGAAATAGCTAATCTTGATTAATTGTACATTGAAAAGAACCAAGTAAATAAATATCAAATGAAAGAATGCAAAGAGGAACTCACCACTGACTCTTCAGTCACCAAGATCTGTCAAACCACAGACCAGAGGGCCTTGGGAGGAAGTAAAATATATCAACTTCATCTGCAGTATTGCATGTAATTTAAGAAAATGGGTCAAGGGTCAAGTGAAGCAAAAGAATTCCCGGAACATGTAAACTCGAGAGAATGTTTGAATATGTATAATCTTCTTGAATATGTATTTAACCAATACAATGAAAAGGTACAGAAGAAGAATTGTTAGAGATAACTGTGTGCCTCTGACAGTTGCCAAGCACCCTGCATGCTTTTTGCTTTCAATTTATCCTGTATTAAACATTTAAAAATTTGAAAGAATGAGCCTTGTTTCTCACACAGTTTAATCAAATTGCTGAATTTTGGATACAATAAGAAGGAAAAGGCTCATGTGCTCACCTGGCACTAAGTGGGAATGAGGAGCTCCATGGAGGTCTGTGAAGAGGAAGAAGGGACCACTGAGGGGAATCGATGCCCCCCAGTGCTGCCAGTGTCCCCAAGTGTCACAGCACACTCTCAAAGGTGTCATGGGGGTCCAACTGGCCCTTCTGGGGTCCTGGCAGTTCTGTGTTGGTCACTTGTGGATCCCGAGGTGGGGCAGGGCCAGGGGACACCCGTGGGGGCCCTGAGAGTGACACGGGTTGTGGGGACCTGGGTGGGGGGTGACACCGATGAGTGATGTGTCCCTGTCCCCCCCTGTACTCACTCCCTGCCTACTCGTTGCCCACAACGGGGGGGTCCAGCACCAACCCCACCTCTGGGGAGGTCTTGTGGGGATAAGGGGGGGGCCGAGGGGTGTCTGGGGAGGGTGAAAGGGGAGTCCTGGCCGGAGCCCACCACTCACCTGTCCTGGGGCCTCCTGGTCTCTGAAAGGACAAGGGAAAAGGGGTGACAGTCGAGACCCTGTGACCCTAAACCTTCTTTGGAACTCAGCAGCTCCAACCACCTACATAACTCTCAAATCCCTGCTGGAGCTGTGATTCCCTCTTTACCCCTGATTCCCCCAGGCACTCCAAGCCCCTCTGAACTCCCCAGAACTTCTGCACCACTGCAGTGTCCCCAACCCCTCAAGTGTTCCCGACTCTCTGAGTCCCAGAACACCAAGCCCAGCAGGGTGGGGCAACCCCAAACTCCCCCAGGACCCCAGAAAGATCACCAAACACCCCTGCACCACCCTCCAAGAGCTCCTCAAACCCTCTGGGAGCTCCCAATTCCTCCCCAGTGTTCCTCAATGCCCACCCAGGGATGACCCTGGAATCCAACCAAGACCCTCCAAATTCCCCCCTAATCCTCCAGGACGTCCAGTTGAAGGCACTGTGGGCTCAGGTTCCCCACCTCAGGGGCCGTGGGTGCTGCCCCAGCTCTGCCCCCACTCTGGGGGCTTCCCCTCACTCCAGGACCCCCATCCCCCCCATTGTCACCCACCCCAGTGGTGCCAGCAGTGACAGCCCCCGATGACAGCCAGGAGCAGGAGCAGGAACAGGAGGGTCCTGCTGACATTCACAGCCACTGCTGGGGACAGAGGGGGACACATCGGGGTCACCCTGAATCCCAGAGGGTCCTGGACACCTGTGTGACCCCATGTGACCTCACCTGTGACCCAGGGTGAGCCAGGGGTCACCTCCAGGGCCAGCTCAGGGCTGAGTGCCCGGAACACGCGGTGCCCGTCCTGTCCCAGCTGGTTGGTGGCCACGCACTGGTAGGTGCCCGAATGTCCCATATCGACGTCCCCAAGCTCCAGGACAGGACCCCGGGCTCGTGACTCCAGTCCTCTGGATCATGAGGCAAACAGCTGGTTTTATTGTTTGGAACATTTTTATATAGGGAGCTCAAAACTCCTGGATCTAGGCACTGATTGGTCTGGGCCTTTACATGGCCCAGCTTCCTGGCCAATGATACATCTGCATTTAGGGTTGGGAGGGATTGGCTGAGGTCTCTGTTAGAGCTGAAATCTGTCCTATGATTGTTCATCTAGGGACTTGGTTGTGAAACTAGGAGAGCCTTACTGGGTTTCTTTTTATAGCCAGATTTAGCTGTCCTGCTCCAGACCGTAATGTGACAGACTAGCGAGGCTTCTCTTCCACCCTCTGGTGACACGGCACTCCGCCATCTTGAGCTGGCACCTCCTGCGCCATGTGGCAAGCGCCATCTTGGGTGAGTGACTCTCCCTACATGTGCTCTCCGCCATCTTGGGGTTTTTCGGCGGGCTGTGTCTGTGGCACATTATGGGGTGCGGAGCCCAAAGATGGTCTCTGTAGCTGGGGTGTGGGGGGCCCCGGGCATTCCGAGGATGCAGCTGGTGCTGGTTTCAGTGGAGGACCTCTGGCAAATAACAGCCGCTCCCCCCTTGGTTTTTCACCTGCCGCTCTGCCCCACTCCGTGTCCTTGGTGGGTGTTTCAGCAGGGGGTGTCCACAGTATCTTTACTGCCATCTCTGCATCCCCCTGAGCTTCCAACCACCCCTGCAAGTCTGAAACAGTTTTCCAGGGTTTTATAGCGTTCAGTCTGTGGTTCCCAGAGCACACCAGCAAAGCTAGCAATGCCTGCTGCGTATACTTTACTCCCCATTTGGGTAAAAGGAGAATCAATACCTGGACGATGGGGTTTTCTTCCAGTGAAAACCTTCCTCCCATGTCTTCTTTTTTCTATTTACAATATTAAAATACCATTATGGGGTATTTACAAAGGGGAATCCAGATTTTAGTCAGCTCTTCACACCATTTTGGTCGGTTCTTCTCGCTGTTTTGGCAGCTCTCCTCGCTCGTCACCTTTTTATACAGCCTCACAAGCTGTTCTGGCTCACTCTGCTCTGCTCATGGGATGGCTGTCGTCCTCACACGGGAGCATCACGTTTTACGTGTGGTTGTAGGTTGGAGACAGAAATCATGACTCCAGTCCTCTTGATCATAAGGCAAACAGCCAGTTTTATTGTTTGGAGCCTTCCTATATAGGGAGTTCAAAACTCCTGGATCTAGGCACTGATTGGTCTGGGCCTTAACACCACCCGGTTCCCTGGCCAATGATACATCTGCATTTAGTGTTGGAAGGGATTGGTTGAGGCCTCTGAGTTTAAATCTTTCATATGGTTGTTCACCTAGGGACTTGTTTATCGAACTAGGAGCGCCTTATTGGGTTTCTTAATATAGCCAGATTTATCTGTCCAGCTTCAGACTATCTGTACTGTGACAGACTACCGAGGCCATACCCTGACAACAGTACAAGGGGGAGAGGAAAGAGGACTATGGGAGGACTTACCACAATAACACAACTATACATCAATAAAACTTCTCTTAATGTACACATAATATTCATCCCTTAATTGTGAGGGCCAACCATTGCATTGCTCATCTATAACAACCCCCCCTTTTCCTTTTCTAGAAGTAATTGGCTCAAAAAATTAATTTTCATTTTCAATTTCAATGATTTACTTCTCTTTAGTCAAAGTTTAATTTTGGATGAGTCATACTGGCATCTGTTGATGTGAGTAAGGACAGTGGGAAGAGAGAAAAAAAACTCAGGAGGTTTTTTAAGCACAATGATTGGCGGAATTGGTTACATGAACAGGTTGGAGCAGACAAAAGGGAATCACAGAGGTCCAGTATGGCTTTTTATTCTCATTTACTATGACTATGGGGTTGCTACCCACAGTAGGTGTACTTTGGTGGTGAGTACAGAGGCCAACTTGGTCTTGCCCTCTAGTCTCTAGGGTATTTTATTTGTCAGTTGTACCCCTATTGGATTCTGGAGGGAAAAGACAATTGAGGAATGACAGAGGTCCAGTATGGATTTTGCCCCCACCTTACCATGCCTGTGGGGTTGCTGCCCACAGCAGGGCTATAGAATCTTCTTGGTGTCTTGGTGGCAAACTGAGGGGCCAACCTGGTCTTGCCCTCTGGTTCCTGTCTTCCTCTACTTGCCGATTCCTAAGCCAACTCCCCCAGCACCTCTTATTGTTCCCCATGTACTTCCCTTCAACAGACGCTTGCAATCCCCGTCCATTAAAACACGACAATTACATCAACAACCAATATGGTTCAAATTTCCCGCCCAAAGTGTTACTTAAAACAGTCCCCAAGCTGTCTGGTGGAAGCCTGACCTGACTTTTCAGACTTTGGGATGGTTTAGTTTGCAACTGGGCAGAAACACCAAATCATTTGCCAATTTCTTCTGGAAAAGAAAATAGTTGGACATTTTCTGCTTGCTACCCTGTAGGCAATATTCCACCCTCTGTGCCTTTGGGTTGGGAACACACAGTGCACATTAGGAGAGGAAGGGCAAGGGAAGTGTACATAAATTGTTGTGTTTTGTCAAGGGGCACCTCTTGCCCCTTACCTGAGGGGCGGTGTGGGTATGTGTGGTTCCTATTTTGATAGAGGGTAGCTCACAGTTTCTTGGGGTTCAGGCACACACGGTAAAGAAAGCTATAGGCCTCTCCATAGGAGTCAGGACGAAGAGGCTAGAGCAGAAAGGGTTGTTCAGTAAGAAATCCCTTCTCTCTGATCTGTACTGGGGTTGCATATGGATGTTTAAAACTTGATAGATCCATTCTTCCTCTGACTCAAGCAAGGGCCACTACACTTGGTTGGACTCAATCTTTCTTTCAGTCCACATTATTACACAATACTGCAGAACCTTATTTTGGTGTTCAGCTTACATCTCCATGGGCTCGTCTACTGCCCAGGGGACTGTTTGGGAATATACTTGTTGATATCTCTTCACTTCCTTTTTTTCTCCTTGGGGAGTCTCTACTTGCTCCCAGTCCTGACAGCCAATCACAGCTCTTCTGACAAAACCTGCCTTCCCAACCAGCCAACCCAAGCCTTCCCAACAAAACCTGCCTTCCCAACCAGCCAATCACAGGCCTTCTTCACAAGGCCTGCCTTCCCAAGCAGCCAACTACAGGCCCACATAACAAGGCCTGCCTTCCCCATCAGCTAGAAGGAAAAGGAAAGGGGAAAAAAAGGAAAGAAAGGAAAGAAGTGGGAAAAAAGAAAAACAAACCTTACCTTCTCCCTGGAAAACAAAAGCAAATAAACAACTCACCTGCTATCTGAGGACTTCCGTACCACTGGATGAGTTCTGCTGGGTTGGCAAGTGCCGGGAGTTACTGTGCTGGGTCCTCTCTCACCACTACCCACTGATAGGCGGAATGACTTTAAAACCCAAGACAAGTGAGTTTTAAAGTAAGTGTGTATTTTATTCAGCAGCTGGACGCATGGAGGATAATTCTCTCAAAATATGTGCGCGCTGACTCATTTGTTGCATTATCTTTTATCCTCTAAAAAATTACATGTGCATTAAGTTTCACAATACCCCATGCATATTCATTTCGCAGCTCCACCCTGTCTGTTTCCATATGGTAGTTATCTTATCAGTCCTTTGCGCCGGCGCAGTCGTCTTTGGTGGTCGTAGGTGGTTGTAAGGAGAAAGTAAAAAAGCCTTTTTTGGAGAACAAACTTCTGACCCCCTCTGCTGGCACATGCTCGCTGATCCCTTGGTCACAGTCCAAGCTAGATGGTCAGTCTAATCTCAGTACCAGGAACTTACAGAGTCTTGCTATCTTAGCACCCTTGGGGCTCAGGGTGTTTGTATCCTGTTCTGGTGGTCGTCCTCCTTATCAACCATCCTTGCATTCCTTCATGTTGTTCTCATACATCCTGCTTTCCTTTCCCAGATGGTGAGTATAGTGAAATGCAGCAAATATCAAGCAATATGCGTCTTCTAAATGTCTATTTCCTCATTGCTACCCTTACAATTTCTTACCCCATGTCTCACCACGGGTCCCCCATGGTTCTTCTGCACTTCCTGGCTTCCCCTGCAGCCAGAGGCCCCTCGCCCTGGACAAGCGCGGTCTGCGTCGCTTGGCTGCTTCTGCCACTGATGGCGCAACGTGCTCGGAACCTCCCAATACAAGCATGGCCACCACCAATCTTACACCTCCTAAATCCAGTAACTCAACCTGACATCCTCAGGAGCTCTTGAGTCCCATTAAAACCGGTAAGCCTCAACCTGGTGTGCCCATGTGCTCTTAAGTCTTCTCTTAATCCAGCAATTCTTTCAAGTGTCACACACACCCTAAGCACACTCCCAGACTCTCACACACACACTCAAATACTCACAGTCTTCCAGATCATCTGCAGTTTGTTTTACCCAGAGGGCTTTTTCTCTTCCACCTTTATATTTTGTTTTTCAGTCTTCCTCTGTCCCTGGGGTTTCAACCTGTGATCACAGATGGTCCCAGGAAGAATCGGCTGAGTCACAAAACTCATGGCAGGGTACGCTTCTTTTTTGAAAACTCCTAGGGCCACAGATGTTACAAAGGAGCCAGTAACCGTGATTTGGGTAACTTGGTTTTTTCATTGAAGAGAACAACTGTAAACAGGGACCTGGGACACTCCCAAGATCCCCAGTGACAAAGCAGACTTAAATAAAAAAAAGGACAGCATAGGTGCTAGGTGCTCCTTTGGTCTCAAGTACCTCCAGAGGACCCCACCCCTCCCCGGAGGAGTCCTTTTATAGCCTCCAGGTGGATCCAGATCATCTGTCTTCTAATTGGCTCCCATCTGTGGTTCCTGATTGGTCCAACTCAATGGCGCATTTCTGTCCAATCATTTGGAAACTCCGTCGAGTGATTGGCTGCCGTGGTGCGCCAATCCAGTTTCTCTGTGATGTCACTCCTTTGGCCGAAGCTCCCTCATGCTATCACCTCTCAGCTCCCCCTCTCTGGTGGTCACTCATCACAAAGTGAAAAACCCAAACTCCAAGCACAAAAGTAGCTCCAACAACCCCAGCAAACAACAAACCACAACTCTCTCATTCTAATTAATTTACCCACAACAATGGAGATGAGGTGCATATCCCACAGCGAGTCCCCATTTGTGAGAAGCAATGCTCAATTTTTGAATTTCAAAGGTTTATTAAACCTTAACAAAATACAACAGAGACTGAATAGGGAGACTGAAAAAAGACTGAATAGGGAGAAAGAGCAGCACTGGAACTAAACCGCCATGTGCTCATCTACAAAATGTCTGCTCCGCCTTTTCAGCTCCTGGTTTTACATCAGCCAATTTTGGCCCCTCCCAAAGTCTGTCAGTCAACCTCTCTTCTCCATCCATTGGTGGAGACTGCTTTCTTGCAATTTGATTGGAGGTCAGGTGTTGCCATGCCACGCCTCCTAGTAACAAGCTGGCAGTCCCCCAATGCCCCGCCTACCAAGGCCATCCCCTGACAACAATACAAGGGGGAGGGGAAAGAGGACTATGGGAGGACTTACCATAACATAACTAAACATCAAAAAAACTTTTCTTAACATACACGTAATATTCATCTCTTAATTGTAAGAGCCAACCATTGCATTGCTCATCTATAACACGCAGGCTGTGCTGGGCCCTGGGTCACCCTAAAACATGAGTTACTCAGGGAAAGAGCTGTGACCCACGGGCCCACCCAGCCGCTGCCCATCCCTGGGACACCCATTCCTCATGTCCCCCTCTCCCTTGGACTCTACCCTGGGACTGTCATTCCCCAGGATCTCCATATCCCAAGGAACCCTCTCCCATTCATTCCATCCCCTACAATCCCCCTTTCCTCAGGACCCGGATTCTCCCAGGACCCCCGATTCCCATGGGACCCTCCATTCCCCCCACATCCATTCCCATGACCCCACATCCCTGGAGCCCACATTCCCCTGGGACTCCCAGCCCTGTGTCCCACCATTACCAGGCATCCCCATCCCCCTCCAAGGGGCACACATTCCCCTGGACACCCATCCCTGCGACCCCCAAACCCCTGAAACCCCCACTCCTGAGAAACCCACGTCACACCATGTGACACCCAGCCTTGTCCCCAGCCTGTCCCTTCCCTGCCCACAGCCTGTCCCCAGCTTGTGGCCACCCTGCCACCAACAAAAATCACCACGACATGAGGACGAGGCCTGACCTCACTTCCTTCCCCTTTTGTCCAAGTAGCCGCCACCCAGGGGACCGGTGGCCACATCAGTGAGTGACAGCCAGCCTGGATGGCTGGGGACAGGGGGATGGCCGGGAAGGTGGCGCTGCTCCTGTGGGGTGAGTGCCCTGGGCACGGGCCTGAAACACCCTGGGGATGGGCCCTGGTGAGGCAGAGACCGGTGGGGAGGGGGCACAGGGGGGCTGTGGGGTACCCTGAGGTCCCCAATGCCAGCAGAGCCAGTGCATGAGGTGACCAGGGTCATGGGGCAGCCATAGGGAAAGAGACAAGGTGACAGGGATGCAGGGACAGGGACAAGGGAATGAGCACCATACAGATGAGCAACGGGGACAGAGGCCGTGGGGCTGATGGGGGTGACCTGTGCCAGCACAGGGTCCCCATGCCTGGGGTGTCCACGCTGTCCCCATGTCCTGCCTGAGCAAAGGGTGGCCGAGATATCTGTGCCCCATCAGTGCCCCCACAGGGACAGTTCAAGGACAGACCCCACACCCCATGCCCTGGGTCCTGCTGTCCCCATGGTGCCACCCCCACCCAGCCCTGTCCCTTCTCCCTTCCAGCCCAGACCCTCAGCCTCACTGGTGAGTCCTTGGGGGATGCCATGTCCCCACCCTGCTGTCCCCAGCCCCGTGGTGGCCCTGGCAGGCTGGTGTCCCCTGACACCACAGGTGCCCAGACCACCCAGCTCCTGGTGGAGCCCCCCTGGAGGCCGGCAGTGCTGTGGGACCGGGTGACACTGACCTGCCAAGGCTCGGGGACCGCCGGTGCCACCACCTGGTATAAGGATGGGCCACGATGGGAGCAGGAGGGACCCGACTTCGTTGTCACCGAGAATGGAACCTACACGTGTTACAGAGCTGGCACTGGGTACAGCCCCTCTGTGAGACTCTCACATGGTGAGGAGGGTTTGGGTATCCCCACCCTGGAACCTGTGGTGACTCTGAGGGCTTTGGGTGGGCTCTGCTCCACGGGTCACCGTCTGGTGTCACCAGAGCCTGTCCTCTGCACACAGGGAAAACCCAGAGTAACCCAGTGTGGAGTTAAGGAATTGGGGACCCTTGGTGCACTGGGTGTGACCCAATGGGGGATCCCCATTAGAACGGTGTGACAGGACCCTCTTGTCCCCCAGACTGGTTGGTGCTGCAGGTGCCGGCGCGGCCGCTGGTAGTGGGGGACACGGTGACACTGCGCTGCCGGTGCCGGCCTGACACGTCAGTCACCGAGGTGCGATTTTACCATGGGGACAAAGAGGTGAGAATGCCCCTCCGTCGGACCGAGCTGTCCCTGTCCCCTCTGCAGCAGAACCACAGCGGTGACTACTGGTGCAGGGGCCAGGTGGGAACTGGCCAGTTGACCTCAGCGCGGGTGACAGTGACAGTGCACGGTGAGCACCCCAGAGCCACCACTCTGACACCCCCACAGCCCCTCCCCACGGACTCAGTGTCAAAAATCCCCCTCCTCTCTCCTTCCCTGAGCTCTTCACGGTGCCAGTGCTGGAGGATCCCCCCGAGCTCACCAAGGCTCAATCTCAGCTGCCTCAGCACCCCCAACGCCCTATGGCCCCCAGCCCCCATCCTGCACCTCTTCTACCAGGACGGGCATTTGGTGTGGGGCCCGCAGGGGTCCCTGCAGCTCCTGCTGTCTGCCGTGGTGATCTCTCACTCGGGGAATTACAGCTGCCAGGTGCGCTCCCTGGGCGGGGCCATGCAGAAGAGCCGTGCCCGGGTCTGCATGGGGAGCCCCGACAGCATCCCTGGGTCCCTTGGCTGAGGACACTCGGCCCAGCCTGGGTACCCCCAGCCTCTCCTGACACCATTCCCGGGTCTCCCCATCACTGCCCGGGTCCCTCCCCAGGTCCTGGATCCTTTCCCAGGTCCCGCATCCATGCCCCAAGTCCCTCCATTGCTTCTCGGATCCTTCCTTGACACCTTTTCCGATGTCCCCTCATCCCTTCCCGGATCTCACCCCAGCTCCCCCCCTCCCTGTCCCCTGTGCCTCTGCAGGTCCCTCTGTCCTTTCCCACGTTCCATCTCAGGTCCCCCATCCCTGCCTTGCATCCCTTCATCCCTTCCCTGTCCCCATAATCCTTCCCCAGTCCCACGCTGGGTCCCTCCATCCTTTTCCAGGTTCCCTCCACCCCTCCTGGAAACCCGCCATCCCCTCCCTGTGTCCCCACATGCTCCCTGGTGTCCCCCCCCATCCCTCTCCAGGTGTCCCTTCTCTGAATCCCCCATCGTTCCTTCAGGGTTCCTTTCCAGCCCCCTCCACCAGCTCTGTGCCCCCTCTTCCTCACTGGGGTCCCCCTGCCACTCTCTGCCCACCACCCATGTCCCTCACTGTCCCCTGATGTCCCCCCTCCACCCACAGGGCTCCCCCTCTCAGGGGTGTCTCTGTGGGCACAGCCTCCCTGGGGACAGGTGGCACTGAGGGACCGCCTGGTGCTGAGCTGTGTGGTGGCCTCAGAGGACAGGTCCTCTGTCTTTCACCAGGCACCGGGGGGGGGGACACCGGTCCCCGCCTGGAATTGCACTATGCTGGGGACAATGACAGTGGCCACTATCACTGCCGGGTAAGCGATGAGGACAACGTGGCTGAGAGTGTCCCCATGAATGTCACCATCCTGGCTGAGGGGGACTCTTTGGCTGCGGGTGACCACGGCGCCCCCATCCCACATCGCCAGGTGCCAGCCCTGTCTCTGTCCCCACAGTGCCCGTGGCCAATGCCACCATAACCCCCGGTCCCCCGGCACACCAGGTGCACACAGGTGACCCTGTGACCCTGCGCTGCTCGGTGCAGGTGGGCTCAGCCCCTGTCACCTTCACCTGGCTGCACAATGGGCAGGAGGTGGCCCAGGGTCCTGTCCTGGAGCTTGGGGACGTCGGTGTGGGACATTCGGGCACCTACCAGTGCGTGGCCACCAACCAGCTGGGACAGGATGGGCACCGCGTGTTCCGGGCACTCAGCCCTGAGCTGGCCCTGGAGGTGACCCCTGGCTCACCCTGGGTCACAGGTGAGGTCACACAGAGTCACCAGTGTGTCCAGGACACTCTGGGATTCAGGGTGACACTGTTGTGTCCCCCTCTGTCCCCAGCAGTGGCTGTGAATGTCAGCCGGGCCCTCCTGTTCCTGGTCCTGCTCCTGGCTGTCATCGGGGGCTGTCACTGCTGGCACTGCCAGGGTGGGTGACAATGGGGGGGGGGGGGGATGGGGGTCCTGGATGAGGGGAAGCCCCCAGAGGGGGCAGAGATGGGGCAGCACCCAGGGCCCTGAGCTGGGGGAAACTGAGCCCACTGTGACCTCATCTGGGGGCCCTGGGGGATTTGGAGGGAATTTGGAGGGTTTTTGTTTTGGCTTCCAGGGAATTTCTGGGTGGGCCTTGAGGAACATTGGGGTGGCATTGAGAGCTCCTGAAGGGTTTGGGGAGCTCTTGGAGGGCCGTGCAGGGATGTTGGGGGATATATCTGGGGTCCTGGGGAAGTTTGGGGGGTTCCCCTCCCTTCTGACCCTGGGGTTATGGGGATCAGAGGGTTGGGGACACTGCGGGGGTTGGGGACACTGTGGTGGTGCAGAAGTTCTAGGGGGTTCAGGGGTCCAGAGGCAATTGGGGCTCCAGTGGGGTTTGAGGGTTGTGTGGGTGGTTAGAGCTGCTGAGTTCCTAAGAATGTTCAGGGTCTCAGGGTCGCCACAGTCACCTCCTCCCCCTTTCCTTGCAGCCACCAGGAAGCCCCAGGACAGGTGAGTGGGGGGCTCTGACCAGGATTCCCCTTTCACCCCCCCCAGGCACCCCTGAGACGCCCCCTAATCCCTACAGGACTCCCATGGAGGAGGGGTCAGTGCTGGACCCCGACATCGTGAGCACCAAGCGGGCAGGGGTGAGTACAGGGGGGGACAGGGACACGTCACCCACGGGTGTCACCCCCCACCCAG
>JAJEOU010000799.1:0-23130 GCA_021534815.1 Acrocephalus arundinaceus | reverse complement strand
CAGTGCCCCCAAATGTTGGGGTGCCGCCTGAATGTCGAGGTGTCTCTGCACAGGCCCCCCCAGGGCTGCCAAGGGTCATCTGTGTCCACGTCCACCAGGAGAACACGATGGTGGCCGTCATCTTCTCCCAGCCTCTTAGGCTGAGTGGGGACACCTGGGAATCCCTAAAATTACCTGGGTATACCCAAATTCATCTTGGTAGCCCCCAAAAATCACCTGGATACCCCCAAAAAGAACCTGGGTACTTCTAAAAGTCACCTGGATCCCCCCCAAATCACCTGGGTACCCCCCCAAAATCCACCTGGATACACCTGAGTACACCCCACGTTCACCTAGGTCCCTCCCCAAATTACCTGGATACACCTGGGTACTCCCTCAAATCACCTGGGTCCCCCACAAAAGTCACCCGGATACCCGACAGAAGTCACCTGGGTACCCCAAAAATCACCTGGGTCCCCTCAAAATTCTCCTGGGAAGCCCAAAAATCACCTGCGTACCTCCCCAAAATCACTTGGATTCCCTCTTAAAATTTCCTGGGTACCCCCAAAACTACCTGGGTCCTCCCAAAAAATCACATGGGTACACCTAGGTACCCCCAGAAATCACGTGGATCTCCCCAAAAATCACCTAGGTACACCTGGGTACCCCCAAAAATTCTTGGGGCCCTTCCCAAACTGGTGGTCATGAGACCCCACTGCTTTGACTGGGTAGACGCGGTGTCCTATTAATCCCATTGATCTTAAAGGATAGACCTGGTGTCCTGTTTACCCCCATTTACCCCCAGTAACCCTTCCCGGTGCTCCCAGTAATTCCCTGGAGCTCCCAGTAACCCCAGTGCCCCCCTTTATTCACTCGCAGTGTTCCCACCAACCCCACGTCTCAGTGCTCCCAGTTTGCTCCGTTTCCCCCATTCCTCCCTCCCAGTGCTTCCAACTCCCCCCAGTGCTTCCGGTTCCTCTCCCAGAGCTTCCCCTTCGCCCTTCCAAGTACTTCCAGTCTAACCAGTGTAAGTAATAAAGAGCTTGAGTCGGCCAATATATCAAGCAGCAATCAATTTATTAATTCTTTAATACAAAATGGTAAAATGTGAGCAAAGCAGTGGGGTCTCCCCTCCAACTGCACACAGACTGCTGATTCCTGCTGGTATTTATTGAGAATCTTCATAAACATTTCTCAGCAGGTTTTTTTTTTTCTAGTTTCCTCCTAGTTTCTATTTGTGAAATCCAATTTCTATACCCCATTGTGACCAAGTGAAGTGATGTCCAGCTTCCCTTCTTCAGAAACAAACACCAGTGATCATGAGGTTCAGCTTTCCTTCTTCAGGACTATAAATCAGTGGTGGTGATGTCCAGCTTCCAGATGGTGGTCTATCTCCTTTTCCAGGATTGTCCAGCCTTCCTTCTCATGATCATCAATTTTTAGCCTGTGATAAGCTCACTTCCTTCTTCTGTTCAGGTGATTACAATTCCTTCTATATATATGTATATATTCTAAAGGTGTAGTTCAAACCCTTTTATTACAAAGCAGCTTAAAGCTTATAATAATTTTATTTTCAAAGCAAATGATAATAATAATAATAATAATAATAGTAATAATACTTCTGCATTCTTCTATCCTACATGTTAAAAGCCTATAAAGCTCATACTAATTGAAAAAGCTTAAAACTTATATTGTGAAAACTTTTAGCTCACAATCATTGTTTATAAGCAAGCAAAATATTAGTCAAAAAGCCTCTTTCCATGCTTTTTCCATTTGTTAGTTAAAACTGGTTTTTTATAATTGTCCTATGGCCTTTTTCCACACATTTCACAACCTCAGCTACAAAGGCCATCTGTTTTTACCTGACATGAAACACAACCCCACATTTCACACCAGTAACCCTTACCAATCCAGCCCTGTTAATGGCTAGACCTGGTGTCCGTACATCCCCATTGACTTTAATTGGGTAGAACTGGTGTCCTTTCTCTTCCATTCATTTAAATGGGTAGACCTGATGTTAAAAAAAAAACCCCATCCATTTCAGTGGGTAGACAGGATGTCCCAAATATTTTGGGGTTAAACCTACCAATTTCGGGGTTGGAAAGTCCCAGTTTTTGGTGGGAAAATGCCACAAATTTTATTCTTTTTCCCCCACAGATGAACCCAGAGTGTCCGGAGCTGAGGGCAACACTGGACAGCTCCACCCTGGCAAGGCCCTGGCACTCAGGTGAGGGGCACCCACACCCCAGCCACACCTGGGTATCCTCGGACCTGAAGGCAAGAGGGCAGGGCCAGGGTGGGCGTGGCTTAAAGGAGAGTGGGCGTGGCCACCACACACCTGGCACACCTTGATGGCTGTCATCAGCTCTGTCACCTCCCTGCCCTGCCCAGTGACCGCCCCACCCACCTGGAGGTCACCTGGGAGCCTGACTCCGTGCCCTCACCAGGTATGGGTGGGAGGCACTTGAGAATAAAGGTGAGGAGGGTAGAATTCCCATGGGAATTTGGGATTTGGAAATGTGGGATTTGGGAGGGCAAAATTTGGGAACATGGGAATTCCCATGGGACCTCCATGGATGGATCCCACTGCTGTCCCATTCCCATGGGAATTCTGTAGATGGATCTCACTGCCATGCCATTCCCATGGAATTCCATGGGCAGACCTCACCCCTGTCCCATTGCCATGGAATTCCATGGATGCATCTCGCAGTTATCCCATTCCAGATCCCCTGCTGTCCATGTGTCTGGAAAAGTGGAACACGGGACCCTGACCTTGTCCTGCTCACGTACGGATTTTACCCCAGCACCATCGGGATCAGCTGGATGAAGGGGGATGAAATCCCGGATCGTTCCCAGCAGCAACAGCACCTTCCACACCTGGGCCAGGATTGAGGCACTGCTGGAGGAGCGGGAGCAGCACCGGTGCTGGGTGGAGCATCCCGGAATGCCAGAGCCCAGGATCTTCTCCTGGGGTGAGGCTGGGAATGTGGAATGTGGGAATTGGGAATTTGGGAATGTGGATCAGCAAGATGGGGATTCCCCTCCTCTTCTCACCTTCCTGTGCTTCCCAGAGCCAGAATACAGTGGGAGTCTCACTCTGGTGGTTGCTGTGTCCTTCATCGCTGCCACCATCGTCATTCTCCTCATCAGATTCGGCATCTGGAGGCTCCAATCCGGTTCCCCCCAAACCCATCCTGGAGGTCTCCCTGTTCTCCTCTCCCTCCCAAGACTGCTGGGGGTCCCTCCATGACCCACCCACCCCCCTAAACTCCTCCTGGGTCTGCACACGGGGACCATGTCCCCTCCCCGAGGATGACGAGGGGTCCTGGGCTGAGCCCCCCACTCAGCCGGGGGTGCGGAGGGAACTGGGGGTCCTGGTGCTGGAAGTGGCTGCTCCCAGGATGAGCCCACTTGCTCTGTCCGTGTGGTTCCAGTTTCCTCAGCACTCCCAGTATGAGCCCAGTCACTCCCAGAATGATCCTGGTCACTTCCCCTCACTCCCTTGAGGATCCATCTTGCTCCCAGGATGAGCCCAGTCACTCCCAGTCATTCCCCATTATGATGCAATTTGGCCCCAGCACAGTCCCAGTTGTTCCCAGTTGCACCCACTATTATCCAGTGTGTTCCCAGTTCTCCCAGTTGTCCCCAGTACAGTCCCAGTCATTCCCAGTATGATGCCAGTCTCTCTGAGAAGGGCCCCAGTCACTCATACTTGTGCCCATTTCCCCATCGTGTTCCCCCAGTTCTCCCCCAGCACATTCCCAGTGGCTCCCAGTGTGGTCCCAGTCATCACCTGCATGGTCTCAAGCACTCCCAGTATATCCCAGTTGCCCTGAACACTCTTGTAGTCATTGCCAGGAATTCCCAGTTACCCCAGCTTGGTTCAGTTGCCCCCAGTTTTATCCCAGTCACTGCCAGTACACCCCAGTTGTCACCAGCATGCAGCTTTTTTTTCTTTTTCGTTCCCAGTTCCTCCCAGTGTAAACACATTTGGCTCCCAGCATGGGTTTGGTAACCCCATGTCAAGGTCCAGTCACACACACTATAGTCCCAGAATCATTGTAGCCACACCCATTATGATCCCAGTCATGCTAGTGCAATCACAGTCAGTCCCAATTACTCCCACTATGAGGCCAATGGCCCACAGAGTGATCCCAGTTGCTTCCTGTCAGTACCAGAATGACCCCAGTAGCCTCCAGTATGATCCTCATGGCTCCCAGTCTCTCCCAGTATGTCCCAGTCTCTCCCAGCATGCTCCCTGTCATTCCCAGTTCCTCCCAGTTACTTTCAGTGGGATTCCAGTTGCTCACAGCCACTCCCAGTCAATCCCAGAAGGAGTCCAGTCACCCTCAGTGTTATCCCAGCTGCTGCCAGAATAGTTCCAGTTGTTCCCAGTTCCTCCCAGTGTGGTTCCATTGTCCCCAGGATAGTTACATGCTCTTCCAGTGCATCCCAGTTTCCTCAGGAAGGTTCTGGTTTCCTCAGAATGATCCCAATCTTTCCCAGTTACTCCCAGTTGCCTCCAGCATGATCCCAGTTTCTGGCAGTTGCCTTAAGTGTAGTCCCAGTTGCTCCCAGTATGATCCCAGTTTCCCCAGTTGTGGTCTCAGTCCCCTCAGCATGGTTCCAGTCCCTTCCCGTTACTCCTAATGTGTCCACATTTTTCTCAAAAAAGCAGCTCCCAGTAACTCCCAGTCAGGATCTGTTCACACCCATGTTAATCCCAGTGGCTCCCAGGATGAACACAGTACGACCCAGTCACCCCCAGTTTGGTTCCAGTCACCCCCACTATGACACCAGTCATTCCCAGATACTCCCAGTATTATTCCAGTCATGCCCTGAGTGACTCCCTGTCACTCCCAGTTTTAGCCCAGTTGCACCCAATCACCTCCAGCATGGTTCCAGTCACAGCCAGCCCCTTTCCAGTCACTCCCAGTCTGATTCCAGTAGGATCCCAGTATGACCCAAACACGGGCACAGCTGCTCCCATTTACCCCCACTGTGGTTTCAGTCTCTCCCAGTGTATCCCAGTTGCTCCCAGCATGTTCCCAGTAACTCCCAGTTGTCCTCAGTTGCTTCCAGCCTGATTCCAGTTGCTCACAGCCACTCCCAGTCACTCTCAGTGCAGTCCCAGTTACTGCCAGTATGATCCAGTATGATCCCAGTCTCCTCCAGCATGGGCCCAGCTTCTTCCACTAAGATCCCAGAAGGATCCCAGTTTCCCCCAAGCACCTTGCAGAGCCCCAGCCATGCTGTTTGCCCCCAGCCTGCCCACGGCCAGCCTGGGGCTGCTCCCGGGGCTTTTCTGTGCTCAGCATTGGCCTGGGCAAAGTGTTCTGGAGAGAGCCTGGGCAAGGAGCCTGCAGCCCCCAGGCCCTGGCCTGAGGCGTCAGCGCTGCCCCAGCAGTGCCCATGGCCTGTCCCTGCTGCAGCCCCGGCACTGCCACCCCCAGCACTGTGCCCGGCCCCGAGAGCACTCAGGCCCTACAGCAACACCAGGGCCAGCAGGGCAGCGGGGCAGGGCCACGGCAGCAGCACTGGCAACACCAAGGGCTGCTGCTGCTGCTGCTGGGCACAGCTGCTGTGCCAGCACTGATCGGCCCCCAGCTCTGCACACAGACATTGCTGCTGCAGCTGCAGAGAAGGGAACCAAAGGGGCATCTCTGCAGAAAACTTGGCTGGGGTATCCTTGAGTTCCTTTAAGGCCATCAAGAGTGCAGTCCCTCATTGACACAGTCTGTGGCCACAGGGAAGGTGGAGAGAAGAAGAATGAGAAATAGCACAAACAATGACATTTCTTTACGGAGAGTATTAAAAAAGTGAAACACAGGGGGAAAAAAAAGGTAACAAAAAGAACAAGAACTATCGAAGATGACTTTTATTGCAAGGGATTTGCAGAAATTGGGCAGCAGTTCAGTGTTCCTTAAAGCATCCAGTCATCAGTCTCCACACTGCAGCCTTGAGCTCCTGGTTCCTCAGGCTGTAGATGAGGGGGTTCAGGGCTGGAGTCACCATCGAGTACAGAACTGACAGGGCCAGATCCAAGGGGAGGAGATGGAGGGAGGCTTCAGGTAGATAAACATGGAAGTGCTCAGGAACAGGGAGACAACGGCCAGGTGAGGGAGGCAGGTGGAAAAGGCTTTGTGCCGTCCCTGTACAGAGGGGATCCTCAGCACAGCCCTGAAGATCTGCACATAGGAGAAAACAATGAACACAAAACAACCAAGTGCTAAAGTGGAAGTGAACAGAATAAGTCCAATCACCCTGAGGTAGGATTTGGAGCAGGAGAGCTTGAGAATGTGTGGGATTTCACAGAAGAACTGGCCAAGGACATTGCCATGGCACAGGGGCAGAGAAAATGTATTGGCCGTGAGTAGCATACCAGTGAGAAATCCACTTGCCCAGGCAGCTGTAGCCATGTGGGCACAAGCTCTGCTGCCCAGGAGGGTCCCATAGTGCAGGGGTTTGCAGATGGACACGTAGCGGTCATAGCACATGATGGTCAGGAGGGAAACCTCTGCTGAGATGAAGAACAGAAAGCAAAACACTTGAGCAGCACATCCTGCATAGGAGATGGTTGTGGTGTCCCAGAGAGAATTGTGCATGGCTTTGGGGACAGTTGTGCAGATGCAGCCCAGGTCGGTGAGGGCCAGGTTGAGCAGGAAGAAGAACATGGGGCTGTGCAGGAGGTGGCCGCAGGCTACGGCGCTGATGATGAGGCCGTTGCCCAGGAGGGCAGCCAGGGAGATGCCCAGGAAGAGGCAGAAGTGCAGGAGCTGCAGCTGCCGCGTGTCTGCCAATGCCAGCAGGAGGAAGTGGCTGATGGAGCTGCTGTTGGACATTTGCTCTGGCTGGCCATGGGCACCTGTTCATGGATAAAGGACAGGGACAAGTCAGCAGAGGCTGCTCTGAACCAAACCTGGGCCATTTTCTGTAGACTGTCCTGCTGTGACTCACCCACCCTTGTTCCTGCTCTGGGAAAACCTTCCCCCAGGTCCCTGCCTGAGCTCCAGTTGTGCAGTCTGAGTGTGCCAGGAGCAGCCAGGCCTGTGTGTGGGGGCCCTTGAGGAGCCATCCATGCCCTGCTGCTTTGGGTTTGTGGCCATGTGGCAGAGGGACAAGGCTGGATATTCAATTTTTATCAGGGGATTCACTCCTAATGCAGATAGGCTTGGTAGCATCTGCACTCCCACTTCTAAAGGACATGGAGAGCAGGAAGGAATTTTAGCCATTATTTTCCTGCCCATACATAATTCCTGGCTCTCTGAGGTCAGAAATTCCCAGCATTCCTGCTGCACTCAGAGTTTTCCACTGAGAGATGAGAGGCAAAGGATTTCCCGTGGCTTAGGGCACAGTAAGGGGCTGGATGGGCTTGTTCCCAACTGCCCTGGGTTTGCAGCTTTGGCTGCAGTCAGAGCACAATCACACTCCCGGGTCACCCTGGGATAAACCAGACCCTGCCCAGAGCACAGGGATCCCTCAATGTCTCACCCTCTCCAAAGGGCTCTGGGCAAGGTCTCAGCACCCCCTTCTGCCAAGGACACTCCCGGCTCCCTTGGCAAACCCAGCAGCATTTCCTCAGCTCTGGCATCTCTGCACTTCCCCGTGGCACATTCAGGGAACTCCCAGGGGCTCTGGCACAGATTTGCAGCCAGGAGGGCAGCTCAGAGCTGGGAAGGACACAGCAAGGAGATCCCTGGGTGTGCCCATGATGGGATCTCAAGGAGGGGGCTCAACTCATTCCCCTTTCCCATGGACTGCTTTGCCCACAGCCCCACAGGTCCCAGGGAAGCTTGGACACCCCATTGCCATGGCCACAGCTGCCTGGCAGGAATGCCAAGGGCAGTGCCTGACTCAGCTGCTGCAAAGGCCAGAGCCTCCCTGAGAGCACCAGATGACAGGGACAGGATCAGGGCAGTGCAGCAACAAGAGCAGATGTGGTGGTGCTGTGCCTGGGAGGGCAGGGCAGAGACAGCTGGCAGAGAGTCTCTGTAAATGTTGAGACATTACTTTGATGATCCTGTGGGTTCTTTTCAACTCAGAATGTTCTGTGATTCTGTGATTAGAAATCCTGTTCTGCTTCTCTCATCCTCCTGTTGCCGATCATCAAAAAAGAAAAAAATCCTTTTTAAAGTGTTAGAACAGTAAGTTGTGAACCCAACTTTTATTGGAAGCTTCCAGGTGTCCCAGAAAGGATGGGGCATATGCAGCCCCTGATTTAAACAATTTTTTAAGGTTGCTTAATTAGGATATTTACCAGGAATATGCAATAGGAGATTTAGTTGCCCCAGTTATACACACCTGTGTCAAGGCATTCGAGCAGGTCCAAGGGCTTCTTTGCTCCCCTTTTTTTTTTGACAGCTCACACTCTGGTGAAAAACCTAAATGTTCTTCTTGTAGGTCCTCTTCCTGATAATAAGACTATACAGTATTTCAGGAATGTATTTAGAAGGTCTGCCAATTGTTCTAAAATCTATGAGAAAGGGTGAGAGACATATCAGAGTTAATTAGAGAGTATAGTTATATAGTACGTAATAGTAGTTGAATAGAGGTAATTAAGGATTATAGTTTTAGAACTATATAATAGTAGTTAACAGAGCTACAAATATATGAAAAATGTATAAAGAATAAAAATCTTTTTGTCTTCACCCCAACTTTTCCATCCTTCTCCAAGCAGAAAAATGAAAACACTCTCAGGAAAGCTCCTGCTCTTTACAGCAATGCCAGGCTTACCTGCTTTTGGCAAGTGTCCTTCGCAGCTGTGCCCAGGCTGGTGTGGAGCTGGGAGCAGCCCTGCCCCACACAGCCCCTCTCAGCAGCAGCAGCAGCAGCAGCAGCAGCAGCTGCCCTGCTCAGGGTGGCTCCTTCCCCCCACAGCTTCTCCCCAGCGCTGGCAGCAGCTCCCCGGGCCGGCTGAGAGCTGTCCCTGGCAGGCAGCAGAGTCCCTGGGCCAGCACAGCGCCCTGGGCTGCAGGACCCTGCTCTGCACCACAGCCCTGGGCACCCCTGGCTGCTCTACACAAGAGATCATCAGAGAATGTACTCACAGAGTCTGTAGGCATTGGGATGTTGCAGCTTGAGGAGATCCCTGCAGGAGCTGCAGCTGCATTGTGCTGCAGCCAGAGGTTCCTGTGCCAAGGGCTGGCAGTGATTCTCCCCCAGTCCCTTCTCAGCTCCTTCCCAGCCCTGAGTGATTGAAGCTCTCTGTGCCTGTGTGCTGTGCCCGGGGTGGCTGCAGGCAGTGCCCCAGCCCTGCTGGGCTTGGAAAAAAGCTGCTCATCAAGAGAAATGTGGTTTTAAGCTCTTCTTGGTCGTCAGGAGCTGTCTCTATGCAGGAGCTCAGCCGAGCTCATCAGCACAGACACAGCACAAGGACTTTAATGACCCTCTGAGGGCTTTGTGCTGAGGCCCGGAACATCAGTTCCTGAGAGGGAGATGAAGAAACCTCTCCAGAACTCCAAGGCAGAAGCCAACTCCAAAGTTTCTGGAAGTTTTAATGAGTCCCACTGAGGGACACGACACAGAAAGTGTCCCCAGGCCCCAGGCAGAGCAGAGAACTGCAGGCAGTGATGACAGGTGGGGACAAAGAGAAGCCGAGTCTTGGTGCCCTGGGCCACAGCAGCCTCTGTGCCAGCAAGGACACTGAGGAGACCCCTTGTCCTGAGGCCCTGGGGCCTCCTGGCACAGCCCCAGCCAGGCTGGGCACTGTCAGCCCCTTGTGCTGCCCTCAGCATCCCCCTCCCATGCCAGCGGCCTCCAGGATGTGCTGGAAGGAGTCCCTGGGGAAGGAGCCTTGGTCAGCAATGGCCCTGGCGGGCTCCTTCATGCTGCCAGGGACTGCAGGTTTTTCCAAGGACTTTGGGTTTGGCTTTTGCTTTGGAGTCTCTGAGAGGTTTGTGCAATCCTGCCCTCCAGTTCTCTGCTTTAACGAGACCCTTGGGATTCTTAGCCAGTAACAACACTCAGTGGGGTTTATTAATACTTCAAGGTACTCATGGTTAGTTTAAGTACTTCTTTTTGCCACTGAGTCTATGAGAAGTTTTTGTGCAATCCTGGCCTCAAATTCTCTGTTTTAATGAGTCCTGTGAGAGCTTTGCACTGACACACAGTGGGTCTCAGTAATGCTTTGAGATACTCAAGATTTTTAAGATGCTTTGAATTTTCCTTTGGATTTTCCATCCCATGCTGACTCTCTGAGAAGTTTTTGTGCAATCCTGGCCTCCAGTTCTCTCTTCTACCGACCTCATGAGGAGCCTGTGTTGGGGATTGACCATACTGGGACCCATTATTTCTATGAGACACTTTGGGCGTTTCCCCTTACCTGGACTCCAGCAAAGGTTTGTGCAATCTCCTCTCAGGCCCTGAAGTTCCAGGGCTCAGCACGAAATGCACCACGGGGCTCATTAGGATCAAGCTGACAAACCATGACTGT
Organism: Acrocephalus arundinaceus; assembly: GCA_021534815.1. Classification (NCBI taxonomy): domain Eukaryota; kingdom Metazoa; phylum Chordata; class Aves; order Passeriformes; family Sylviidae; genus Acrocephalus; species Acrocephalus arundinaceus. The sequence continues at coordinate 12,719 of JAJEOU010000799.1, read as the reverse complement.
GCTTGATTTCCCTCTGGACTGGTGCAGGTCATAAGGATGTCTTTTTCCTAGACTGATGGAGAAGTATTTCAAAAACTTCTAAGAAATCCACATTCCTTTTTCAAGGGTGTATTTTTCTCTTTATAGCAGAGTTGATTGCAGCTATCCGGGATTGATTTTGATGCAGGGTCTCTCCTCAGGAGCTCTGGCTTGGTCAGAGAAGCTGTGCCTTGAGGTCTGACCCAGTGTGGACAACCTTGCTCCACATTCCCCAACCCCATCCTGTCTCTCCTACCTCACCTGGGACCTGCTTTGCTCAGAGAACTGGCTGAACTCTGGCAAAGAAGGGTTTTCTTCCTTTTTTAAGCAATCTAAAACTCCTGAGTTTCAGACAATCTCAAATGTTTTCCAAGCCCAAGGTGCCAGCAAGGAGGTTCCGCTTCCCCAAGGCAGAACCATGCAAGGAATGTTTTAGACACACAGGAAGTTCTGCAATAAACACAAATCCAGATTTGGCTGAAGGCAGAATTAGACCAACTGCTGAAGAACAGACAAGCTTTGAACTCCTTGCAGCTCAAAGCTGCAGCTGGGTTGTTGGGAGGTGTGTGAGTGAGGCAAAGAGTGAGGGCAAGGGAACTGCAGAGAGCCCTGGAAGTGCTTCTGTGCAGCCAGGCTGTGGGGAAGGGCACTGCAGGCCTGTCCTGGGCCAGGAGTGAGGCTGGATCATCATCCCAAGCTGCACGGGGCCATTGCAAGGGGCTGTGGCCATGGACACTGCACTGAGCCCACTGCTGGCTTTGGGTGCCAAGGCCACCCTGATCAGTTCAAGTTTCCTTGGAAAGCAGCCCCAGGAGCCATTTCTGCAGCCAGGTTCCGTAGCCACTTGCAGGCAGAGCTGTTGCTGTCCTGGGCTGCCATGGCAACCATGAGGTCAAAGCGGTGCCAGGGCTTTTCCAGGTACAATTGCACTGACACTCGTTGATGCTTTCACGTGTCAGAACTGGATCCAGCCGCACCCAGTCTCTTCTCTTAGATGGAATTTTTAAAGTCTAGGCATCCTGGAAGGGTTTGAGGATCCACAGTGGCTGTTGGGTGTCATTTCTCCACCCCATAACTCAGCAACAGTTTCTCCAATGAAGAAATGAAGCTTTTGCCTGAAGCTCCAACTCTGCCCATGACAGGAACCCCTGGGAGTGTCTGGGACATCCCGGCTCTTTGGCAGCCTGGGGACTCCTGGGATGTCACCGTGGAGCCCCCGTGAGTGCCTGTGACAGATGGGTGCCTTTGCAGCCCAAGGTGCCCTGGGATGTCCCCATGGAATGGCTGTGACTGCCTCTGAGCACAGGGCTCTTTAGCATCCCCAGAAAGCCCTGGGAGGTCTCCAGGATCCTCGAGTCCAACTCCTGGCCCTGCGCAGGACACCCCAACAATGCCAGCCTGGGCCTGGCAGCGCTGTCCAAACGCTGCTGGAGCTCCCAGAGCCCTGGAGCTGGGACCCTTCCCTGGGAGCCTGGTCAGTGCCCCAGCAGCCTCTGGGGGAAAAACCTTTTCCTCAGATCCATCCCAAACCTTCCCCAACTCAGCTCCAGCCCTTCCCTCCAGTCCTGTCCCTGGGCACCAGAGGGAAGAGGTTCCCACAGCCCCAGCCAGGGAGCCGCTCCCAAGGCTGTTCCAGGGCAGCCAGGGCTGGCACCAGCTGGGATGCTCGGTTTCCATGGGCTGGACTTTAGGAATGGGATTCCCCAATTTTGTGCTCCCACTAAAACCATGTCACTGCTCGCTGCCCTCCAGCCTCCCACTGAAAGTACAAAAAGCAAAGATCCCAGGCTGGGATAAGAACAATTTAATGGGAACAGAAACAAAGAACAAACAGGAACAGAAACAATATTGATAACAAACGGGATAAAACTAACAATATAAAGGGAAAACTACAAAAACATCAACTGGCTCGTCCCATCCTGCCTGGAAAGGACACCCTTCACCTTGGGGGAGAGATAGAGTCCCTTTCCTAGCCCTGGTAATGACTTGAGATGGGAACAAATACAATGATGGGGCCATGGCCAGACCCTCACACCCTAAAATCCCATCTCACATCATTGCCAGGGGCAGGAAAAGGGACAGGTGCCCTCCCAGAATGAATCACAGGGAACTGGGGATCAGTAGGGCTCTTCCCAGTGTGCATCTTCTGATGGGGGATGAGGTTGGAGATGCACATGAAGCCCTTCCCAGAGTCGGGGCACTCGCAGGGCTTCCCCTACTGGTGCCTCCGTTGGTGTCTGGTCAAGGTAGAGCTCTGGGTGAAGCTCTTCCCACACTGGGGACACTCGTAGGGCCTCTCCCCAGTGTGGATGCGCCGGTGCCTGATGAGGTGGGAGTTCTGCCTGAAGCCCTTCCTGCAGTCAGGGCAGCGGAAGGGCCTCTCCTCTGTGTGAATGTGCTGGCGCATGAGGAGAGTGGAGCTGGTCTGAAACCCCTTCCCACACTGGGGACACTCCTAGGGCCTCTCCCCAGTGTGGATCATTTGGTGGATGATCAGTTTGGACCTCCTGTTGAAGCCCTTCCCACATTCCCCACATTTGTACGGCCTTTCCTCAGCGTGGATGCTCTGGCGCTGGATCAAGTTGGATCTGTTGCTGAAGCCTTTCCCACATTCCCCACACTCATAGGGCCTCTCCCCAGTGTGGGTCCTGAGGTGGAGGATGAGTTTGGAGTTCTTGCTAAAGCTCTTCCGACACTCCAAGCACTCATAGGACTGCTCCCTGTCATGAAGCTGCTCATGGACCACCAGGTCTCAGCTGTGGCTCGATCTCTGGCCACGTTCCTGGCACAGGGTGGATCCTACCTCCTCAGAGCAGCCTGGGATGGGTTTGGAGCCCCTTCTCCTGTGAGATCTCTGGGGCTTTTCCTCCCCGTTGGATTCCTGTGCCAGGGAGCCACTCAAAATGGCCTCTTCCATGAAGGTCTTCTGTGGGGATTTGCCCTCCTTGATCTCCATCCTCAGCTCCTTGTCTGGGGGAGAAAGAACAAAGAGGAGATGGAATTTCCTCCATGCCAGAGGGAAGGGGAAAGGAGATCCCCCCAGGGAATGTCTGGCAGGACGGCGTCAGCAGCAGGGTTGTCTTGCAGCTGGGGGCCATGCTGGGCTGGGAGACGGGGCAGGAGAGATGGGGAAAAGGGGCCGTGACTTCCGCCTCACCTCCCTGGCTGTCCTGGGGCATCTTCCTCTTCCTCACAGCTTCCACCTCCATCTGGCCAAGGTTTGGGAATGGGAAATCCTGGTTTGGGGAAAAACAACAGATGAGCACATCGAGTTTGAAGGTCTGCCTGACCAAGTCCATCTCTAAAAGTCACCTGAAATCTGGGGTCCATATAAACCTCCTAAACACCAATATTCTGCCCTGAAAATGCCTCCAATGAGTTCCCCATCCCTGGTCTCTCCCCTTTGGTGTTCAAGGGTCCCCTCTGTCCCAGCTGCTGGGGGTCACGCTTGCATTGAGAGCCACCCATCAACTCAGTCCCTTCCCTCCCCAGGCTGCTGGGAGTCCCAGAAATACAAAAAGTTCCCCCCTTTTCCATCTCCCCACTTAGGGATGTTAGGGGATTTTGGTGTACCTGAGGTCCCTTCTCCCCTTATTCTCTGCTTTGTGGTGCAGGGGGTCCAAGGATTCCCCCCTGTCCATCTCCAGGACGTTGAGGATCCCACAAATCACGGTGCTCCCCCCTCTCTAGGCTCCCCACTTTGGGGTACTGGGGCACACAGGGCTCTGCTCCTCCAGGCGGCCTCTGCTGGCAGCTGCCACTGGGACCCCTCAATGTCCTCCCAAGGGGCATTTACCACGCAACTTTACAGTTCTTTATTCTCCAAAAATCCCTCCCCAAAGAAAAACCCCACTCAGGGACCTTCCAGAGTATCTGGGTCAAGCTCCCTGTCTTGGTTTGGAAAGACAGGCGTCTGCTAAGGAAGGCAGGAGCCTCCCTTGAAATGGAAAACATAAACACCTTCCTATAATTTTGAAATGAGCGGGCTTTCATGCAAAGATATGGGAATAACAGTTCTTTAGTAAGAAAATTAAACTAAAAATGCAGTAGTAAAAAACAGAAACGCTGACAGAGTCAGAATACAACCTGATACCCAGTTAAGTTAGGCAGGGTGTTGGTAGCAGTCCAATCAAATCGTGGCTGCAGTCCTCCTGGAGTCACAGATGTGGTTTTGTTGAAGCAATGATCCTGTAGAAGGGTGTAGTTTTCCTCTGAAGGTCCAGTGCTGGTGTAGATGGGTCTGGTGTTCCTCTGGGAATCCAGTGGAAACAGGCTGCTTCTGGTGTGTTAAATCTCAGGTTATATCCAGGTAGGAATGCTTGGCTCCTCCCCCTGGGTGGAGCATCTCACAATGGGATGATGGAACTTGATCAGTGATGCAGTGAGACTCAATGGCCCATTAAGAGAAGATATCTCCCTGGAGGGAGTGTGGGTGGTGGAAGAGATAAAGAACCCTGCCCCACCTGGTTTGAACAGCTGGCCCATTAACAGAAGATATCCCCCAGAGTTATGAGAAATGGGTCATGGAACAGTTCTTACTTGGGATCTCCTGTTGGTTTTGTGTTCAAACTGGCACACTGGGGAGAAGTGGGACCATGCTGGGAACTGCTGTGAGCAGGTTGGAGTGACTGGTCTACACTGTGGGCAACTGGGCATGACTGGGACCATGCTGGGAGAGACTGGCATCATACTGGGAGTGACTGGGACTAGACATGGGGCAACTGGGAGCAAGTGGATGAAAGTGGGAGCAACCTTGACCATGCTGGGGGCAAACTGCATCATAATGGGGAAGGACTGGCAGTGACTGGGCTCATACTGGGAGTGCTGCCGAAACTGGAACCACACGGGGGGGCAAGTGGGCTGATACTGGGAGCAGCCACTTCTGTCACTGGGACCCCCAAACCCTTTTCCTGGCCACCCCACCTCACTCAGGCCCACCATTTTCTTTGGCCCTGGAAGCCCTTGACTCCTACTCCTGCCTTTCCCAGCACCCAGCCCCTCCCTCCCATATCACTGAGGACACTTGGGACCCCTATTCCCAGCCATCCTGGGTTTTCACACGTTTTGATGGGAATGGGGACACCGGGGAACCTTGGAGCTCTTTTTCCTGACTAAATGGACCTTTTAAAGCCCACCTATCCCACATCTACCCACCCCCTACCATCCCCTTTTCCTAATCCTGGAATCCCCAAACCTCTTCCCTGCTCTCCCAGCTCTCCCTGTTCCCCCTTTCCTTCACCCCTGACCCCCCAGACCCCAAATCTCCGTGTCCCCCCAGTTCTCCTCTCCCTGCGGTCCCTGCCCGTGGCGCTGTCGGAGCCTGGCCCGGGGTTCCCCCAGTTCCTGTCCATGGGGTCCCTGGATGGGATCCCCTTCCAGCGCCGCCACAGCCAGCGGGGCCGGGCGGAGCCTGTTGTTGCTTTTGCTGCCACAACAGTGGTGGCCTGGTTTTAGGTCATACGGCACGACTGCCACACTTTCTATGTGAAGTTCGGGCTTAATAACACGCAGACACCAGTATGGTGGACGGTTAAAAGCGTTTATTATCTAAAGCATGCAGTTTAAATAGTCTGGGGTCTTACACTCCGTCAGAGGGGTCTTGCAACACTTCCTAAAGTTAGCGGGGAGAATGGAAAAGTACTGGTATGTCTGTTAGAGGGGGTTTTACATTCCAAGGGTGATAACTTATCTTGGGGGTTGGGGAGTTCTGCTCTTTCCCGTCACAAACCGATATCTTCCGATCGCCTGTCCCTATCCAATCCACATCTCCCCTCCCCTTTTTCACAAAAGAACGAGGTAGTCATACATATATATATATATATAGGCACTAAATGAGGTAGAAGGTTAGTATCTAACAAAAGGAAGAAGGAGTTTGGAAACCTGAGTAAGTTTTTGCTAGGCAAGTTTGGAGAAGCTTGTGACTGGCAATGTTCCCTGATTAATTCACAGCATTTCATTTTGGCCTATGAACAGAATGTTAGTCCGTTCTAGGCGAGCTCTAACAAACGAAACTATCTTGCTCAGCAGGCATGGTCCGAAGATAGCTGTTAAAAGTAGCATTGCCAATGGGCCTACCAAAGTAGAAATTAAAGTGGTTAACCATGGGGATTGGTTAAACCAGGATTCGAACCAGCCTTGCTGAGCCTCTCTATCTTTTTGTACTTCTGAGAGCGAGGAGACTGACTTCTCTAGGTAGGAAATGGATTTCTCAATCCTCTGCAAGTCCTCATCAATGGTCACTTGCAGTTGAGACAGTCCTTGGTGCTGCGTTGCTAGGGCCGAAACACCTGTCGCCGTTCCAGCTGCTCCCAAGCCGAGCAGCATTGCGATGGTTATACCTGTTATTATTTCTCTTTTGTGAAGCCAGCTGGGTTCTTCGAAAAGGTTGTATACCTCTTCGTCTGAGTGGTACAGGACCCTAGGAACAATCAGAACTTGGACACAGAAGTCGTTAGAATCATTGAACTTGGGAAGAAACACACAAGGACTTACTCCAGATCTCTGACAAACCCACATTGCTGATGCAGCTGGGACTACCCACTTATTATTTTTTCTGTTGGGCTTTACAACTTTGGCGCAAACATTCCCTTTTCGCTTAGCTAGGGCTGCATTTCCAAAACATCTGCCCCGACCTGAGACTTGACTCAGGGTAATACCTCTGCGGGGTGTGTCCCATCTGCACTGATGAGGTGCATTAGCTGTGGAGTAAGTGAATGAGGTGTTTACAGCAACTCCTTCATAGAAAGGGGGTTGGACATCATAACAAAACCAACAGGAATTGGTTAGGTTAGGGTTAGATTCATTCAGGGATAGAAAAGTAGCATCTAGCATACGAAGGATTGGGTCTGGGTCTGACTTGGCTGATCGGCCTATCTGGAAAGCTTTCTCATTGCTGGTTGGGTCTTCTGTGACACTCGCGGGTAGGATTTTGGGGTAAGTTATGTTTTTCTCTGTCTGTGTGCTTTTAATCACCTTGTTGGGTCCCACCGCTCGGGGTGTTGACAGCTGGAACCTGGTAATTCGCACATTCACCCACTCTTTTGACCCTTGAAGGACCACTGTCCATGCTTTACCCACTGTCCAACCAGGATGATTGGGCTGCAAGACCGTCATGTTATAATATGTACATTTTTTAAATTTAGGGATTTTATAACTGTTTCGATGGGGGTTTCCCTGTACAGAAAGAGGTGGTTTGCAACCTGTGGGTGCCCAGGTGAACCGCAGGAACTGGTCGGGCTCTGGTGGGTCCCACCCAGGTCCTGATGGCCTGGCGTCTGTGACTATGGTTTCACAGCCCCAGTACCCACAGTATCCCCACCCAGGGTAATTACAATAACCTTTCCCTGGGTTTGAAGCTGGGCACCAGTAGGATAGGTACACATGTGATGAGTAGGAATTTATCTTTGGTCGTCCTGGAAATAGATCGGTGATGCGAAGCACGAAGGATGGAGTGTTTGGTGTGGTGATGTCTCTGAGCACCTTATCGCTGGTAAGGTGTCTCATGACCCACCTGAACGGCTGATGTGGGTAATGGTCTGGGCTGGCTTGTCCTCTGGTGACAAGCCCCAACAACAAAATCACACAGACATATCGTTGATGCTTGGGTCTCACCCGCGTGGGTTTCTCTGCTGCTGTCTGGCGGTTTGGTGGTGTGTCTCATTCCTCTGGGAGGGGCATATATGCATTACGTGGTCGCCCCACCAGCATGTCCTGTGAACAGAAACTCACAGTTCTCATTAGTCTCATCCTGCTCATTGTGAAGATCAGGTTTAATTGATTTGAGAGGACACCACCTGGTTTTCCCGTCCTTTCTGACAGCTGCATACCCTCGCCCTGTCAGCATCAATCTCCAGCCCCGTTCCCACTCACCCTGCTCATTCTTAAGTACAACCTGCGGGCCCTCCTCTAGTGCTCTGGAGGCCCAGTGTTTTTGAATGGGACTGTTTGTTTCATTTCCTCTAGGGAACTGATTCAATGCTATCAGCGCGGTTGCCAGTATACGTGTCTGCTCTCCTGAGGGGATGGAGTTGGTGAAGCCTTCTGCTTTTGCCAACACCTCTATCTTGGTTTTCAGGGTTTGGTTTGCCCGCTCAACTATAGCTTGTCCGGTACTGCTATATGGGATGCCTTGTACTAATGTGATCCCCCATTTTGAGGCAAATTCCTGCACTGGTTTAGAAATGAAATTGGAACCGTTATCTGTTTTAATCTGCTTGGGAATGCCAAGCCACGCCATGGCTGTCAGCCAGTGCTGAATTGTGGCTTTAGAGTTAGCCTTGTGATGCTGTGTGGCTACGATCGTTCCACTGAATGTGTCCACTGTTACTGCAAGCCATGCTCGAGGCTTCAACAGTTGACACAAGGTGAAGTCTGACTGCCAGATTTCTGAGGGCTTGAGACCTCTTGGATTGACCCCACTGGTCCACAGGGGTGACTTCTGGCAGTGAGGACAGGTAGCCACTACATGTTTGGCATCCGCTGTGGTGATTCCGCATTTCTTTGCCAGTGCTTTGGGTCCAATGTGGAGGGATTCGTGCAGTTGACGGGCTTCTTGCAGCGTCCAGACGCCTTTCGCTGCGGCGTCCGCCTTGTCGTTGCCGATCTGGAAGTAACCTTTTACTGGGTTGTGGCTGTTGATGTGAATGACAGACACTGTGCCCTTTCGTGAGGAGAGTGCTTCTTCTAGCATCAGGGCTGCTGCTGATGTTGACACAGCTGGTCCTGCCATAGCTAGGCAGAGCCTTGCCACGAATATAGAGTCTGTTACGATGTTCAGGTGCTCGTCTTGGAAGAGCCCACACGCCAGGACTACTGCTGTCGCTTCCAGTTGCTGCACCGACAGTGTGGGGTCACATGCTTTGACGCAGTGCCATTGCTCTTCTGCCTGCCACACTGCTGTCGCGGTAGAAGTCGTGGAGGAAGCATCTGTGAAAACTGTTGGTCCTGGCTGTGGTCTGTCCATGACTTTCGGTGGCATGTCTATGTCGACTATGGTCAGCAGCTGAGTCCAAGGTGGTCTGGTAGAGTAGAAGATTTCTCCTCCGAATCCGCTGAGTGCAAGGGCTAGGTGCTCTGAAATTGTGGTTGACTCTGTGGTCGATTGCTTGCAGAAAGGAAGGTGAATTCTCATTGGCTCAGTCCCTAGGTGTTTCAAGGCAAGTTTTCTGCCTTTCATGATGAGGTTAGAGATGCATTCTACTGCTGGGGAAAATGCACGAGTAGGTCTTCCAAGGACCACCCATTGGATCGGTCGGGCCTTTTCTGAAGGTCCTTGGGCCAGTCCTCCCACTCCCCCCTTTGGTGTGAAGTGTACGTATAAGTCCAGGGGCATCGCTGGATTCCATCTGGCAAGTGTGCCAGTGGACATCTGCTGTTTGATGAAGTCGAGGGAGCTCGCTGCTTGCGGTGTCAGCTCCTTGGGTTCCCAGGGGTGCTTTCCTTTCAGTAGGTCATACAAAGAGTCCATGACCTCAGGAGGAATCAGGACGATGTTGCGAAGCCACTGCAGTGATCCTACCAGGCGTTGCACGTCATGGAGCGTCTTGATGTCTCGGTGGACTTTCACTTTGGGAGGTGTCACGTAGGAGCTTGTGATCCCCACTCCCAGGAAGGTGACGCAGGGTCCTCTCTTGATCTTCGTGCTCGAAGCCGTTGGCCTGGAGAATCTCTGTGATCATGGATACCAGATGATCCACTTGGCTCGCTGATGGTGCTGAGACCAAGATGTCGTCCATGTACTGTATGATGGTTGCAGTGGGATAGGAGTGTCGGACTGGCGTCAGTGCTTTGTCCACGGTGATCTGGCAAATTGTTGGGCTGTCAACCATACCTTGCGGTAGAACTTTCCACTGGAAACGCAGGCTGGGCCGCTTGCCATTTGGGAAAACCACGGAAAAGGCAAATCGTTCCCTGTCCTCAGGATGCAAGGGTATTGAAAAGAAACAGTCTTTAATGTCCAATACTGCACATGGCTGTCCTTCAGGGATGGCTGAGTTCATAGGTAACAGTGTCTGAACTGGACCTATGGATTGGATTGTTTTGTTCACTTCTCTCAGGTCGTGGACTAGGCGATAGCCCTCTCCAGACCTTTTGGGAATTACAAACACAGGGGTATTCCATGGGCTTGTGGAGGGTTCTATGTGACCCTTTTGCAGTTCCCGTTCAACCAGTTCCAGCAATGCTGCCACTCGAGGCTCTGAGAGGGACCACTGCTCGACCCATACAGGGTCTGATGATTTCCAAGTCAATTTGATCGGCAGCAAAGGGTGTGCAGCAGTGGTCCTCATTATAAATTTGTGATTCTAACTTCGAGCAATGCTAGGACATCCCTTCCTATTAAGGGTGGAGAGTCTTGCAAAAGGTAGGGATAAATTGCAACTGTTTGTTCTGGTCCCTTTTTTGTGTGAAGTGTTATGGCCACATCATCATGTTTGCCTAGCAACCTGGACAGGGTGGAGCCATGGAGAGGCTGTCCCTGCCCTGAGGCTTGGGCTAAAGCAGCTGTGCATTGATCTGACCATTCCTGCTGAAATACAATCAGCCCTGCTTTATCAAAAAGCATACGGGTTACCTGCGAGATATCCAAAGGCAGCATATCATCATTACTAAAAGACCATCCACTAATGCGGACACCACGGCTGAGCCAATCCCCTTTTCCTGAATCGCTTTCACCACTGCTTGTATCTCTTTTGTATTCAGAGGAGTATAAGTCCTCCTTAAATTTTGCCTTGCCCCGCTAACTTGTACTGGGAAAGCATGAATCGCTGCAGCTGGTTTCCATTCAGCGCATGCTACCTTTATTTTTCCCCAATCAGTAAGTTTATGTTGTGTTCGTTCCCCTGCATTATAAAAGCTTTGCTCGGTTTCGGTAGAAACCTCATAAATTCTGTTGTCTCCGTTTCTGAATCCGTATCGGAGTCCCAGCTCTCTATAGAGCCAGCCGCGGAGTTACTACTCTGTTCAGAGTCGGAAGCAGACTGCTGGTACACTTCCGGTTTGCTATGCCTTTTTCTTGGGCTCCGCCCCCGCTCCGCCTTCCGGGGTGGGCTCGGTCTTCCCCTCGGGTTCGGCCCCGTTCCGCCTCCGAGTCCGGGCTCTCCCCTCCTCCTGGGGGTGGCGCCGCCACGCCTCTTGGGGGCGGTCCCATTCCCACCCCCTGGGCTCGCCGCACCGCCCCAAGGAGGGGCCTCTCCCCCGCACGGCCGCTCTGGGAGCGGTTTCCAGTTGCGTGTTCGCCCCCCCTCGCTGCCCCGCGCGTGCGCTGTAAAGACCGGCGGGTCCGGACTTCCGCTAGTCTCCCGCGTGTGCGCGCCAGCGGGGGTTCGCACTTCCGGGTTCGTCACGCCACGCGGCCCAGAGTCTCTTCCCCGCTCGGGGCTGTCGCCGCCATCTTGACAATATGGCGGCGGCGAGAGGGCTGGCACCCGCGCCCCGGCGCTGGCGTCCCTCTCGGCATTTCTCGCCTCCTGCGCGAGCCCTCCCCAGAAAAACCGCGCGCGCTCCTCTGCCCGCCGCTTGTCGGTGGTCGGGGAAGCCGCGGCTTTCTCTGCGGGCTCCGGGGGGCGACCGGCATCGGGCGTGCTCCGCGGAAGCGCCGCTGAAGCCGGCGGTCAAGCGCTGGTAGATGCGCCCGGGTCCCGAGAACGAAAGGTGCGGGGGGGAACGGGTGGGAAAACCGCGATTTTTTTGGGGGGTTCCGCGCGGGGTTTTGGGTCCTGGGGGTCCCGCGGGAGGTCTAGGGGCCCCCATGGGCTCCGGGGGGTTCGGGCATGGGCTCTGAGAAGGGTGTAGCGCGCCCGCCACCCGCACGTCCCTGCCATTATTTAGACTATTTCTGGGGGGGTCCCCGGCGGCGCGGCCCCCCGTTCGGCTGCGTAACGGCAAATAAACACGTTTTTGCAGCATTCCAAGCTCTTGTTCCTCTATGCTTCCGCAACGCTTCCTCTACTTTCCCATGCTTTAAATTTTTCCACTGCCGGTGGCTTTTGTATCCTCAGCCAGAGCAGCAGTATAACTTTCCCAACCCTCTGAACTTAATATATCTGCGGGGCGCCATATTGCGCCCAAATCCAAAAGCCTTGCAATAGCAAGATATAAATTCCTTTGATCGCACCTTATTCCTCAGTGCTCCTGCATTAGACTTACGACCTTCGTTAGGGCTTGCATGCCGTTCACGGGTCCTTGGGGCGTCCCCCTATTCCTCCACGGTGGTTCGGAACCAGCCGCCACCGCCTCCTCTCCGGGCGTCTTCCCGTCCCCCGAGGTTCTTTCCCGGGTTCGGCACCAGTTTGTTGCTGCTGCTTTGCAGCCACAACCACGGTGGCTCGGCTTTAGGACTTTGCGGCACGGCAACCACAAGCTAGGTGTGGCGCTCGGCTAGTAACACGCAGACACCAGTATGGTGGACGGTTAAGAGCATTTATTATTTGAAACATGCAGTTTAAATACTATCTGGTCCTCCCTACGTCAGAGGGGTCTTACTACATTTCCTTGGGGGGAGATGGAAAAGTACTGGTATTGTTTGTGAAGGAGAGAGAGGAACTGGTGTCCTTGAGATAGCTTATCTCTGGGGTTGGAATGTGCCTTGTCCCTTCCCGTTACAATCCGACACTCTTCCGGATCGCCTGTCCCTTTCCAGTCCACATCCGTCCCATATCTCCCCCACAGGGCTCTCTCCTTACCAGGCTCCTCGGGCTCTGGGG
>JAJEOU010000486.1:0-19506 GCA_021534815.1 Acrocephalus arundinaceus | reverse complement strand
TGGAGATGGATGATGGATGATGGATGATGGGATATGATGGGATGGGATGATGGATGATGGATGATGATGGATGGATGATGGATGGATGATGGATGATGGATGATGATGGATGGATGGAGATGGAGGATGATGGATGATGGATGATGGAGATGATGGTGATGGATGATGGATGATTGGATGGATGATGGATTGATGATGATGGATGGATGGATGGATGGATGGATGGGGATGGATGATGGATGGATGGGATGGGATGGATGGATGGATGGATGGAGGATGATGGATTGATATGGATGATGATGATGGATGGATGGATGGATGGATGGAATGATTGGGATGGATGGGATGGATGGAAATGGATGGATGGATGGATGATGGATGGATGGATGGATGATGATGGTCGTGGATGTGATGATGGAATGGATGATGGATGGATTGGGATGGCATGGATGGATGGAGATGGATGGGATGGATGGATGATGGAATGATGGAGTGGTGATTGGATGATGGAATGATGGATGGATGGTGGATGGTATGATGGATGGATGGATGGATGGATGGATGATGGATGGATGATGGATGATGGATTGATGGAATGGATGGATGATGGATGATGGATGGATGGATGGATGATGGATGATGGATGGATGGGATGGATGGAATGATGGGATGATGGATGATGATGGATGATGGATGGATGGATGGATGGATGGTGATGGATGATGGATGATGGATGATGGATGATGGTGATGATGGATGAGGATGGATGGATGGATGGATGATGGATGGATGGATGATGGATGATGGATGATGGAATGGGGATGGATGATGGATGATGGATGGTGGGATGTGGATGGATGATGGATGGTGGGTGGATGGGGATGATGGGATGGATGGGATGTGGATGGAGGGATGGATGGATGGGGATGGATGATTGGATGGATCCATGGATGGATGGATCCATGCATGCATGTGTGGATGGATGGAGGGACAGATGGATGGAGACAAGTCCAAAAGAGCAAAGGGGTGGTGTCACCATCCCCGTGCCGTGTCCCCAGGTGCCACCTGCGTCCTGCGTGCCAAATTCTCCGCCTCCCAATTCTGGTCCGACTGCCGGCGCTACAACGTCTCCGTCATCCAATACGTGGGCGAGCTCATGCGCTACCTGTGCAACACGCCCAAGGTGAGGCCCCGCCCACCCCGAGGGTGTCAGAGACCCTCAGGTCCCACCCTGAGGTGTCCCCTGTCCCTGTGTCACCCCCCAGCACCCCGATGACCGCGAGCACGGCGTGCGCATGGCGCTGGGCAACGGCATGAGGGCGGAGGTGTGGAAGGAATTCCTGCGGCGCTTCGGGCCCGTGGCCATCTGGGAGTTCTACGGCGCCACCGAGGGCAACGCCGGCTTCATCAACTACACCGGCAAGGTCGGGGCCGTGGGCAGGGCCAACAGGTTCCTCAAGGTGAGAACGTGAGAACTCAGGGTGGTGACACTGGTGACGGTGATGAGGGGTGACGCTGGCGCCTTGGTGGCACCTCAAGTTGGTTTCAGCCAAGGAAAGGGGTCTTGGATTCACCTCTTGGTGGTGGAGCTAGCAGGGAAGTCAACGCCATCCATCAGGTTGGGCTGGCACAAAAGCAGAGTCCTCAAAACCTCCTGTTCACACCCAAAATGGGTCCTCTCCACCTGGTTGGCCAACATTGACTCAACAGTGTTGGCTTGCAGCTTGGTTTTGGGGTGTCCATGGGGCCTGGTCGTCTCTGTGCCCCTTTGGTGCCACATCTCAGCCTCCACCCAGCTGCTGAGAAAAACCTGCAAAAAATCAGATTTTCCCCCCTTTTTCCTCATCACGTTGTCCCGCAGCTCCTGGGTTTGGAAGATGCCACCATGAGCTCATTCCTGTTTGAATCCATCAGATTAAACCTTATTTAAACAAGCTGAAATGAGATTTAACTGTTCCAACTAAAAGGATTAAAACTAAAGACAATTAAAAACAATCCGTTTTAATCCCCAGAATGTCGCAATTGGGGGGGGACACGCCCAGTGGGTTGGAACAGACCAATCACGGCAGAGCGGCACACCCGGCACTGGAAGGAAAATTCTCCTCGCTGTTTTTAATCCCAGGTCTCTCCCTCCCCTCCAGCTCTTCGCTCCCTTCGAGCTGGTCAGGTACAACGTGGAGGAGGACGAGCCCGTGCGCGACGAGCGAGGGCTCTGCATCCCCGTCAAACCCGGTAAGGGACGGACATTTCGGGGGCTGGGCAAGGTTGAGATGCACCAAACCCACCCCTCAGCCCTGGCCACCACCACGCTGGGGAGCTGGAAGCCACCAGAAACCCCTGGGAGAAGCCTCCAAGCCTCCTCTCCCTCCCCGAAGGTGAGACGGGGCTGCTGGTGATCAAAATCACCAAGAACACGCCGTTCCACGGCTACGCCGGCGACTCGCAGAAGACGGAGAAGAAGATCCTGAGGGACGTCTTGGCCAAAGGCGACGCCTTCTTCAACAGCGGCGACCTCCTCATGATGGACAGCGAGAAGTTCATCTACTTCCAGGACCGCGTCGGGGACACTTTCCGGTAACTCCGATTCTCCTGCCTGCATCCGAGCGGTTGGGGACAGCCCAAATCCTCCCCGGTCACAGCTCCGTCCGTCCCTTCTCCTCCCCAGCTGGAAAGGGGAGAACGTGGCCACGACGGAGGTGGAGGCCACGCTGGGCTTGGTGAGCTTCATCCAGGAGGTCAACGTCTACGGCGTGGCCGTGCCGGGTGAGTGCCACCAAAATGAGGACCTGGGGGTGTTTGAGGTGGGCGATGCGTCCCCAGCTGGTGTGAGCGACCAGCGAGGATGTTCAAAAGGGACTTTAAACATCCAGAGTTGTTTTGAGCGCAAAACTTCCCCCACAACGGCCAAAAAAAAAGTTAAAATGGGATTTGGTTGCCCAAAGTGAGTGCCAGGTGCTGGGTTGGGTCCGTGTGGTCACAAAGGAGGCAAAAGTAGGAAACATTCACCCAAAATGAGCAGCCGGCATCGTTCTGGGTACCTGATGTGCCTCCACAGTGCCGAAATTGGGACAAACCCACCCAAACTCGTTTGGCCACACAGCGACCCCCCCCCAGTAGCCCAGGAAGACTCCAAGGAGCTGCGGTCACCCCGAGTGACCCCAGGAAGACTCCAAGGAGCTGCGGTCACCCCGAGTGACCCCAGGAAGACTCCAAGGAGCTGCGGTCACCCCGAGTGACCCCAGGAAGACTCCAAGGAGCTGCGGTCACCCTAAGTGACCCCAGGAAGACTCCAAGGAGCTGCAGTCACCCCAAGTGACCCCAGGAAGACTCCAAGGAGCTGCGGTCACCCTAAGTGACCCCAGGAAGACTCCAAGGAGCTGCGGTCACCCCAAGTGACCCCAGGAAGACTCCAAGGAGCTGCGGTCACCCCGAGTGACCCCAGGCAATGTCCGCAGGGTGTGAGGGCCGCTGTGGCATGGCCGCCGTGTGCCTCAAGGACGGCGCCACCTTCGACGGTGACAAACTCTACGCCTTCACGCAGGACACGCTGCCCGCCTACGCCGCCCCCCGCTTCATCCGGATCCAGGTCAGCAGGAGCCGCCCACGCCGGGGGGCTCCGGGGGGGTTTTGGGGGGCTGGGGTTGGCCTTTGGATGAGGATGATCCAGCGCTGGAGCGTCCGACCATGGCCAGGTGGAACCATGGAATGTTTGGGTTGGAGGGGACTTGAGAGCTCATCCAGGTCTGGTCATGGCAGGGTGGAACCATGGAATGGTTTGGGTTGGAGGGACTTCAGAGCTCATCCAGTTCCATCCTTCTGGATTGGAATTATAGAATGGTTTCGGCTGGAGGGGACTTCAGAGCTCACCCAGTTCCAGTCACAGCCAGATGGAATCATGGAATGGTTTGGGTTGGAAGAAGCATTAGAGCTCACCCAGTTCCATCCTTGTAGGATGGAATCGTGGAATGTTTGGGTTGGAGGGGACTTCAGAGCTCGCCCAGTTCCATCCTGGCAGGGTGGAACCATGGAATGGTTTGGGTGAGATTTTAGAGCTCATCCAGTTTTGTCTTGCTGGGATGGAATCATGGAATGGTTTGGGTTGGAGGGACTCCAGAGCTCATCCAGTTCCATCCTTCTGGAATGGAATTATGGAATGTTTGGGCTGGAGGGGACTTCAGAGCTCACCCAGTTCCAGTCACAGCAGGATGGAACCATGGAATGGTTTGGGTTGGAAGGGACTTTGGAGCTCATCCAGTTCTGCCCTTCTGGGATGGAATCATGGAATGGTTTGGATTGGAGGGAACTTCAGAGCTCACCCAGTTCCATCCCGGCAGGGTGGAACCATGGAATGGTTTGGGTTGGAGGGGATTTTGGAGTTCATCCAGTTCTGTTGTGCTGAGTTGGAATCATGGAATGGTTTGGGCTGGAGGGGACTTCAGAGCTCACCCAGTTCCAGTCACAGCCAGATGGAATCATGGAATGTTTGGATTGGAAGAAGCATTAGAGCTCATCCAGTTCCTGTAGGATGGAACCATGGAATGTTTGGGTGGGAAAGGATTTTGGAGTTCATCCAGTTCCATCCCAGCAGGATGGAACCATGGAATGTTTGGGTTGGAAGAAGCATTAGAGCTCACCCAGTTCCATCTTTGTAGGATGGAATCGTGGAATGTTTGGGCTGAAGGGACTTCAGAGCTCGCCCAGTTCCCATCACAGCACTGGTGTCCCCTCAGTTTCACCCTGTGCCAGCAGAGGTTCCCTGGTGACACTGTGGGGGGGCCACCCCGTTGTTGGTGGCACCGTCCGTCCCTTCCTGGTCATGGTCACTCGGTACTGACGCCGGGGTCACCCTGTGACGATGACGGCGTTGAGGTCCCCCCCTTCCCATGACAGTGGTGGCCACCCTGTGCCAACAGGGGTCACCTGGTGCCAATGGGGGTCAACTTGGGCCAACAGGGGTCATTCTGTGCCAATGGGGGTCACCCTGTGCCAGTGGGGGTCACCCTGTGCCAACAAGGGTCACCCTGTGCCAATGAGGGTCACCCTGTGCCAACGGGGGTCACCTGGTGCCAACAGGGGTCGCCCTGTGCCAGTGGGGGTCACTTGGTGAAAACAGGGGTCACACTGTGGCAATGGGGGTCACCTGGTGCCAACAGGGGTCACCTGGTGCCAGTGGGGGTCACCTGGTGCCAACGAGGGTCACCCTGTGCCAATGGGGGTCACCCTGTGCCAACAGGGGTCACATGGTGCCAACAGGGGTCACATGGTGCCAACGGGTGTCATCTGGTGCCAATGGGGGTCACCTGGTGCCAATGGTGGTCACCCAATGCCAACAAGGGTCATCTGTGCCAACGAGGGTCATCCTGTGCCAGCGAGGGTCACCCTGTGCCAATGGGGGTCACCCTGTGCCAATGGGGGTCACCCTGTGCCAATGAGGGTCACCTGGTGCCAGTGGGGGTCACATGGTGGCAATGGGGGTCACCCTGTGCCAATGACGGTCACTTGGTGCCAACAGGGGTCATGTGGTGCCAACGAGGGTCACTTGGTGCCAATAGGGGTCACATGGTGGCAATGAGGGTCACCCTGTGCCAGCGAGGGTCACCCTGTGCCAACGGGGGTCACCTGGTGCCAACAGGGGTCACCCTGTGGCAATAATGGCCACTCTGTGGCAATAAGGGTCACCCTGTGCCAACGAGGGTCACCCAATGCCAATGGGGGTTGCCCAGTGCCAACAGGGGTCATCCTGTGCCAACGAGGGTCACAGGGTGGCAATGGGGGTCATTCTGTGCCAGTGAGGGTCACTTGGTGCCAACGAGGGTCACCCAATGCCAATGGGGGTCAACCTGTGCCAACAAGGGTCACCCAACACCAATGGGGGTCACCTGGTGTCAACGAGGGTCACCTGGTGCCAATGGGGGTCACTTGGTGCCAACAGGGGTCATTCTGAGCCAACGAGGGTCACCCTGTGCCAGTGTGGGCCACATGGTGGCAATGGGGGTCCCCAAGTGCCAACAAGGGTCACCTGGTGCCAACAGGGGTCACCTGGTGCCAACGAGGGTCACCTGGTGCCAATGGGGGTCACTTGGTGCCAACAGGGGTCATTCTGTGCCAACGAGGGTCACCTGGTGCCAACGGGGGTCACCCTGTGCCAATGGGGATCCCCATGTGACAGCAAGGGTCACCCAGTGCCAATGGGGGTCACACTCTGCCAACGAGGGTCACCTGGTGCCAATGGGGGATCACGTGGTGCTAACAGGGGTCATTCTGTGCCAACGAGGGTCACCCTGTGCCAGTGTGGGTCACATGGTGGCAATGGGGGTCACCTGGTGCCAGCAAGTGGCAGCAGAGGTCACATGGGGGAAATGGGGGTCACCCTGTGCCAATGGGGGTCACCCAATGCCAATGGGGGTCATCTGGTGCCAACGGGGGTCACTTGGTGCCAATGGGGGTCACATGGTGGCAACGGGGGTCACCTGTTACCAACGAGGGTCACCCTGTGCCAGTGGGGGTCACCTGGTGCCAACGGGGGTCACCCAGTGCCAATGAGGGTCACCTTGGGCCAATGGGGGTCACCCTGTGCCAATGGGGGTCACCCTGTGCCAATGGGGGTCACCCTGTGCCAGTGGGGGTCACCCTGTGCCAGTGGGGGTCACCCTGTGCCAATGGGGGTCACCTGGTGGCAACGAGGGTCACCCTCTGCCAACAGGGTCACATGGTGGCAATGGGGGTCCCCATGTGCCAACAAGGGTCACCCAGTGCCAACGAGAGTCACTTGGTGCCAGTGAGGGTCACTTGGTGACAACAGGGGTCACATGGTGGCAATGGGGGTCACTTGGTGCCAATAGGGGTCACATGGTGGCAATGGGGGACACCCAGCGCCAACGAGGGTCACCTGGTGCCAGTGGGGGTCACCCTGTGCCAGTGATGGTCACTTGGTGACAACAGGGGTCACATGGTGGCAATGGGGGTCACCCTGTGGCAATGGGGGTCCCCATGTGCCAACGAGAGTCACCTGGTGCGAACAAGGGTCACCTGGTGCCAATGAGGGTCACCCTGTGCCAACGAGGGTCACCTGTGCCAGTGATGGTCACTTGGTGCCAACAGGGGTCACATGGTGGCAATGGGGGTCACCTGGTGCTAACAGGGGTCATTTTGTGCCAACGAGGGTCATCTGTGCCAACGAGGGTCACTCTGTGCCAATGGGGGTCACCTGGTGCCAATGAGGGTCACCTGGTGCCAACAGGGGTCACATGGTGGCAACGAGGGTCACCCTGTGCCAGCAAGGGTCATCCTGCGCCAACAGGGGTCACCTGGTACCAATTGGGGTCACCCTGTGCCAATGAGGGTCACCCTGTCCCAACGGAGGTCACCTGGTGCCAACGGGGGTCACCCTGTGCCAACGGGGGTCACATGGTGGCAATGGGGGTCACCCTGGACCAATAGTGGTCATCTGGTTCCAACGGGGGTCACCCCATCCCCACCTGCCCCCAATTCCTCTGTCACCGCCCGCGGCTCCACCACCGACGCCGCCGCTCCCCACGCCGGCCCCCGGGGCTCCCCAACGCCCATGTCCCTGTCCCCAGGACGCTCTGGAGATCACGGGCACCTTCAAGCAGTGCAAGAGCAACCTGGTCAAGGAGGGTCACTTGGTGCCAATAGGGGTCACATGGTGGCAATGGGGGTCACCCTGTGCCAACAGGGGCCACCCTGTGCCAATGGGGGTCACCTGGTACCAATGGGGGTCACCCTGTGCCAACGGGGGTCACCTGGTGCCAATGGGGGTCAACATGTGCCAGTAGGGGTCACCCTGTGCCAATGAGGGTTATCCTGTGCCAATGAGGGTCACAGGGTGGCAATGGGGGTCATTCTGTGCCAATGAGAGTCACAGGGTGGTAATGGGGGTCATTCTGTGCCAGTGAGGGTCACTTGGTGCCAACGAGGGTCACCCAATGCCAATGGGGGTCACCTGGTACCAATGGGGGTCACCTGGTGCCAATGGGGGTCACCCTGGGCCAATGGGGGGTCACCTGGTGCCAACAGGGCTCACATGGTGCCAACGAGGGTCACATGGTGGCAATGGGGTCACCCTGTGCCAACGAGGGTCACCCAGTGCCAATGGGGGTCACCTGGTTCCAACGGAGGTCACCCCATTCCCACCCGCTCCCCAATTCCTCTGTCACCGCCCGCGGCTCCATGGCTCCACCACTCCCCACGCCGGCCCCCGGGGCTCCCCAACGCCCATATCCCTGTCCCCAGGACGCTCTGGAGATCACGGGCACCTTCAAGCAGTGCAAGAGCAACCTGGTCAAGGAGGGCTTCGACCCCGGCGCCATCCGGGACCGCCTGTTCTTCCGCGACACCGCCCGCCGCTCCTACGTGCCGCTGACCCCCGACACCTTCGCCGCCATCCGCGACATGAAGCTCAGCCTGTAGCGGCTCGTCGGGGGCTCCGGGCTAATTAGCAGAGGCTAATTAGGGGCTAATCAAGCACTTTGGGGAGGTTTAACGGCGTTGGGGCAGGGGGAGGGCGGTGGGTGGGTGTGACCTCGCCCCGGTGCCTCCGTGCTGTGGAAATTAAATCCTTAATTCCTGTTCCTTGCCGGGCTGGTTTTGGGGATTGGATTCCCTCGTTTTCCCTTGGGGAAGGGGCAGAGGAAGCCCCAAGTCCTGGGTGGGGGGATAAAGAGCTCATCCAGTTCCATCCTGGCAGGGTGGAACCATGGAATGGTTTGGGTTGGAGGGACTTTGGAACTCATCCAGTTCCAGTCACAGCCAGAGGGAATCAGGGAATGGTTTGGGTGGGGATTTTGGAGTTCATCCAGTCCTGTCCTGCTGGGATGCAATCATGGAATGTTTGGGTTGGAGGGGATTTTGGAGCTCACCCAGTTCCATCCTGGCACGGTGGAACCATGGAGAGGTTTGGGTGAGATTTTGGAGTTCATCCAGTTCCTGTCCTGCTGGGATGGAACCATGGAGAGGTTTGGGTTGGAGGAGACTTTAGAGCTCACCCAGTTCTGGTCACAGCCGGATGGAATCATGGAATGGTTTGGGTGAGATTGGAGCTCATCCAGTTCCAGTCACAGCCAGATGGAACCATGGAAAGTTTTGGGTTGAGGGGACTTTGGAGCTCATCCAGTTCCTGTCCCAGCAAGGTGGAACCATGGAATGGTTTGGGTTGGAGGGATTTTGGATGTTTGCCCTTGTTTGATCGGCAGCACCCAAAACCTCTCCCTGTTCCAGCCCCAGGCTCTGATCGGGAACAAATCCCTGGGAATTCCATCCCAGCCCCTCAGCAACCCCACAGGGATGAATTCTGCCCCAAAATCCCACATAAATCTTCCAATTTTCAGTGTGACACCACTCGTGATCCTGTCAGCACTGATTCCATCCCATCCCTGATTCCATCCCATCCCTGATTCCATCCCATCCCTGATTCCATCCCGGCACTGATTCCATCCCGGCCCTGATTCCATCCCATCCCTGATTCCATCCCGGCCCTGATTCCATCCCGGCACTGATTCCATCCCATCCCTGATTCCATCCCATCCCTGATTCCATCCCTGATTCCATCCCGGCCCTGATTCCATTCCATCCCTGATTCCATCCCATCCCTGATTCCATCCCAGCCCTGATTCCATCCCTGATTCCATCCCATCCCTGATTCCATCCCGGCACTGATTCCATCCCAGCCCTGATTCCATCCCGGCACTGATTCCATCCCATCCCTGATTCCATCCCATCCCTGATTCCATCCCATCCCTGATTCCATCCCTGATTCCATCCCATCCCTGATTCCATCCCATCCCTGATTCCATCCCATCCCTGATTCCATCCCATCCCTGATTCCATCCCACCTCCTCACCACCCCCTCAGGGATGAATTTCTTCCCCAAAATCCCACTAAATCTCATTTCCACCCCTCTCACTCCTCTGAAGCCCCAACACCGATTCCTCTCCACCCCCTCCCCAAAAAATCCCTCCCCAACCCCCCCGTACCAACTCCCGCCTCGAAAAGTCGAAATCATTTTATTACCATAATTAATTACCATCATCACCATCATTATTATTTACAAACCTCGCCGCCAACAATTCCTCAGCTCCCTCCTGCCTCTCCCAACAACTCCGCCTCCACTTTGGGCACCTCCTTGTGGCCTCGGCGTGGCTCTGCCCTCCTCTCCCTCTGCAGCTCGGCCAGGCGCAGCCTCAGGCGCTGCTCCCGCCGCTTCCCCGCCTGCAGCTGCCGCTGCGCTTTGTCCAGCGCGTCCAGCGCCGCCTCTGCTCGGCGTTTCCAGAGCAGGGCGCTGCCCACTTGGTAGCTGTGCTCGCTCTGGATGTAAGAACCGGCTCGGGGCGGCAGCCGAAGCATAAAAAGCGACGGCGAGGGCGGCCCCGGGGCTCCCGCGGGGGAGGCGGAGGCTGGCGGGGCTCCCTCGGGCAGGGCGGGGGTGGTGGTCGCTTCCTCGTCGCCCGTGGCCACCAGGAGGGTCTCTGGGATGGAGCTCGAGGGGCTGGGCAGGGCAGGGACCCCGCCGTGGTCACCGGCAGGGGGTGGGCCGGGGTCTTTGGTGTCCCGAGGGAAGCAGGAGGCGTCCGAGGGGAACGGGGGGTCCGGTGGGGATGGGGGAGGCTCCCGTCTGTGTGGGGAGGGGAGAGGGGAGAGGGGTTAGCGGGGAGAGACCCCCGGAACGGGAACGGAGAGTCCGGGGGATCCCCGGGGTGAGGGAGGGCCCAGGGAAATGGGGAGGGGTCGGGGGGATTGGGGGGGTCCCGGGGGGGGGAGATCAGGAGGAATTTGGGGGGTCCAGCAGGGATTGGGGGGTCCTGGGGAAAGGTCAGGGGGAATTGGGGGGTCCAGCAGGAATTGGGGGGTCCTGGGGAAAGGTCAGGGGGAATTGGGGGTCCAGCAGGGATTGGGGGGTCCCAGGGGTGTGGGAGATCAGGGAGGAATGGGGGGGAATGGGGGGGTCCAGCAGGGATTGGGGGGTCCGGTGAGGAATGGGGGGTCCCAGGGGTAGGGGGGGGTCAGGAGGAATTTTGGGGGGTCCAGCAGGGATTGGGGGGTCCTGGGGAAAGGTCAGGGGGAATTGGGGGGTCCAGCAGGGATTGGGGGGTCCCAGGGGTGGGGGAGATCAGGAGGAATTTGGGGGTCCCGGGGAGAGGTCAGGGGGAATGGGTGGTCCCAGGGGGAATGGGGGGTCCCAGGGGTCGGGGAGGTCGGGGGGGAATGGGGAGGGGTCGGGGAGAATGGGGAGGGGTCAGGGGGAATGGGGGGGTCCAGCAGGGATTGGGGGGTCCCAGGGGTAGGGGGGTTTCAGGAGGAAT
Organism: Acrocephalus arundinaceus; assembly: GCA_021534815.1. Taxonomy (NCBI): domain Eukaryota; kingdom Metazoa; phylum Chordata; class Aves; order Passeriformes; family Sylviidae; genus Acrocephalus; species Acrocephalus arundinaceus. The sequence continues at coordinate 8,188 of JAJEOU010000486.1, read as the reverse complement.
TGGGGGGTCCAGCAGAGATTGGGGGGTCCCAGGGGTGGGGGAGATCAGGAGGAATTTGGGGGGTCCAGCAGGGATTGGGGGGTCCCAGGGGTGGGGGAGGTCGGTGAGGAATTGGGGGGTCCAGCAGGGATTGGGGGGTCCCAGCAAGGATTGGGGGGTCCCAGGGGTGGGGGAGATCGGGGGGAATGGGGGGGAATGGGGAGGGGTCAGGGGGAATGGGGGGTCCCAGGGGTGGGGGAGATCAGGAGAAATTTGGGGGTCCCAGGGAGAGGTCAGGGGGAATGGGGGGTCCCAGGGGGAATGGGGGGTCCCAGGGGGAATGGGGGGTCCCAGGGGTCGGGGAGGTCAGTGAGGAATTTGGGGGGTCCAGCAGGAATTTGGGGGGTCCCAGGGGTGGGGGAGGGAAAATGGGGAGGGGTGCAGGGGTGAGGAATAAAGTGGGGACCCCCAAAGCCCCCCAGAGCCCCCCCAAAACTCTCCAGGACCACCCAGAGATCGAGGTGGGTCCCGAGCCCCCCCAACCCCCCCAAATCCCCCCCAAAGCCCCTCAGAGCCCCCCCAAATCCCCCCTGAAGCCCCCCAAACCCCCCCAAATCTCCTCAAATCTCCCAAATCCCCCCCAAACCCCCCCAAATCTCCTCCAAACTCCCCCAAATCCCCCCTGAAGCCCCCCAAACCCCCCGCAAATCTCCTCAAATCTCCCAAATCCCCCCCAAATCCCCCCAAATCCCCTCCAAACCTCCCCAAAACCCTCCAAAACCCCACAACCCCCCTCAAAGCCTCCCAAAGCCCCCCAAATCCCCCTAAAATCTCCCAAATCCCCCCTAAATCCCCCCAAAGCCCCTCAGAGCCCCCCCAAGCCCCCAAATCCCCCCCAAATCCCCCCAAATCTCCCAAAGCCCCTCAGATCCCCCAACCCCCCCCAAATTCCCACAAATCCCCCCAGAGCCCCCCAAAGCCCCCAAATCCCCCCTAAAGCCCCTCAGAGCCCCCCCAAATCCCCTCCAAACCCCTCCAAATCCCCTAAATCCCACCCAAATCCCCCCAAATTCCCCCAAAATCCCCCCAAATCCCCCCGCAAATCCCCCCAAACCTCCCCCAAACCCCCCCAGGACTCACTTCCACCTCCGGGCGCTGCGCAGGGGTTTTGGGGGGTCCGGCGGGGGGGGTTTGGGCCGGGGGGGCCGGGGGGGCCCCACGGAGAACACGGTGGGCACGGCGCCCTCCTTGAGGCGGTGGTAACCACTGCAGGGGGAAATGGGGGGTCAGGGGGGACCCCAAAACTTCGGGGGGGTCCTGGAACTCAGGAGGGGTCAGGGGGGTGACCCCAAAAACTCCTGGGGGGGGGGGAGCTCCTGGAAGGTTCTGGAAATGTCTGGGGGGTCCAGGAATATCTGGGGGGTCCCTGAGATATTTGGGGGTCCCTGAAATATTTGGGGGGGTCCCGGAAATATTTGGGGGGGTCTCTGAGATATTTGGGGGTCTCTGAAATATTTTGGGGGGTCCCTGAGATATTTGGGGGGTCCCTGAAATATTTGGGGGGGTCCTGAAATATTTGGGGGGTCCCTGAAATTTTTGGGGCGTCCCTGAAATATTTGGGGGTCCCTGAAATATTTGAGGGGGTCCCTGAGATATTTGGGGGGTCCTTGAGATATTTGGGGGTCCCTGAGATATTTGAGGGTCCCTGAGATATTTGGGGGATCCCTGAAATATTTGGGAGATCCCTGAGATATTTGGGTGGGTCCCTGAAATATTTGGGGGGGTCCTGAAATATTTGGGGGTCCCTGAGATATTTGGGGGGGTCCTGAAATATTTGGGGGTCCCTGAGATATTTGGGGGGGTCCTGAAATATTTGGGGGGGTCCCTGAAATATTTGGGGGGGTCCTGAAATATTTGGGGGGTCTGGAAACATTTGGGGTGTCCCTGAAATATTTGGGGGGGTTCTGAAATATTTGGGGGGTCCCTGAAATATCTGGGGGGGGTCCCTGAGATATTTGGGGGGTCTAGAAACATTTGGGGGGGTCCCTGAAATATTTGGGGGGTCCTGAGATATTTGGGGGGTCCCTGAGGTATCTGGGGGGGTCGCTGAGATATCTGGGGGGGTCCCTCACCTGTGACCCACCCCAGGTAACCCCTGGATCCCCCCAGCCCCACCTGCAGCCCCCAGGCTCACCTGTAGCCTCCAGGTCACACCTGCACACCCAGGCTCACCTGTATCCCCCCCCAAGCTCACCTGTAGCCCACCCCAGAACATACCTGGATCCCCCCAGGTCACATCTGGATCCCCCCAGTCCCACCTGTGGCCCCCAGCCTCACCTGCAGCCCCCAGGACACACCTGCCACCCCAACCCTACCTGTACTCCAAGCCCCACCTTCACCCCAGGCTCACCGGTACCACCCAGGTCCCACCTGTGGCCCCTGGGCTCACCTGTACCCCACCCCAGGTCACACCTGTATCCTTCCCCCAGCCCCACCTGCACCCCTGGCTCACCTGTATCCCTCTGCACTCACCTGTACCCCCAATCTCACCTGTACCCCCCAGGTCACACCTGTACCCCCCAGGCTGACCCATACCCCAGTCTCACCTGCAGCCCCCAGGTCACACCTGTGGCTGCCCAGTCTCACCTAAACCCCAGCCCCACCTGTACCCCAGCCCCACCTGCAGCCCCCAGGCTCACCTGTATCCCAACCCAGCTCATCTGTAGCCCACCCCAGGTCACACCTGGATCCTCCCAGGTCACACCTGCAGCCCCAAGCTCACCTGTAACTGCCCGAGGACACACCTGAAGCCCCCCCTAGCCCCACCTGCAGCCCCTGCTCTCACCTGCAGCCCCCAGGACACACCTGTAGCTGCCCAGGCTCACCTGTACCCCCCAGGCTCACCTGTATTCCCCCCAAGCTCACCTGTAGCCCACCCTAGAACACCTGGATTTCCCCCGATCACACCTGGATCCCCCCAGATCACACCTGGATCCTCCCAGATCACACCTGGATCCTCCCAGTCCCACCTGCAGCCCCTGCGCTCACCTGTATCCCCCAGGTCACACCTGCAGCCCCAGCCCCACCTGCACCCCACTCTCACCTGTACCCCATTCCCACCTGCAGCCCCTCAGTCTCACCTGTAGCCCCCACTCACCTGCAGCCCTCAAGGTCACACCTGCAGCCCCCAGGTCACACCTGTGGCTGCCCAGTCTCACCTGTACCCGAACTTACCTGAATCCCAGGCACACCTGAATCCCGGGCTCATCTTTACCCCCAGGCTCACCTGTACCCCAGTCTCACCTGTACCCGAACTTACCTGAATCCCAGTCTGACCTGAATCCCAGGCTCACCTGAATCCCGGGCTCACCTGTACCCCAGTCTCACCTGTATCCCCTCCCAGCCCCACCTGCACCCCCAGGCTCACCTGTATCCTCCCCAAGCTCACCTGTAGCCCACCCCAGATCACACCTGGATCCTCCCTGGTCACACCTGAAGCCCCCCCAGCCCCACCTGTAGCCCCTGGGCTCACCTGCAGCCCCCAGGACACACCTGCAGCCCCAGCCTCACCTGTACCACCCAGGTCACACCTGTACCCCACCCCAGGTCACACCTGTATCTCCTCCCAGCCCCACCTGCTTCCCCCGGCTCACCTGTATCCTCCAGCTCTCACCTGTACCCCATTCCCACCTGCAGCTCCCCCAGGCTCACCTGTATCCCAACCCAGCTCACCTGTAGCCCACCCCAGGACACCTGGATCCTCCCAGGTCACACCTGCAGCCCCTGGGCTCACCTGCAGCCCCAGCTTCACCTGTACCCCAGGTCTCACCTGTACCCCCGGTCACACCTGTACCCCCCAATCTCACCTGTACCCCCAAATCTCACCTGTACCCCCCAAATCTCACCTGTACCCCCAAATCTCACCTGTACCCCCCAAATCTCACCTGTACCCCCCGGTCTCACCTGTACCCCCAGGTCTCACCTGTACCCCCCGGTCTCACCTGTACCCCCCCAAATCTCACCTGTACCCCCCCAGATCTCACCTGTACCCCCCAATCTCACCTGTACCCCCCAAATCTCACCTGTACCCCCCCAGATCTCACCTGTACCCCCAATCTCACCTGTACCCCCCCAAATCTCACCTGTACCCCCCCAGGTCACACCTGTACCCCAGATCTCACCTGTACCCCACTAGCTCGAAGCAGGAGCGCTCGAAGTGCTGGGAACAGAAGTAGATGTACTTGGAGCTGGGGTCCCAGCGCCCCCCGCCCGAGGGGTCCCGGCGCCGGCTGTTCTCCAGCCACTGAGCACGGCGAGGGTCGTCACGGCGGGGCAGCCTGGGGACAGGGGACAGAGGGGGACATGGGGGGGACATGGGGGACATGGGGACACACAGGGGACATGGGGGACAGGGGACACACGGGGGACATGGGGACACACGGGGGACATGGGGGAGACATGGGGGACATGGGGACACACGGGCGACATGGGGACACGGGGGACATGGGGGAGACATGGGGGACATGGGGGACATGGGGACACACGGGGGACATGGGGGACAGGGGTACAGGGGACACACGGGGGACATGGGGACACGGGGGACATGGGGACACACGGGGGACATGGGGGACAGGGGACACACAGGGGACACGGGGGGGACATGGGGGACAGGGGACACATGGGGACATGGGGACATGGGGACACATGGCGGACATGGGGACAAGGGGACGAGGATGGGAACACAGAGGGACACAGGGACACAAGGACAGGGGGACAGGGGGCAGAGACATTGGGACATGGGGACATGGACACAGGGACACAAGGATACGGGGACATGGGGGACAGGGACACAGGGGGACAGGGACATGGGGACACAGACATGGGGACAGAGACAGGGACACGGGGACAGGGACACAGGGACACGGGATAGGGACACAGAGACACAGGGGACACAGGGACAGGGGGACACAGGGACACAGGGGACAGGGACACGGGGATAAGGACACAGGGACAGGAACACAGACAGGGACATGCAGGACAGGGTCACAGGGACACAGGGGGACAGGGACATGGGGACACAGACATGGGGACAGAGACACAGGGGATAGGGACACAGGGGACAGGAACACAGACAGGGACACAGACAGGGACACAGGGACACATGGGGACAGGGACATGGAGACATCGGGACACAGGGACATGGGGACACGGACATGGGGACAGGGACACGGGACAGAGGGACACAGGGATATGGGAGGACACAGGGACATGGGGGAAAGGGGGACATGGGGGGACACAGTGAGAACACAGGATGGGGGACAAGTGACACAAGTGACACAGGTCACACACGTGGCACAGGTGACACAGGTGACAAAGGTCACACAGGTGACAAAGGTCACACAGGTGACACAGGTGACACAAGTGACAAAGATCACACAGGTCACAAATGTGGCCACGAGGCCGCATTCCCCCCCCTGCATCCCCAACTTCTGCAGGGCTGAATGAAGCTCCCTCCCCCCACACACCTGGAAATGGAACGGTCCAGCCGGGCCCGGTAAAGGGGGACAGGGCTGAACCATCCCTGAAATGGGGGGGACAGACACACCTGGGACAGCCCATTATTGTTAAGGGAGGGGACACACCTGGGACAGCCCATTGGTGAGGGAGGGGGGACAGACACACCTGGGACAGCCCATTGTTAAGGACAGGTGACGACTGGGACAGCCAGAGGAGTGACACAAGTGATAGCCCATGTCTGGGGAGGTGACACAGGTGACAGCCTGTGTCTTGGGGGGTGACACCGGTGACACCCTGTGTTTGGGGACAGTGACACAGGTGACAGCCCATGTCCGGGGACAGTGACACAGGTGACATCCCATGTCCATGGCAGGTGACACAGGTGACATCCCGTGTCTGGGGACAGGTGACACAGGTGACATCCCGTCCCTGGGGACAGTGACACAGGTGACATCCCATGTCTGGGGAGGTGACACAGGTGACATCCCGTGCCCGGGGAGGTGACACAGGTGACATCCCGTCCCTGGGGGCAGTGACACAGGTGACATCCCGTCCCTGGGGACAGTGACACAGGTGACATCCCATGTCTGGGGAGGTGACACAGGTGACATCCCGTGCCCGGGGAGGTGACACAGGTGACATCCCGTGCCCGGGGCACACTCACCTGTGGAAGGAGATGCCTCTGCCGCGGGTGTCGCGCGTGTCGCGGGTGCAGCAGCCGGCGGCAGAGCAGTGCCGGGGCATCTGGGGGGGCGGGGGGTCAGGGGGCTCCCCCAAAGCCCCCCGAGACCCCAGACCCTTCCCCACCACTCCCCCCTCACCCCCAGACCCTTCCCCACCATTCCCCCCTCACCCCCAGACCCTTCCCCACCATTCCCTGCTCACTCCCGGACCCTTCCCCACCATTCCCTGCTCACTCCCGGACCCTTCCCCACCATTCCCTGCTCACCCCCAGACCCTTCCCCACCATTCCCCCCTCACATTCAGACCCTTCCCCACCATTCCCCCCTCACCCCCAGACCCCTCCCCACCATTCCCCCCTCACCCCCAGACCCTTCCCCACCATTCCCCCCTCACCCCCAGACCCTTCCCCACCATTCCCCCCTCACATTCAGACCCTTCCCCACCATTCCCCCCTCACTCCCAGACCCTTCCCCACCATTCCCCCCTCACTCCCAGACCCCTCCCCACCATTCCCCGCACCCGGGGCCTGCCCCGCTCACCCCACCACCGCCGCTCCGCGACCTGACATCTCCCCCCGATGCCCGGAACCCCCACCCCGTGTCCTCTCCCCATCCCGGACCGTCCCTTTTCCCCCTTTTTCGCCGCTTTTTCCCCGTTTTTTCCCCCCCTTCCTGCCCCGTTCCGGCCCACCTCGGCGCTCCCATCCCGCCGCCGCCGCGGCCTCCCCGGAACTCTCGCGAGATTTCCCGAAATCCGCGAGAACAACCCCCACACACCCCTCCGGCCCCGCCTCTTTTTTCTCATTGGCTGAGACTCCGACGTGGCAGAGAGCCCTGCCCTATGAGCCCGCACCTCATTTGCATTCTGCGCTGTGATTGGTCGGCAGAGCCGCACCCCCTCCTCATTAGCTATGCAAGCCCCGCCCCTCGCCGCGGGCCTTCTGCGGCCGCTTCGGCGACTTTTGGGGCTTTTGGGGTTTTTTGGGGGGATTTTGGGGGTTTGGGGGGATTTCACCCCTTCATTTGAGGTCATAAAGGTTTTAGGAATCCCCTGAACAGATCTGGAGAGACTGTGGGGGTTTATTGGGGGTTTCACCCCCCCAATCGGGGTAAAGACGGTTTTGGGGTGCCCCCAGCGGATTTTGGGGGATCCTGGGGGGGCTTTGAGGCTTTTCAACCCCCCCAGTTCGTGTAGGGATGGTTTTGAGGTCCCTCCCGTCGTGTTTTGGGGGATCTGAGGGATTTCAGGACTCGGGGATATTTTGGGGGGATCCCCCAAAAGAATTTGGGGAGGTTTTCAAACCCCCCCCCCCGACCCCAAATTCCTTTTTGGGGCGCGGCTCCGTCCCGGTTTTGGGGTCCCCCAAATGTCCCCCGGGGTCACTCAGGAGCGGGACCCTCTCAAGGCACTTTAATGGGTTTGGGGACCCCCGCCCCAAAACCCCACAGGAGGGATGGGGGGTCTGGGTGGGTTTTGGGGTCCCGGGGGGGGTTCAGGGGGTGCCCCCAGTGCTGGGGGGGGCGGGGGCGGTCCCGCTGTCCCCGCTGTCCCCGGCGCTGTCCCCGCTGCTGTCCCCGCTGTCCTCGGAGTCGTCGTCCCCATCCCGCAGCATCCGCCGGACGGTGCGGGACAGGTTCATGGGGTCACACCTGCGGGCACGGGGGTGAGAGCCGCCATAAAAACACCCGGGCACCCCATAAACCCCATAAAAACACCCCGGCACCCCACAGACCCCATAGAAACACCCCGGCACCCCACAGACCCCATAAACCCCATAGAAACACCCCGGCACCCCACAGACCCCATAAACCCCATAGAAACACCCCGGCACCCCATAAACCCCATAAACCCCATAAAAACACTCCGGCACCCCACAGACCCCATAAACCCCATAGAAACACCCCGGCACCCCATAAACCCCATAAAAACACCCCGGCACCCCACAGACCCCATAAACCCCATAGAAACACCCCCGGCACCCCATAAACCCCATAAAGTACCCCATCCC
>JAJEOU010000798.1:136540-186285 GCA_021534815.1 Acrocephalus arundinaceus | reverse complement strand
CTGTTTTTGCCGATTAACACTTGAGATTGTCTGAAACTTTGGAGTTTTAGATTGCTAAAAAAGGAAGAAAACCCCTCTTTTGCCAGAGTGCAGCCAGTTCTCTGAGCAAAGCAGGTCCCAGGTGAGTGAGGAGAGACAGGATGGGGTTGGGGATTGTGGAGCAAGGTTTTCCACACTGGGTCAGACCTCAAGGCACAGCTTCTCTGAGCAGGCCAGACCTCCTGAGGACAGACCCTGGATCATTATCAATACCTGAATGTTGCAGTCATCTATTCTCTGAAGAGAAAAATACACCCTTGAAAAAAGAAATGTGGGTTTATTAAAAGCTCTATGAAATATTTCTCCATAATGTTAGGAAAAAAGACTTCTGAATGAACCGCACCAGACCAGACAGAAATCAAGGCACAGCCATGGATTGTCAGGACTTGCTTGATCCTAATGAGCCCCGTGGTGTATTTGGTGCTGAGCCCTGGAACCTCAGGGCCTGAGAGGAGATTGCACAAACCTTGCCAGGAGTCCAAGTCAGAAGAAAAACCCAAAGTGTCTCACAGAAATAATGGGTCCCACTATGGTCAATCCCCAACACAGGCTCCTCATGAGGTCTGTAGATGAGAGAACTGGAGGCCAGGATTGCACAAAAACCTCTCAGAGACTCAGAGTGGGATGAAAAATCCAATGGAAAATCCAAAGTATCTTAAAAATCTTGAGTATCTCAAAGCATTACTGAGCCCCACTGTGTGTCAGTGCAAAGCTCTCAAGGGACTCATTAAAGCAGATAATTGGAGGCCAGGTTTGCACAAAAACTTCTCAGAGACTCAGTGGCAAAAAGAAGTATTTAAATTAACCCTGAGTACCTTGAAGTATTAATAAACCCCACTGAGTAATTTTACTAGTTAAGAATCTCAAGGGACTCGTTAAAGCAGATAATTGGGGCCGTGATTGCACAAACCTCTAAGGATCAGTGTCAAAAAAAAGTTCTGTAATAAACTTTGAGTACTCTGAAGTATTAATGAGCTCCACTGAGTGTTGTTACTGACAAAGCCTCTCAAGGGACCAATTAAAGCAGAGAATTGGAAGCCAGGATTGCACAAACCTCTCAGAGACTCCAAGGCAAAAGCCAAACCCAAAGTCCTTGGAAAAACCTGCAGTCCCTGGCAGCATGAAGGAGCCCCCCAGGGCCATTGCTGACCAAGGCTCCTTCCCCAGGGACTCCTTCCAGCACATCCTGGAGGCCACTGGCATGGGAGGGGGATGCTGAGGGCAGCACAAGGGGCTGACAGTGCCCAGCCTTGCTGGGGCTGTGCCAGGAGGCCCCAGGGCCTCAGGACAAGGGGTCTCCTCAGTGTCCTTGGTGGCACAGAGGCTGCTGTGGCCCAGGGCACCAAGACTTGGCTTCTCTTTGTCCCCACCTGTCATCACTGCCTGCAGTTCTCTGCTCTGCCTGGGGCCTGGGGACACTTTCTGTGTCGTGTCCCTCCCTGGGACCCATTAAAACTTGCAGAAACTTTGGAGTTGGCTTCTGCCTTGGAGTTCTGGAGAGGTTTCTTCAGCGCCCTCTCAGGGACTGATGTCAGCACAAAGCCCTGAGAGGGTCATTAAAGTCCTTGTGCTGTGTCTGTGCTGATGAGCTGGGCTGAGCTCATCATCCAGAGGGAGATCCTGGTAACCAACAAGAGCTTAAAAACACATTTCTCTGGATGAGCAGCTTTTCTGCCAGCCCAGCAAGGCTGGGGCACTGCCTGCAGCCACCCCGGCCACAGCACACAGGCACACAGGGCTTCAGCTCAGCCTGGGCTGGCAGCACAGAGCAGAGCTCACTCAGGGCTCACTGCAGGAGAAATCCTCCCAGGCTTGCAAACAGTCACTCTCTGGCTGGGGGAAGAGAAGCTGCAGCTCCTGCAGGGATCTCCTGAAGCTGCCACATCCCACAGCTTGGAGCACCTTCCAGGAGCACTCTGGGAGCTGCTGCAGGGCAGGGATGTGGCCCTAGGGCAGGGCTGGGTTTCCCTGCTGCCCAGCCCAGGCCCAGCACAAGGCAGCTCCCTGGGGCCAGGCTCTGCTGCAGGGCTGAGCAGCCGGGGCTGCAGCCAGGGGTGCCCAGGGCTGTGGTGCAGAGCAGGGTCCTGCAGCCCAGGGCGCTGTGCTGGCCCAGGGACTCTGCTGCCTGCCAGGGACAGCTCTCAGCCGGCCCGGGGAGCTGCTGCCAGCGCTGGGGAGAAGCTGTGGGGGGAAGGAGCCACCCTGAGCAGGGCAGCTGCTGCTGCTGCTGCTGCTGCTGCTGCTGCTGGTGCTGCTGCTGCTGAGAGGGGCTGTGTGGGGCAGGGCTGCTCCCAGCTCCACACCAGCCTGGGCACAGCTGCGGAGGACACTTGCCAAAAGAAGGTAAGCCTGGCATTGCTGTAAAGATCAGGAACTTTCCTGAGAGTGTTTTCAATTTCCTGCTTGGAGAAGGATGGGAATGTTTGGGTGATGACAAAAAGATTTTTGCTTTTTTAAACATTATTCATATATTTGTAGTTCTGTTAACTACTTTTATATATTTATAAATCTATAATCCTTAATTAACTCCATTCAACTACTTTTACATACTTGTATTACTATAATCCTTTTTTAACTATATTATCTTTCTTACTCTTTCTCTTAGATTTTAGAACAATTAGCAGACCTAAATACATTCCTGAAATACTGCATAGTCTTATTATTAGGAAGAGGACCTACAAGAAGGACATTTTGATTTTTAATGTTATTGTGAGCCATCTTAAAAAAAAGTGGGGCAACGAAGCCCTTGGACCTACTCTAACTGGTTGACCCCGAAGTGTGTAATTGGGGAAATTTAATTACCTTGTTGATGTTCCTGTTAAATATCCTAATTGATCAATCTTAATAAATTGTTGAACTTAGGGACTGGGTGTGCCCCACGCCGTCTGGGACACTTGAAAATTTCCAGTAAAGGTCTGGTTGTTACTTTATTGTTCTAACACTTTTACAAGGCTTTTCTTTCTCTTCTTTGATTATAGGCAACACGACGATGAGAGAAGCAGAACAGGAATTGTAATCACAGAATCACAGAACATTCTGAGTTGAAAGAATCCCACAGGACCATCAAAGTAATGTCTCAAAATTTACAGAGACTCTCTGCCAGCTGTCTGTGCCCTGCCCTCCCAGGCACAGCACCACCACATCTGCTCTTGTTTCTGCTCTGCCCTGATCCTGTCCCTGTCATCTGGTGCTCTTAGGGAGGCTCTGGCCTTTGCAGCAGCTGAGGCAGGCATTGCCCTTGGCATTCCTGCCAGGCAGCTGTGGCCATGGCAATGGGGTGTCCAAGCTTCCCTGGGCCCTGTGGGGCTGTGGGCAAAGCAGCCCATGGGAAAGGGGAATGAGCTGAGCCCCCTCCCTGAGATCCCATCATGGGCACAGCCGGGGATCTCCTTGCTGTGTCCTGCCCAGCTCTGAGCTGCCCTCCTGGCTGCAAATCTGTGCCAGAGCCCCTGGGAGTTGCCTAAATGTGCCACGGAGAAGTGCAGAGATGCCAGAGCTGAGGAAATGCTGCTGGGTTTGCCAAGGGAGCCGGGAGTGTCCTTGGCAGAAGGGGGTGCTGAGACCTTGCCCAGAGCCCTTTGGAGAGGGTGAGACATTGAGGGATCCCTGTGCTCTGGGCAGGGTCTGGTTTATGCCAGGGTGACAGGGGAGTGTGATTGTGCTCTGATTGCAGCCAAAGCTGCAAACCCAGGGCAGTTGGGAACAAGCCCATCCAGCCCCTCACCTTCCCTGAGCCACAGGGAATCCTTTGCCTCTCATCTCTCAGTGGCAAACTGGGAGTGCAGCAGAAATGCTGGGGATTCCTGACCTCAGAGAACCAGGAATGATGTGGAGGCTGAAAAAACTTCCTAAAACCCACTCCTGCCATCTATTTCCTTTAGATTTGGATTTGCAGATGCTACCAAGCCTGTCTGCATTAGGAGTGATTCCTCTGACAAATCCTGAATATCCAGCCTTCTCCCTCTGCCACATGGCCACAAACCCAGGGCAGCAGGGCAGGGATGGCTCCTGGAGAGCCCCCACGCACAGGCCTGGCTGCTCCTGGCACACTCAGACATCACAACTGGTGCTCAGGCAGGGACCTGGGGGAAGGTTTTCCCAGAGAAGGAGCAAGAGTGGGTGAGTCACAGCGGGACAGTCTGCAGGGAATGGCCCAGGTTTGGCTCAGAGCAGCCTCTGCTGACTTGTCCCTGTCCTTTCTCCATGAACAGGTGCCCATGGCCAGCCAGAGCAAATGTCCAACAGCAGCTCCATCAGCCACTTCCTCCTGCTGGCATTGGCAGACACGCGGCAGCTGCAGCTCCTGCACTTCTGCCTCTTCCTGGGCATCTCCCTGGCTGCCCTCCTGGGCAACGGCCTCATCATCAGCGCCGTAGCCTGCGGCCACCTCCTGCACAGCCCCATGTTCTTCTTCCTGCTCAACCTGGCCCTCACCGACCTGGGCTGCATCTGCACCACTGTCCCCAAAGCCATGCACAATTCCCTCTGGGACACCAGCACCATCTCCTACTCAGGATGTGCTGCTCAGCTATTTTTCTTTCTGTTTTTCATCTCAGCAGAGTATTTTCTCCTGACCGTGATGTGCTATGACCGCTACGTGTCCATCTGCAAACCCCTGCACTACGGGACCCTCCTGGGCAGCAGAGCTTGTGCCCACATGGCAGCAGCTGCCTGGGCAGGTTCTTTTCTCACTGCTCTGCTGCACACGGCCAATACATTTTCCCTGCCCTGTGCCATGGCAATGCCCTGGGCCAGTTCTTCTGTGAGGTGCCCCAGATCCTCAAGCTCTCCTGTTCCAAATCCTATCTCAGGGAACTTGGGATCATGTCTGTTAGTTCCTGTTTAGGACTCGGATGTTTTGTGTTCATTGTTTTCTCCTATGTGCAGATCTTCAGGGCCGTGCTGAGGATCCCCTCTGAGCAGGGACGGCACAAAGCCTTTTCCACCTGCCTCCCTCATCTGGCTGTGGTCTCCCTGTTCCTCACCAGTGTCATCTTTGCTCACCTGAAGCCCCCTCCATCTCGTCCCCATCCCTGGATCTGGTCCTGTCAGTTCTGTACTCAGTGGTGCCTCCAGCCTTGAACCCCCTCATCTACAGCCTGAGGAACCAGGACCTCCGGGCTGCAGTGTGGAGACTGATTACTGAATGTGTTCGGGAACATTAAACTGCAATCAATTTCTGCAAATCACTTGTAATAAATGTCATCTTTCTTAGGTCTTATTGGTTTGGTTGTGGGTTTTTTTCTTGTGTTTAATTTTTTAATATTATCCACAAAGAAATCTCACTGTTTGTGCTATTTCTTATTTTGGTTCTCCACTTTCCCTGTGGCCACAGACTGTTTCAATTAGGGGCTGCACTCTTGGTGGCTCTAAACAAACTAAAGGATCTCCTTTTAGCAAAGTTTCCTGCAGAGATGCCCCTTTGGTTCCCTTCTCTGCAGCTGCAGCAGCAATGTCTGTGTGCAGAGCTGGGGGCAGATCAGTGCTGGCACAGCAGCTGTGCCCAGCAGCAGCAGCAGCAGCCCTTGGTGTTGCCAGTGCTGCTGCCGTGGCCCTGCCCCGCTGCCCTGCTGGCCCTGGTGTTGCTGTAGGGCCTGAGTGCTCTCGGGGCCGGGCACAGTGCTGGGGGTGGCAGTGCCGGGGCTGCAGCAGGGACAGGCCATGGGCACTGCTGGGGCAGCGCTGACGCCTCAGGCCAGGGCCTGGGGGCTGCAGGCTCCTTGCCCAGGCTCTCTCCAGAACACTTTGCCCAGGCCAATGCTGAGCACAGAAAAGCCCCGGGAGCAGCCCCAGGCTGGCCGTGGGCAGGCTGGGGGCAAACAGCATGGCTGGGGCTCTGCAAGGTGCCTGGGGCAGCTGGGATCCTGCTGGGATCACAGTGGGAGAGCCTGGGCCCATGCTGTGGAAGACTGGGATCTTTCTGGATGATACTGGCAGCAAGTGGGACTGCACTGAGGATGACTGGGAGTGGCTGTGAGCAACTGGAATCAGGCTGGAAGCAACTGAGGACAACTTGGAATGACTGGGAACATGCTGGGAGCCACTGGGATACACTGGGAGAGCCTGAAAGCACAGTGGGGATAAATGGGAGCAATAGGAACCATGCTGTATGATAATGGGAGCAGCTGTGCCCATGCTGGGGTCATACTGGGATCCTACTGGAACCACACTGGGAATGACTGGAAAGGTGCTGGCTGTGACTGGAACCATGCTGGAGGTGACTGGGAGCAACTGAGCGCAAACTCGGAGTGACAGGCAGTGAGTCAGGGCATGACTGGAATAATACTGGGAGTATCTGGAAGTGACTGGGTCATACTGGGGGTGACTGGAACCAAACTGGGGGTGACTGGGTCCTACTGCTTCATGCTGGGAGCCACTGGGATCACGATGGGTGTTAACAGATCCTGAGCACAGAAAAGCCCCGGGAGCAGCCCCAGGCTGGCCATGGGCAGGCTGGGGGCAAACAGCATGGCTGGGGCTCTGCAAGGTGCCTGGGGGAAACTGGGATCCTACTGGGATCACAGTGGGGGTAAATGGGAGCAGCTGTGCCTATGCTGGGGTCATACTGGGATCCTACTGGAACCAGACTGGGAATGACTGGAAAGGTGCTGGCTGTGACTGGAACCATGCTGCAGGTGACTGGGAGCAACTGGGCTCACACTGGGAGTGACAGGCAGTCACTCAGGGCATGACTGGAATAATACTGGGAGTATCTGGAAGTAACTGGGGGTGACTGGAACCATACTGGGGGTGACTTGGTCCTACTGGGTTCATCCTGGGGGCCACTGGGATTACAATGGGTGTGAACAGATCCTGACTGGGGGTTACTGGGAGCTGCTGTTGGGAGGAAAATGTGGACACATTGGGAGTAACTGGGATCAACTGGAAGGGGCTGGAACCATTCTGAGGGGTCTGAGACCACGACTGGGGAATTACAATCATACTGGTAGCAACTGGGGCCACACTTGGGGGAACTGCCAGAAACTGGGATCATGCTGGAGGTGACTGGAGTAACTGGGAAAGACTGGGATCATTCTGAGGTAACCAGAACTTTACGGGGGTATACTGGGATATACTGGCAGTGTCTGTAACCATACTGGGGAGACTGGAACCACATTGGGAACAGCTGGGACCATGCTGGGGAAAACTGGGAGTGCATTTGAACATGTTGAGAGGGACTGGGACTATTCTAGGGACAAGTGGGATCATACTGGGAGGAACTGGGAACAACTGGGGCTATTCTGGCAGCAACTGGGATCATAGTGGGATCACAGTGGGAGCAGCTGAGTTCATGCTATTGAGACTGGGGTCACACTGGGGGTGACTGAACTCCTACTGGGATTGACTGGGCGTGGCTGTGAGCAACTGGAATCACACTGAAAGCAACTGGGGGGAACTGGGAGTGACTGGGAGCATGCTAGGGGTGACTGTGATATACTGGGAGAGAGTGGGAGCTATGAGGATCATTCTGGAGGGTACTGGGGTCATGCTGGTATTGACAGGGAGCAACTGGGATCACATTGGGGGCCATTGGCATCTTGCAGGACTACAGTGGTTGTGAATGCACAATGACTGGGGGTTCCTGGGAGCTACCAGACCCATGCTGAGAGCCTACTGTGGATATACTGGGAGCCACTGGGAATGACAGGATGTATGCTGGTGAGAACTGGGATGTACTGGCAGTGACTGGGATAAAACTGGGGACAACTGAACCATGCTGGGGTAACTGGGAGTGCCTTGCAAGGACTACAAGCGTGTTCAGGGCAACTGGGATATACTGGGAGTGCCTGAGACCATGCAGGTGGTGACTGCAACCACACAGGGGATCTTGGGACAAGTGTTAGTTACTGAGGCCCTACTGGGAGAGACTGCCATCATACTGGGAGTGGCTGGGACAAAAATAGAGTCAACTGGAAGAGCTGTATGAAAGTGGGAGCAACTGGGAGCAACGAGTACTGAGCTGAGGGCAAATGACATCATAATGGGGAATGACTGGCAGTGACTGGGTTCATACTGGGAGTGCCGAGGAAACTGGAAGCACATTAGGGGAGCAACTGGGCTCACACTTGGAGCGGCCACTTCTGGCACTGGTCCCCCAAACCCCTTTTCCGGCCATCCCGCTCCTCCAGGCCCAGCACCCCCACCGGGGTCCCAGAAATCCCAGGGGTCTCCCCCTCTTGGGGTGCCAACTTTGGGGTTCTGGGGTTCTCCTCTTTCAGGGGTCCTGCTCAGGGAAGCCACAGTTCTCCTGGGGCTCCCCAAACCATTGCTCCCCATCCCTGCTGGTCCCATACGGTCCCCACGTGGCCCCAGCAGAGCTCAGAGGGCCCAGCCCAGGAAGCCTAACCCCCACTGTGGGAGAAACCGCATCCCCCTAACCCCACCGGGGCTCTTCTGCTACTGAGACCCCCAAAAAACACCTCCCAGGAACCCCCTGATGTCCCCTCGAGGGGCATCTGTGGCTCGGCTTTGGAGCCCTGCAAGTTCCTGTTATAAATACTTTTTTATATTATTGGCTTTTTGCAAATAATAAAATGAATGCTATATCTATGTTTGAATAACTTTGCTGTATGAATATAGGTTTTTTGCTATATTAAAAAAACTTAGAAATAGCAGTGTGATAAATATATATATTTCTCAGGCTATTGCATAATATTAAAATGGAAACTACGTGATGTTAAAATGCTTTTTTTCATGTAGCTAACGTAGAGAATGGTAAAGATAATCAGGAAATTCCTCACATTTCTGGATTATCCTATCTGGATGAAGACAACAGTGACAGACACCAGAACCCCAAAGGAAGAATTTACTAACCCTCTGTTACCAGGGAGTGTAAGGACAGCAGGAAGGAACCATAGGGAGAAATAAATATATTGATTTAATCTACAGGATGGAATCAAGGCAACTCAAAGGATAAAACCGTAGAAAAGAACATCTAAACTCGAAGAAATGTTTGAATAATGCATAGAGGTCTATGAATATGCAACAGACTGATCCATTTAAAGAGTGTTTCCAAGTTAGTTGGTGTGCTCTTGGCTGAATGCCAAGCACCCAGCCATAATTTTTATTTTAACCCTTTGGTTTTGTGTCTCTTTTTGCCTTTTTAAATAAACTTTTTAAATTTTACCACAAACATGAACCTTGTTTTTCACACTCCAAACATTCCCCCCCAAAAAACCTTCAAACCCAGGGAGCCCCGGGATACTTGGGGTGAGCTCCCCCACCCTGGGCACCCATGGGATGGTGGCGATGGTCCTGGAGGGCTGTGAGTTCAGAGAGCAGTGGAGCCATTGGGTTTTTTCTCACCTCGTCTTCCTCCTGCTTCCTGCTGCCACTCCGCCTCTTCCTCCCTCCCTCCTCCTCCTCACTCCCGTTCCCCTGACATCTCACAGCTTGCAGGAGGAGAGGGCATGGAGCCAGGACAGTTTGGAATGTGGTAGGGAGGGGTTGTGTGCCCTAGAAATGGCATCACTGGGAGTGACTGGTTTGTCCTGGGATCATATAGTGACTCGGATGTGTACTGACATCATAGTGTGATGATACTGGGATCATACTGGGAGCAGCTGAACCCATGGCAGAGGAAACTGGGATCCCACTGAGGGAGACTGGGATCATACTGGATTCATTCTGGGAGTCAGGAGCCTGCAGGGGGAAATTGAGGCCATGTTGGGGGAAATTGGGATATACTCGGAGGGACTGGGACCATGCTGAGGCTGACCAGGAGCAGCTGGGAGAAACTGGGATCCTTCTAGGGACAACTGGGAGGAACTGGGAGTGACTGGGTGCATGCTGGGGGTGACTGGAAGCAACTGGGCTTATACTGGGATGAACTGGGGTCATGCTGGAGGTGACTGGGATCATACTGGCAGTGAGTGTGACTACACTGAGGCTGACTGGGAGTGGTTGTGAGCAAATGGGATCATGCTGGAAGGAACTGGGGTACACTGGGAGAGACTGGGAGTGACTGGAACAAAAGTGAGGGTGAAAGGGAGCAACTGGAACCATGTGGGATGCAACTGGTTCATACTGGCAGTGACTGGGACCACACTGGGCTCATCTTTGGATCATACTGGGAGTGACTGGACTAATACTGGGAGTACCTGAGAGTGACTGGGAACATACCCTGCACATCATCCCCCATACTGGGGGATGACTGGGAGCAACTGGGAGCATGGTGGGAGCAAACGACATCATACTGGGACTGAGGGGGTTGATCTAGCTGGAGGCAACTGGGACCATGCTGGGAGTGATTGGAAGGAACTAGTGAATCATAATTTTAAAGAGTTAAGATTTTGGCTAAGGGATAGAAGCAATTCATATTGATCAGGATGCAAGTTAGATAAGCAAATTATAGGTTAATGATTATCAGTTTTTTTAAGAAAGAACTAATTGATGTATTGTTTGCCATTATGAGCTCATTTTAGTTTTGATTTTAGAAGGAAATGGAGTAAGTGAACTGTATAAGAACAGATTGAAACCAGTAAGAACAATGACAGCACCTGGACTTTATATCAATCACAAAGCAGGGGACCTTGGATCGTGCCAGAGGGTCACAGGGATGTTATGAAGACTCTCCTTTGAGATCACTGACCCAATTCAAGAGAAGAATTGCACACACATGAAGGACTGATAGCCTCATTTAATATAGAGCAGGGATGGGAGGTGCTGGGGTTATGCACATGTATTGTATGTAAGATCTTGGGAAATAAATAGAGGGCAAAGAACCTTGTACAGGGCAGTCACACCTTTCAGAGACGACTCCTGTGCCACCAGCTGGTGTTAATAAACATTCCACTTTCTAACTGTAACTAGTTAGAATGTCTCTGACTGTGATCTTCAGTTTTAACGGCTCAGCACAATGCAAACCTTTAAATGCACCAAAATCTGCAGGAAAATTCCCACCAATACAAGCTATTCCATTAATTCCTTCTTGACTTTCTAAATTCTCCACAGCCTCCTGCTCCCAATCCAACGCCACTAGTCCTCCAGCCGACATCTGATAGAAACTATCCAAATATATTCTCTCATTTCCCCTGTCTATCCACCAGTTTATTGAATTCACAAACTCTCGAGTCCAAATGAGTCGAGCCGAAATCACTCAAGGAGAGGAATTCCCTCTATTCGTCTGACCAGACAGAATTCTCAGACCCAAACTATCTTTTTTTTTTAATTCTAGCAATCAGCATCTACAAGCACAGCCTCCGTACCTAAAATCACATCTAAGCCCTTATCGAAGGCTTCTACTCTTCCTTGCCAAACTGGTCCTGTCCTTTTTCTATCCCAAATCTACTTCAAAAACGTTCACATCTCAGCTCTCAGAGATGAATCAACTCTTTCAAACAAACCACTTTTACTATTTCTCACTCAGTGTATGCTGCACTTACAACTTTTGACACAAGATGACAGTGTTGCCTCAAAAATACACCACAGCTCCAAAACACAGATCAAAGTCGCTTACACACGAACAAAACGTCTCTTCCATGCACACTAGCACCACAACCTTATTATTCCTGCGGCAAACACTTACAAACACATTATACTTATACTAAAGCACTCAACCTCTGTATCCCAAATTCCACAGGCAAAACCACCCGAACACCAGGCCTGAACAACTCTGGGAGTCCGGACCCTTTTAACATGAACACCGGGTGTTACAGTAAATACCGTCCCCCGGAACCGAAGTACGCACACACCACAGTCACAGCGGGGAGGGGGCTTTTTATTAAGGGTTTTACACAACATGCAGGGCTATCAAACGCTTTAATCATGTGCCACGCTTGCTTCATTTTTCCCCAGCCATTTCAGTTGCCAAAAAACAGAACTGCGGGTCCAAACTCCCTCTCACTTTGTGCTAATAGCACGTCTCAACAAACTCTCTCACAATCGTTCTCACAGTCAGGATACATTCACACAGCATAACAACCATAGACCAGGATTTGCCCTTACAACTGCTAGCCCCAAATTGCCACCAAACTGAGCCCTCTACAATGCAACAAATGGCGAAATCCCCTTCTGCCAGCAACCCCAGCCCGAGCCCCCCTGGCTAGCTACAACAGCTCAGCAGCTCTGTGTGCTGGCAACCAAATACAACAGAGCAGACACCAACCGCAATTTCAGCGTGCAAGCACACTGCAGAGGCACAAGTTGTGTGTGGGATGTCTCCCACGGCTTACCAACGGCCTTTTCTGACCACACATTTACCTTACAGGTCACTGTTTAAAGTGTTTCAATTATTTTAAAGATACCCCTTTGTCCGGAGTTTTTAGTAGTCAGGAGTCCTTGTCTGCTGCTGGATGGACAGTCCAGGCAAGGAGTCCACACTTCCAGGAATATCCTGGGGTGTGCCCCAAGTGGGTCCTCCACCCCAGCTGGTCTCACAGCTGAGCAGAGCCTCCTCCTGGCTGGGTGGCCAGAATGAGTTGTTAAAAACTGATATGATCACCAACAATGATCTTGTAACTAGTTAAAGTTAGAAAGTGGTACGTTTATTCACCTGCAGGCAGAACGGGAGTCATCTCCAAAAGGCTGTACAAGGTGCCATACAAAGTTCTTTGCCCTCTATTTATTTCCCAAAATCTTACATACAATTCATGTGCATAACCCCAGGACCTCCCATCCCCGCTCTGTATTAAATGAGGCTATCAGTCCTTCATGTGTGTGCAATTCTTCTCTTGAATTGGGTCAGTGGTCTCAAAGGATGAAGTCAGGAGTCTTCATCAGGTCTCTGTGACCCTCTGGCACAATCAAAGATCCCCTGCTTTGTGATTGATTGATATAAAGTCCAGGTGCTGGTCACTGTTCTACTGGTTTCAATCTGTTCTTATAACGGGTCACTTACTCCACTTCCTTCTATAAACGAGCTCATAATGGCAAACAATACAACAATTAGCTCTAGCTTAAGCATCTAATAATCATTAACCTATCATTTGCTTATCCAACTTACACCCTGATCCATATAAATTGCTTCTAACCCTTAGCTAAAATCTTAACTCTTTAAAATCATGATTCAGTTCCCCTTAATGTTGGCGTGCCTCCTGAATGTTGGGGTGTCCCCCAACAGCCCCCCTGCCGCCGAGGGTCATCTGCGTCCACGTCCACTGGGAGGACGCGATGGTGGCTGTCATCTTCTCCCGGCCCGTCAGGGTGAGTGGGGATGCCTGGGAACCCCCAAAATCATGTGGGTACCACCAAAATCATCTGGATATGCCCTAAAAAATCACCTGGGTACCCACAAAAGTAACCTGAGTACCCTCAAAATCACCTGGATACACCTGGGTAACCCCCAGAATCACCTGGATCTTCCCAAAAATCACCTGAGTACCCCCAAAAAATCACCTGAGTACCCCAAAATCGCCTGGGTATCCCCCCTAAACCACCTGGATACACCTGAGTACACCGCAAATCTCCTGAGTACCCCCAAAAATCACCTGGCTGCCTCCAAAATTACCTGGGAACTCCCAAAATTGACCTGAGTACCCCCAAAAATCACCTGGATACACCTTGGTACCTCCTCAATACACCTAGTTACTCCCCCAAAGTCACATGGAGGCTCCTGGGTACTCCCCCAATCACCTGTGTCCCCCCTCAAATCACCTGGATATCCCCCAAAAATCACTTGGATACACCTGGGAGTCCCAAAAATCACCTGTATACCCCAAAGTCACCTGGATTCTCCCCCCCCAAATTGCCTGGGAACGCCCCAAAAATGACGTGGATACATGTGGGTACACCCCAAAATCACCTGGATCCCCCTCCAAATTACCTTGGTACCATGAAAATCACCTGGATCACTCTCAAAATTGCCTGGGTACCTCAAAAACAACATCGGTACCCCCCAAAATCACCTGGATACCTCCAAAATCAACTGGGTACACTTTGGTACCCCAAAAAATCACTTGGGTACTTCCAAGAGTCACCTGGATACACCTGGGTACCCAGAAAAATCTCCTCAATCTCCCCCGCCCCCCCCCCCCGTCACCTGGGTGCCCTCAAAAAATCACCTGGGCACCTCCAGAAATCACCTGGATCCCCCCAGAAATCACCTGGATACACCTGGGTACCCCCAAAAATTCTTGGACCCCTGTCCAAACTGGTGCTCGTGAATCCCCACTGCTTTGACTGGGTAAATGTGATGTCCCATTTATCCTATTGACTTGAGTGGGTAGACCTGGTGTCCCTAAATCCCTAATGACTTTAAAGGATTGACCTGGTGTCTCATTTGTTCCTTTGACTTTAAAGGGTAGACCTGGTTTACTCTTACCCCCATTTATCCCCAGTAACCCTTCCCAGTTTTCCCAGTAATGCCCTGGAGATCCCAGTAACCCCAGTGCCCCCCATTAGCCACTACCAGTGCTCCCAGTAACCCCTCCCAGTGCTCCCACTTTGCTCAGTTTCTCCAGTTCCTCCCTCCCAGTGCTTCCAACTCTGCCCCAGTGCTTCCAGTTTCTCCCCCAGAGCTTCCCCTTAGCCCTTCCCAGTGCACCCAGTCTAACCAGTAACCCTTCCTGATCAAGCCCTATTAATGGGTAGATCTGGTGTCCCTAAATCCCCAGTGACTTTAAAAGGCGTAGACCTGGTGTCCTTAAATCCCTTTTGAATTTAATTGGGCAGACCTGGTGTCCCTAAATCCCATTTGAATTTGTTGGGGTAGACCTGGTTTTCTTTTCCATCAATTGATTTCAGAGGGTAGACCTGATGTCTTTTTTTTCCTCCATTCATTTCAACGGGTAGACCTGATGCCCTTTTTACTCTATTAAATTCAATGGGCAGACATGATGTCTTTTCCATTGATTTCAATGGGTAGACCTGATGTCCCAAACACTTTGGGGTTAAAACAACCAATTTCAGGGTTGGATGCTCCCAGTTTTTGGTTGGAAAATGCCCCAAATTTTGTTCTTTTTCCCCCACAGATGAACCCAGAGTGCCCAGAGCTGAGGGCAACACTGTAGGGCTCTGCCCTGGCCAGGCCCTGGTGCTCAGGGGAGGGGCGGCCATGCCCCAGCCACACCTGGGTATCCTCAGCCCTGAAGGCAGGAGGGCAGGGCGGGGGTGGGCGTGGCTTGAGGGGAGTGGGCGTGGCCACCACACACATGGCACACCTTGACAGGTGACATCAGCTCTGTCACCTCCCTGCCTTGCCCAGCTACTGCCCCGCATACCTGGAGGTCACCTGGGAGCCTGACCCTGCCCACTTCTAACCACGCCCTTTCCTCACCTGGAAAAGCCCTTTTCTCACCTGGCAATGCCCTTTTCTCTTCCAGGTGAGGCTGAGGCTTGGTGGCAGGATCTGATTGTGGAGCAGCAGCTTTTTGGCTGGGCCACGCCCCTTTTCTCAAGCCATGCCCTCTTGCTTAAGCCATGCTGACATTGAGCTGCCCATCATCCCTATGGGGGCTAAGCCATGCCCCCTTTTAGCAAGCCACGAGCCCCATTGGGTTAAGCCACACCCACTCAAACAGTCCCTTTATCCCTATGGGATCAAGCCCCACCCCATTGGGTTAAGCCACACCCCTAGTCCAAAGCCACACCTCTTTCAGTAAGCCACACCCACCCATTGCTGCCATGAATCCTATTTAGTTTAGCCATGCCCATCAATGCCTTCTGTTGTGAAGCTCCGCCCCTTTCTGCCCAAGCCACGCCCCTATCTCAGCGGATGGCCCCGCCCCCAAGCCGGTGCTGGCCGTGGCTGAGGCTCAGGTGTCTTAAAATCAGGGTTTGGAATGCAGATATGGTGTGGGTTTTTCTTGTTGGTTGTAGTTCTTGTTCCTGGTTTATTTGCATTAAAACCCTACAGACTGGCTGGCTTAGCTTGAACACCTGCACAAATGGAAAGATCCATCACTTGACCCAACAGCAAAAAGTGTAGGAAGAAAGGTGTGGGAAGAGTTTTTCCAGGAGCTCTCACTTGACCCAACACCAACAGAGGCATCAGTAAGGGAAGCCCTGCGAGTGCCCTGACTGTGGGAAGAGCTTCATGCTCTGCTCCAACTCCATCCCCCATCAGAGGACCCAGGTTGGGCGGAGCCCTGGTGACCCACATTCACAGTGATCGGGGTTGGGAAGACACCTGGCTGGTGGTCTGCACGTCCTCCTGGACCCCTGTAGACACCTGGATGAATGCTGGGACAGGAACATGCATCAAGACTTTGATCAACACTGGAAATTATTTGGGAAGAGCTGATTTGTTGACTTTACAGCCCAAAAAAATCTCATCTGCTCTTTCCAGTTTTTTCTTCATGTGGCATCAAGCAATGCTGGGTGATCTTGGAGATCTTTTCCCACCTGAAAAATTTCCATGTTTATCCCATCAAAACACCCACAACTGGGGTAAAAATAAAGAAATGAAGCAAAGAGATCCAGAGCTGAATCATTTTACTGGCACTTGAGTGTCAAATTTGGGTTCAGGGGAAGACTCAGGGGGGTTTAGGTGTTCTGGGACCACCCAAGCCAAGGGACATGGCAATGATCTTGTAGTTTTTGCAGCAGAATGTGTCCACCTGAGCCTGTCTGTTCTCCAGGAATTCCAGTTGTCTGTTCCAGTCCCTGGCCTGGGTGTCCCCATCCAGGGTGTCCCCCTCAAAGTGCCCAAACCACTGCTGAAGTGCCCGAGCTGATCTTGGCTGTGGATATTCCTGTGCACCAACCTCTCCTGGTGAGTGCCATGGGGGGCTGAGCTGGGTTTAGGGACTCCTGGAGGGACTGAGAGAGGCTTTTGTGGCTCTTAGAGGCATTTGTGGTGCTGGGAGGGGGCTTCAGGGCCTTCTGGGAGGGGGTTGTGAGGGAGTTGTAGAGTTGTGGCAAGGCTGTGTGGCTTGGAGAGAATTTGGGTGAGGCTTGGGGGAGATGGGAACGCGTTTTGTAGGTTTTGGGGCTATTTCTGTTGCAGGGAGTAGCTGGAGGTGTCCTGGGCAGGAGCTTTGGGTTTGGCTTGAGGGGTCTGGGAGTGGCTGTGGGGATGGGAGGCGGTTTTAGGGCAATTGTGACTCTCCCAGACCCACAAAGATGCCACCAAATCCCAAACCCCCAGATGCTGCTGTGGTTTGGGGTCTCCATGCTGGGGTTCCTCCTCCTGATGGTGCAGGAGAAGGTGAGGGGGGTTCCCCAGTGACCCCGTGTGTCCCCCTCAGTGACCCCTCCATGCCAGTGTCACCCCCTTTTCCCTCCTCACAGGGCTCCTGCCCCAGCTCCTGCTGCCCCCAGGAGGGAATTTGGGGAGGGGGCAGAGGGGGTGCACAGTCCCCACCAGGGGATGACCCCGCCCCAGCCCCTTTTTTCAGCACCAAGCTGGGCTTGGGGCCGCAGCGGGAAGAGGCCCAGGGGAAGCAGATCCTGCAGGTGGGACAGGGCTTGGGCTCAGGGCAAGGTCCTGCTCTGCACACCTGGCCCAGGTGTGACCCTGCCCCGGGAAGGGAGCGGGACATTCCAATCCCCACGGATCAGGTCTGGCAGCAGCACTTGGAGCATGGACATGGAAATACTGGGAGTGACTGGGACCACACTGAAAGCTACTGGGAGTGACTGGGCATGACTGGTGTGTGGTGGAGTTAACTGGGATATACTGGGAATGAGGGAGATCATGCTGGGGGCTACTGGAACCGTACTGGGGACTCTGGGGTGACTGGGAATGAGCCATGCTGGGGGATATACTGGGAATGTCTGGAACAATACTGCAGGGGACAACATTGGGAATACTGGGACCATGTTGGGGGAAACTGGGAGCAACTGGGTGTGAATGTGACAGGACAGCAAACTTGACAGCATATGGGTAGAGCAGTGGATGATATCTACCCCAGCTTTACCAAAGCCTTGGACACTGTCTCCTACAACATCCTTAAATACAAACTGTCAAAGTGCCCAGGGAGGAAGACAGAAAAATGGATGGGTGGTTGGGCCCAGAAGATTGTCATCAGTGGCAGAAAGCAGAGCTGGAGGTAAGTCCGTGTGCTCTGACCCTCAGGGGCTGATAGCGGGGCAGATACTCTTTAAAGCCTTCATGAATGGATGGGCTGGAGGTGCAGTTTACCCTCAGCAAGTTTGCAGACAGCACAAAAGTGGCAGGAGCAGCTGCTACACCAACTGCTTGTGCCATTCAGAGGGACGTTGGCAGGCTAAAGAATTGGCCTGAGGGAAATAGGATGAAGTTCAACAAAGGGAAATGAGAAGTCTTGTGCCCGGGGAGGAATAAGCCCACGCATCAACAGCTGCTGGAGGCCGACTGCCTGGGAAGCAGCTTTTCTGTTACCTTGCCTTGGTGCTTTGGGGCTGTGCTGCCAAGCAAAGGCAGGATGCGTGCAGGCAGAGCAAGCAAGGGTTTGCCCCTGGCCCTGCCCTGCCGTGCCCGGCCAGCCCCGGGAGCCGCCGCGCCCGCGCTGTGCCCGCGGCCCCGGCTCTGGGCGCTCGTCCCCGCCGAGTCCGGCCCGTGCCGGGGCCGCGCCGGGCGCGCGCGGGGCCGAGCGCTGCGCCCCCCTCAGGCCGCGCGCCGCCGGCGCAGCCGCGGCCGTTGCGCTCTGGGCGTTGTGGCACAGGCGGCGATCGACGCCATGGCGGAGGTGCCGCTGCCCGCTGGGATTAACGCCCGCACCTTTCCTGCAAAGCTGTGGCACCTGGTGAACAGCCCCCGCGTCCGCTCTGTGCGCTGGGACAGCCAGGCCCGGGGACTGCTCATAGACCGCTCCCTCTTCGAGCGGGAGCTGCTCAGCCCGGGCGGCGCTCGGGGCCCGGCCCCGCACACCTTCAGGGCCACGCAGTTCAGCAGCTTCGTGCGCCAGCTGAACCGCTACGGCTTCCGCAAGGTGCCGGGCCGGGCTGGCGCTGCTGCGCCGGGCGATGCGGGGGCCTGGCTCCATTATAGCAGCCCCTGGTTTCGCCGTGACCGCCCCGAGCTCCTGCTCCACATCCGGCGCCGGAGCGCGGCCAGCAGGCAGCGGCTGGCGGTGGGGCGGGAGGGGCGCAGGCGGGGCGGGAGCGGCTCCCAGCAGCTCCCCGGGGCGCGGCCGCTGCCGGACGGGCGGCGCAGGCGCGGTCGCTTCAAGGCGCTGCCCAGGGAGCGGCCGCCGCTGCCGCCCGGGTGCCCGCCCAGCAGCTTCCTCCTGCTGCACAGGGAGCGGGCGCTGCCAGGCGGGCAGGAGCTGCGCCGGCCCCGGCCTGGCCGTTTCCAGCAGCCGCCCAGGGAGCGGCCGCCGCTGTCCCGGCGCCTGCCCTGCAGCTTCCACCTGCTGCACAGGGACCGGCCGGGGCCGGCCCGGCGGGAGGGGCCGAGCCGCTTCCAGGAGCTCTACGGGGAGCGGCCGCTGCCCGCCGAGCGGGAGGTGCCCCGGATCCCGCCCTGCCAATTCCTCGGGTTCCAAGGCGAGGGACTGGGGCTGCTCGGACGGGAGGGGCCACCCAGCCGCTTCCAGGAGCTGTACGGGGAGCAGCTGCCTCCGCTCGACCGAGAGGTGCTCAGGTTCCAGCCTTGCAGCTTCCAGCAGCTCCACGGGGAGCAGCATCCCCCAGCCTCCAACCCACCAGGTAGGAAAAGAATCCTAGCCTTGCTTTTCCAAAAGGTCATGAAAAGTGATTCTTTAAAGTATTTTTTCCCAGTGCTCTGTCGTTCTAAGACAGAAATTGTCAAGCCAACTAGAAAGGGACACTAGAAAGTCAAAAGATTCTCTGCCTGGTTTTCCTCTGTGCTTTCTCTGATATTTGATCCAAGGCAGCAATAGAGCTCTGTGTCCCAAAGCCACACTCTGGAGCCTGACTCACGCGTTTGGATTCTTGCAGCTGCACCGGGCACTTCAGCCCCTCATGCTCCAGCTGGCAGTGCTGGCTGTGCAGCATCAACGGCCTCCAGGTCAGCGCAGAATGCACCTGCAGGAGAGGAATCACCCCAGCTGGATCTTGGCCTGGCTGTTGAGAAGATGATCCGGGAGATCAGGAACTCCCTGCCTGAAAGGTCTCCCTGTGCTCAGGTAACCCCATTGGATGGGAATGAAAGAGGCTGGACTGAGAGTTTTGAATGTTGTTACATGGCTGAGAAGCAAAGGTTTCTTGAGTTTAATTCTTTTCATTCTTCTTAGTTATCTAATTATTCTTTGTCAAGTAAGATTTCCAAAAGAAAAGGGAATGAAAAAGTCTTCCCCCACAGTGAGGATGAGAGGTGTGAGCCTGTGCTGGCCACCTTTGGTTGTTCCTTTTCCTTGGGAAGAATGCCTCGTGCAGGGCCATTTGTGGTGATGCTTTGTAGGTTCTAACAGGCTTTGTTGGGTGGGAAAGAAGAGAAGAGTGTTTGGAGAATTGCCACTGAAGGCAAAGTGTCCCATGCAGGGAGGGGCACACCAGAGGTGTCTCTGTTGCAGCAGCAGATGTGGGCTCTGCCTCTTTTGGGTTGGAAGGCCAAGGCAAAGCCAGGGCTGGACTGCAGCTGCTGCTGCTGCTGCTGTGTGAGCCCTGCCGTGCGTGTGGGCGCTGCCAGAGCTGTGTGTGGGGATGGGCTGGAGCTGCAGCTTCCTTGTCCTTTTGTTTGACAGATTCAGTCTTTGGATTAGGAATCTCATTTCTCTTAACTCCTGCCTCTTTCCAGACTTGCCTGGAGAGTGAGTGCTGGCACTTTTTTCAGATTATTAGACGTGTTGGCCAAAGAATGTGTGTCTTTCTCTTGCTGTGCAGACCCATTGCCTACAGTACATTTGTGATTTAGGAAGGGCAGAGTCAGGGTGGGGAGTGGGATTTTCTGCATTTAGCAATCTCTTATTCTCAAGTGCAATGTCTTTTGTAAACTCACACAAAGAAGTTTGCAAAAGCATTTTATTCCACACAAAAAAGGAAACCTTGCAGGCTCTAAACCATCTTGAGAATCTTTAGGATTCTGATGGATGGGCTATTGCAGGAGAGGTGAATATTCTGGAATTGGTCACAGTTGGAATATCTCTCTGTCCAAAGGTAATTTGCAGGTGCTTATTCTTGGGAATTTCCTTCTTTACTGGAGTAGAAACACTACTTGGTTGTCTGACTTTTCATGCCTTTCGCGTTGGTTTTATTTCTACCCTACCAATTTATATTTTTTTGGCACTGGGAAATTTGATCCTGGAAATACCCCAAGTCTATCAATTTTGCCTGGGTCCTACATATGGGGCAGCAGCAGAGGGCTCCAGAAAGCACCACCTTGTGATGGACTGTCTGAGCTGTTGGGTGGGGCTAGAGACTCCCAGGCAGAAATGTGAGCTTTGCGTGTGGGTTTGCAGCACACAGCCCTGGGCAGTGCTGGCAGCGAGCTCTGCCCTTGCTGACAGCCACGTTGGCAACAAGGAGAGCCCCTGGCTTTGTGCTGGCTGATTTCTTACAGCTCGTGGCATAAGCCAGGGCCAGAGCGTGAGGGCACGTCCCCTCACGTGGTGTCTTCTTTTCTGCATTCCTGTTTTTCCTCAAAGGTCATTTTGTGAAAGCTTCAGTTTCACCTTGGCCACCCAAATCCTGAGTTTAAAATGCTTTTTTTGTAAACAATATGTGCAGTGTTCCCCTGGTGTTACAGGGCCTTTGGGGTGAAGAACAGTCAGTGTATCCCTGATGTGATTCCAAGAAAATCCTGAGTGATCTTTGGGTTCCTTTCCTTCTGTTTTTCTTTCAAGGGGAATATTAATGTTGCCCCTGAGTCTTCAGGAGAGGACGCCATGAACAGGGCTGCAGCAGAGGAAGCTCCATCTGGCACCGAGAGCTGCAGGAACAGTTCCCCAGAGCCCGAGGAGCCTGGTAAGGAGAGAGCCCCCATTGGTTTAGAGAGGTGTGAGACGGCTGCTCTGAGCCTGCCTGTGACAGGAGGGGAGATCAGAAGAGTTGAGTTCTTGTCTGCAGGGCTGGTGCTTCCTGGTGCCTTTAGTTCCAATCCTGCACTGGCACAGGCTCCCTTGAGCCCTGCCCTCCACGCTTCTCCAGAGGCTCTGACACTGAGTCCTCTGCTGTGGCAAGAGAGCAGGGACTAAACCTGTCCTTGTGGGAGTTGTGTCACCAACCTGCGTGTCCCACTTTGGTTCATAACTCAGCTCACAGCACCCTTCAGCTTCAGCCATTTCAGCGAGGGCTGAGGTCTCTCTGTCAGCACAGAGAAAGAACAAGGCTGGGCTTCTTTGGGGGAGCTGGGGCTGTCTGTGTTTCAAGCTCTTGTGGGTGCCATTTGCACTGCGAGTGCTGAGACTTTATTGAGGGACTTGAATGCTTTACACAGTTTTTGGAAATGTGGAAGGATCCCTGTTCTCTAAAGAGTCGGCTTCAAATTCCCAAGTGAGAGTCTGCCTGTCAGGCCATCTCTTACAGTCCGTGACAGAAGGACAATTGCTGCCCAAGGGAAATGTGCACAAGGGCCAATATTGACTCAGTGTTCTCTTTTCTTCCCAGATCCCACATGATCGATGTCTCCTGGAGGGGTGCCCTGCGTGGGAGGAAGAGACAGAGGGAGAGCCTGTGACTACCAGGCAGGTAGAATCCCTCTGTCTATAGTGATATGTTTAGAATGATATAGTTATATTTTTCTATATATAAATCTGTTATTTTTAGAAATACAGTATATTTATAGATCTATAGTTGTATTTATATGCCTTAATAGGTATAGACCTAAAGAGGTAAAATATTTTATATATATATATATATATATTTATTTATATAGTATAGTTATAATCATGTATGCATAGGTATATTAGTAGATATACATTTTTAGTTTTATCTATGTAGATTGTTACAGTTATTTACATGTATATATGTTTTTTTCAATATGTGCATAGTTATATACTCATAGCTACACGGGTGTTTAGGTACATAGGTTAGTATCTATATAAGTACAGACTAGTTTTTAACCTTTTTCCCTCTCTCCCTTTGTCCTTTTCCCTCTGTGCCCCCTCTGTCCCTGTCCCTGTGCTGGGTCCGAGCTGGCGGCCGGGCCGGGCGGGGCAGCAGTTCCAGCCCCGGGGGTCCCTGGAGCGGTGGCAGCTGCCGGTGGCCCCAGGCAGTGTCCCCTGAGGAGCTGCTGAAGGACGGTGAGACAGAGGGGCCTGAGGGGGCTGAGGAGGCGGTGACACTGCAGGGACAGTGACCTTGAGGGGCTGGGGGGACTGAGGGGTGTGGGGCAGCAGAGGGCAATGGTGGCACTGAGGTGACAGGGAAGTGGCACAGGCTGAGGGAGGTGGCAGGTCTAAGGGGACGGGATGGGTCAGAAGGGATTGAGTGGGGTGACAGGACTGTGAGGAGCTGAAGGAACTGAAGGAGGCCGGGGCTTTGCCCAGGGGATGGTGGGGCTGAGGGGCTTGAGGGGGCCAGCAGGGAGCACAGAGGGCTCTCGGACTGCAGCTCTGCCAGGCCTGGGAACCAATTCCAGAGCCTCCACTTTTGTCACAGCTGCCCTGAAGACCTTGAGCAAAGGCGGAGACTGACAGGAGCTTTCAGGGAGAAGCTGAAGGCCACCAGCAAGAGCAGTGGACAGGGAGCTGCTGCTGCCAGCCGAGAGCCCGGTGAGGCCACAGGGCTGCTGGGGCAGGGTGGGGCTGAGGGTGGTGTGGGCTTTGGCCATGGGCTTTGGCCAAACTTTTTCTTTCTAACCCTCCTGGGGAGGCACTGAGATTTTCCCTTCCCTGACTGAAGGGCAGGTGCTGCCAAGGGAAACGTCCCAATCCTGACTTAGTGTTCCCTTTGCTTCCCAGATGTCCCATCTGCTGTCCCTGTCCAGGAGAGCTGCTCTGCATGGCAGGAAGCAAGAACGGAGTGAAAGACTTTGAAGACGGGGCAGCTGGAATCCCTCTGCTTAGAGTTGTTTTTAAAGAATATGGACTTGAAAATAGAGAGGGATAATTATATGGATATTTATATATGTGTCTTGCTATTTGTATAAGAATATTTCTATATGTATGTTGTTATATTTATGGATATATGCTATGTATATATGTGTGTATATATGCTTGTAATTATATCTATGTGTATATATGTATCTAAGTATATGTATATAGAAGTACGTTGTTTTGTCTGTGTTCAGTTCTTTTTCCTACATACACAGACATGTAGGTGTTACTATTGATGTACTTGTAGTTATATGTCTATTTAGTAGGTATTTTGGTACTTGTATAAGCTATTTAGATAGAGATATTGATATTTTTGTATTCCTAGATCGGCTTTAAACTTGTAGTAATATGTAATAAATTAAGTTGTTGAAAACCTAATGGATCTTTGTGTATAGTGAGTTGTTGCCGAGGTTCACAATAAAGTCAGTTTTTGTTAACTGAAGTTAGTATTTGTATATGTTTACATGGCATTGTTGTAAAAATCTAATAACTTCCTTTTTTTTTTACCTAAATTGAGATCTGCATAGTTATGTATTGTCAGCATGGATGTAGCAATTTGTAATAAATGACATTTTTCATGTGAAATCAATTCTTGTGTATTTGTCGATCAGCAGTGCAGCTGTCGCAATCTGCAAGAAATTACAATTGTCAGCTGTGCTGGTGTTTTGTGATTGGTGCTATCCAGAGCAATGAGCAGATGGAAATGCTGGAGGATTTGGGCCATGAAAATCTCCAGCCATGCCCAGCACATGCCCCACTTGCACTCAGGCTGGCCCAGGAAAGCGCAGATTTGGGATGGCAGCAGAGCCACACGTTGGCTCAGAACTCGCTGCAAAGGCCTGCTGAGAAAAGTGCGGGACTGCACGGAGCGTCCAACTCCAACCAGAGCCACCCAGGGAGGACAAATCCACCCCCATGGCACGGGCAGCTCTTTAGCAAGCGCTCCAAGTGTCCCTCTGAAGGTCATCCTGGAGCCCAGAAGCCAACAGGGATCTCTTGGAACCCTGGGCACTGAGAATTTCAGACTTGCTGTGCTGACAGGCACTGACCCCCAAGGAAACACTGCATTTGATCTGAAGCCTTGGAAAAGGCTTCCAAAATTGAATGATAGCACTGGGAGTATGGGTGTGTAGTTTGAATAGAAGTGTGTGATATCACATGGTGGAAAACTTGGAGATTAAAGGTTTAGTATATAGTAATATATATGTAAAGCAAGATGGAAGATTAAGGGTGTAGGCTAAGTCCTTTTCCACTTTCTTCTTCATGGGTCTGGGTGGTGTTTTGTAATTGGGTAAGAAAATCTACATTGTGGACCATGGGTGATTGGTTATTGGGTTAAAAGTAAAACTAAATTAGGTGTCATTTCATAATTGGACAGTTTGTTCTTAAAAGACCTT
This sequence comes from Acrocephalus arundinaceus, assembly GCA_021534815.1. Lineage (NCBI taxonomy): Eukaryota > Metazoa > Chordata > Aves > Passeriformes > Sylviidae > Acrocephalus > Acrocephalus arundinaceus. The sequence goes on along the minus strand of JAJEOU010000798.1, from coordinate 161,051 downwards.
GGAAAAGAGATAGAGACTGAGCCATTTTCTACTTTGTTAGCTAGAACTCACAGCTTGTGAGACTGTAACATAGATGAGAATTAATAAACGTCTGAGTCCGAACATGAAATCTGTCTCTCGAGCATTTAATCCCAGCTCTAAGAGAAAAAAAAGACAAAATGCCACAGGGACCCTGAGCCAGCTCTGCTGCCTTTGGCAGCACTTTGGCAAATGAGCTGCAGTAAGGGGGAGGCAACAGTGACTGTGACTGCTGCAGGCTGGGGATGCAGGAAGGGCCATGGACACTTGTGCTGAGATGCTCCAGAACCCAGAAGGATGCTGGAGAACTGGGAAGCACCAAGTTCTCACAGCCACTCCAAGGATGGAAGCCCTTGGTGTGAAGTTCCCTGGAGGAACTGGCAGGGAGTTGCTGCAGGGATCAGCAGTAGCAGAATGCAGCAGGATCTGCTCCTTTTCCTGGCTCTGTGTGCAGGTCACAGGCTGTGATGGCCCCTGCTCCCACAGAGCCCTTGCCCATGGAGGCTGCAGGAGAAAAGCAATCCCATGGCAAAGAGAGGTTTTGCTCTTGAAGTCCAGTGCTCTTGTGTTTCGGACTTGAATGGCTCTCATGCCAAAGCACAGCAGGTAAGAAGGGCTTGGGGAGGCAGAGCCTTTAGAGGAAAAGAGAGATCAGGCACTCACATACCTGAAACTCCTTTACCTACAATAAACCTTTTCTAGTATTTATATATAATTATATATAAAATATAATATAGTATAGTATAGTATAGTACAGTATGATATAATATAATATAATGTAATAAACCTGTGATAACCCAGTCTGCTTGCTGTATACTGATACACTTTGTAGCAGTGAACATTATAGGTAATGCCAGATTCTTATTTAGCATCATGGCACGCTGCTGCTTCATTGCAGAACTGCCTCAGTGTGGAAAAAATCAGCCTAATTTATTGTCAGTTTAAGTAGATGCAGTGAGAAACAGTGATACGGATTCAAAGAGATTTTCTAACCTCGTCATCCACAGGGAATTTTGTGCTGCCTTTTCTTCATTGTATGCACAACATTTTTGAGTCGTTCTGTATCCTTCAGGGAGGTATCCACTAGTGACCGAAAAAGAAAAGGGGCATTATGGCACTCATTCTCTTTTAACACATATTTGCACTAAGCTGTAGCTTAAACTAAGAAACTTAGTAACTTAGTACACTTAGATTTTCTTTAGTCATGTACTGTGGAATAAATGGCAGAGGAGCAGGCACTATCCAAGCTGTAAGAACAGCAAGTTCTTGGTCTTAACATTGTGTACAAGAAAGCACCACAATCTGAATGATTCACCTCTTAGGTAAAACCAGAATGGTTCATGGTGTAAAACTAGCAGGTGATGGAAATAACCAATGTCCCTGGGCTGGCGCAGAAGCCTGGGAGTCCAACGCTTGGAAAAAGAGAGCTGGCAAAGGCAGCCCAAGCTGCAGGCAGGCATTGGCTCAAGGCAAGAGGGAGCTTGTGTTGCGTTTTATCTCCTTTTTGCCAGTCAGGATTAAATGCTCGAGACAATGTTTTGTGGTCGGACTCAGATGTTTATTAATTCTTATCTATATTACAGTCCCACAAATAGTGAGTTCTACAACACTTCTAGCTAACAAATCAAAAATGGACCCCTATCTCTTTCTCTACAAGGTATTTTAAGGATGAGTTGTCCAATTAAGAATGGACACCTAAATTATTTTTACTTTTAACCAATAACCAACCACCTTTGGCCCACCATGAGGATTTTTCTACCCAAGTACAAAATACCACCCAAACCCATGAAGAAGGTGAAAAAGAAGGACCAAGCCTATGCCCTAAAACCTCCATCTTGCTATATATATGTATGTTACTATATTCTAAACCCTTAAACTCTAAGTTTTCCTCAATGTGACATTGTACACTTCTATTCAAACTACACACCCATAATCCCAGTTTTGGAAGCCTTCTCCAAGGCCTCAGGTCAAATGTTTTCTTGGGTGCCAATGCCTGTCAGCAGAGCAAGTCTGAAATTCTCAGTGCCCAGGGTTCCAACAACAACTGTCAAGTTTGAGCAGGCCAGCTGAGGGACAAGAGAGGCTGCTGCTTGCTGTAAAAGTCGTTTATGAAGTGGCTGGATCAGTCTCACAAAGCTCCGAGTGTTACAGGCCGTGCCATCGTGCAAAATGCCTTCCTGCATAGAGTCCCCATGTGCCAAGCAGAAGCAGCAGCAGCACCCCTGATACAATGCACTCTATTCATAAATCATCCAGGCAGCCACAAACACGATGCTATTGCTGTCTTTTTGACCTATCCTGGTCTAACACCGTTGGGCGACAATGGTCATCATTTCTTACGCAAGGCCTACACCCTGTCTATTCTGTCTAGCAATGTTAGCAATGCTATGTTATATTTGTGTTATGTCTAGGACTTAGTTAACTTTGTACAAGGTAATGCTGCTGAAATTTAAACTGGATTTTAGGGCTTTTCTATCACCCAACACAGTCTCTTATTTGCAAAAGGCACTTAAGGCGTATTTTTACTCACCTAAAACTAAAACTTACATCCCCACTTCATGTCTGTGTGACTTGATGTATCACAGTTTCTCCGAGAGTTTCAAACCAAGCCCTGCATTCTTTTCTGCCTCTAAGCCTGTGTGCACGGCGTCCTGGGAGATTTCTGTCTGCTTTCCATCAGGGCTGGGAAACGACTCCATGGGTCTGTTCTCTCCTTGTTCCCAGGTCTCCACACGGTGCAGGTGGTTTCCAGCTGTGACCTCCTTTCCAACAGAGAATCCACGGATCCCACCATTACAGCTGTGACAGGTGGGATTTCATCTCCTTCCAGCTGGGATCTGGGAGCTTTGCAGTGTCCGACGGTGCCACCTGGATCACCCAGAGGTGCTGGGAATCCAAAGGGATCATGGTAGAGCAGACGAAGCATTACCTGGGACACACCTGTGTGGAAGGGCACCAAAATACACCAGATATGGTTGGGAGGCTCTGGAGCACAAAGGTGGGTGTGGGAGGGGAAGGGGAATTCCCATGGGAATTTGGGGTTCAGAAATGAGGGGACTTGGGAATGCAGGAATTCCCATGGCAATTCTGTGGCTGGATCTCACTCTCATCTCAGACAGGTGAGAATTCAGTGGATTGATCTCTCCCTCAGCCCATTGCCATGGGAATTCCATGGGGAAATGATCTGCATTGATGACCATTCCAATGACAGCAGAGAGAAGAGAAGCAATCCCTGCTGGGATTCCATGGGACATAAATCCCAATCCTGTCCCCAGGCCGGCTCTGTTGTGCCCGTGGCAGCTCCAGGGGAGTGCCCTGTCCCTGCCCTGAGCCCAGCACGAGCCTTTCCTTGGGTGTTCTCTGCCCTGCCCGGGGCAGGAGGGCACTGCTGGAGTGGCTTTGGTGGCCCCGGGGGCTGGGCCAGTTCCATCCAGAGGGGCCCAGGTCACTCCCAGTATGGGCCCTGTGGCTCCCAGTCACCCCCAGTATGATCCCAGTCACTTTCAGTTACACTCAGTATGATCCCTGTATCATCCCAGTCACTCCCACTATGATCCCAGCCTGGTCCCAGCTGTTCCCATTCACCCCTACTACAGTTCCAGGCACTCCCAGTATGGTTCCAGTTATCCCCATTGTGTTCTCAGTCACTCCTCTTACGGCTCCAGTCCTTCCCAGTATGATTCCAGTATGAACCCAGTCACTCTCAGTACGGTGCCATTTGCCCTCAGCATGGTCCGAGTTGCTCCCAGTCACCCTGCATGGTTCCAGTCACTCCCAGTATGATCCCAGTCACTCCCAGATACTCCCAGTATTATTCCTGTAACTTTCTTTGTGGTTCCTCTGTGATCCCAGTCACTGCCGGTCTCTCCTAGTAAGTCCCAGTTGCACCCAGTATGTTTCTACTCACTCCCAGTCGCTCCCAGTCACCTCCAGCATGATTCCAGTCCATCCCTGTATATCCCAGTTGCCCCAAGCCTGCTCCTAGTCACTTGCAGTATGATCCAAGTATGACCCCAGTCACCCTCAGTATGGTACCTGTATCTCCCAGTATGATCCCAGTTGTCCCCAGCCTCCCAGTTTAATCCCAGTTGCATAGATCCAGTCACTCCCAGTATGATTCTACTCTGCTGCCATCATGATCCCAGTGTCCCCCAGTATAGTCTCAGTTGCTCCCAGTCCCTCCCAGTCTGATCCCAGTTGCTCTCAGTGGCCCCCAGCACGGACCCAGTCATTCCAAGTATGATCCCAGTAGGAGTCCACAATGATCCCAGTCTCCCCCAGCATGGTCCCAGTCAATCCCATTGCCCCCAATGTAGACCCAGTCACTCTCAGTCCCTCTCAGTGTGTTGCCAGTGACCTCCAGCATGGTTACAGACACTCCCAGTACATCCCAGTTACCCTCAGCATAGTCATAGTCATTCCCAGTCACATCCACTTGGCCCAGTAAAGTTCCACTTTCAACCAGTATGATCCCAGTCATTCTCATTCAATCCCAGTGTGTCCCACAATGATCCCTGTTCCCCAGTTCTGGTCCTGCTGGGTCCCAGAGTGTTTTGATCGTGCTCCCAGGGGTTGCCAGTTCTGGGCCCGGTGTATCCTGGTGTCTCCCGGTGTATCCCAGTATATCCCAGTATCCTGGTGTATCCCAGTGTATGCCAGCATATCCCAGTGTATGCTGGTGTCCCAGTCCATCCCAGCCTGTCCCAGTCCAACCTGGTACATTTCCCGGATCCTGCCCCTCCTGCCCATAGAGCTGCCACTGGACACCCCCCCAAAATGCTGCCAGGGCTCAGGGGCTCCGTGTTGGCACTGGGATTCTTTGATCGCCCATTCCGGAGCACCCCAAACCCCCATTCCCGAGCATGGGTTCTACCTGCGCCCCTTATCCAGCACAAACAACCCCTGCACCCCTTTCCTGGCCATCCAACCTCTCCCTTCCCCCAGAGCCCCTTTTTGCTTGACCCATTTGCCCCCTGCAACTCTATTCCTGCCCTTCCCAGCACCCAGGCCATCCTTCCCTAATCGCTGAGGACACTCGGGACCCCTATTCCAAGCCATCCCAGGTTTTCACACCTTTTAAAGGAATTGGGGACACCGGGGACCACTGGAGCTCCCTTTCCTAACTACAGGGACCCACTTAACCCCACCCATCCCACATCTACCCACCCCCACCCTCCCATTTCTCAATCCTGGAACCCCCAAACCCCCTTCCCTGCTCTCCCAGCTCTCCCTGTTCCCCCTTTCCTTCACCCCTGACCCCCCAGACCCCAAATCTCTGTGTCCCCCCAGTTCTCCTCTCCCTGCGGTCCCTGCCCGTGGCACTGTCGGAGCCCGGCCCGGGGTTCCCCCAGTTCCTGTCCATGGGGTCCCTGGATGGGATCCCCTTCCAGCGCCGCCACAGCCAGCGGGGCCGGGCGGAGCCGCAGCCGCCGGGGATGGCGGCCGGAGCCGAGCCGGGATATTGGGATGGCCGGAGCCGGCACAAGGAGCGGCACCGGCACGGGGCCAGCAGGGAGCTGCAGATGCTGCAGGAGCGGCACAGCCAGAGCGGGGCTCAGGGCGGGGAGCCGGGGCTGGGGGATCTGTGGGGCTGCCATGGCACCTGTGGGACTGCAGTGGGGATCCGTGGGGCTGGGCCGGGATCTGGGGCGCTGGGATGTGCATCCATGTGGATCCAAGGGGCTGGGATGAGGCTCTGTGGGTCTCCATCAGACTCTGGGGCTCCGTGGGGCTGGAATGCAGCTCTGTGGGGCTGGGACACAATTCTGAGGGTCTCCGTGGGACCAATCCCTCCCCAGGTCTCCACACTTTAAGGAGGTTTCCAGCTGTGATCTCCTGTCCCATGGGAGCGTCCGTGGATCCGATCGGCTCGGCTCCGATGGGCAGGAATTCCTCTCCTTCCAGCTGGGATCTGGGGTATTCCTGGTGGCCGATGGCACTTCCCAGGTCACCAAGAGGCGCTGGGAACAGGATGAGATGGAGGCTGAGGAATGAACAAATCCCTGGGGCACACCTGCCTGGAATGTCTCTGGAAATATGTCAGATGTGGGTGGGAAGTGCTGGAGAGTAAAGGTGGGGAGGGTAGAATTCCCATGGGAATGATGGATATGGAAATGTGGGATTTGGGAGGAAAAAATTTGGGAACGTGGGAATTCCCATGGGACCTCCATGGATGGATCCCACTGCTTTCCCATTCCCATGGGAATTCTGTAGATGGATCTCACTGCCACGCCTTTCCCATGGAATTCCATGGGCAGATCTCATCTCCATCCCATTGCCATGGATTTCCATGGATGCATCTCACAGTTATCCCATTCCAGAACCCCCTGATGTCCATGTGCCTGGAAAAGTGGAACACGAGATCCTGACATTGTCCTGCTCACATACGGATTCTACCCCAGCACCATCGGGATCAGCTGGATGAAGGGGGATGAAATCCGGGATAGTTCCCAGCAGCAACAGCTCCTTCCACACCTGGGCCAGGATTGAGGCGCTGCCGGAGGAGCAGGAGCAGCACCGGTGCCAGGTGGAGCATCCTGGAATGCCAGAGTCCAGGATCTTCTCCTGGGGTGAGCCTGGGAATGTGGAATGTGGGAATTGGGGATTTGGGAATGTGGAGCAGCAGGATGGGGGTTCCCCTCCTCTCCTCACCATCCTGTGCTTCCCAGAGCTGGAACCCAGTGGGAATCTCACCCTGGTGGTTGCTGTGTCCTTCATCGCTGCCATCGTCATCATTCTCCTCATCAGATTCGGCATCTGGAGGCTCCAATCCGGTTCCCCCAAACCCATCCTGGGGGTCTCCCTGTTCTCCTCTCCCTCCCAAGACTGCTGGGGGTCCCCCCACGACCCACCCACCCCCCTAAACTCCTCCTGGGTCTGCACACGGGGACCATGTCCCCTCCCCCAGGATGATGAGGGGTCCTGGGCTGAGCCCCCCACTCAGCCCAGGGTGTGGAGGGAACTGGGGGTCCTGGTGCTGGAAGTGGCTGCTCCCAGGATGAGCCCACTTGCTCTGTCCGTGTGGTTCCAGTTTCCTCAGCACTCCCAGTATGAGCCCAGTCACTCCCAGAATGATCCTGGTCACTTCCCCTCACTGCCTTGAGGATCCATCTTGCTCCCAGTATGAGCCCAGTCACTCCCAGTCATTTCCCATTATGATGCAATTTGGCCCCAGCACAGTCCCAGTTATTCCCAATTGCACCCACTATTATCCAGTGTGTTCCCAGTTCTCCCACTTGTCCCCAGTACAGTCCCAGTCATTCCCAGTATGATGCCAGTCTCTCCCAGAAGGGCCCCAGTCACTCATACTTGTGCCCATTTCCCCCATCGTGTTCCCCCAGTTCTCCCCCAGCACATTCCCAGTGGCTCCCAGTGTGGTCCCAGTCATCACCTGCATGGTCTCAAGCACTCCCAGTATATCCCAGTTTCCCTGAAAGCTCTTGTAGTCATTGCCAGGAATTCCCAGTTACCCCAGCTTGGTTCAGTTGCCCCCAGTTTTATCCCAGTCACTGCCAGTACACCCCAGTTGTCACCAGCATGCAGCTTTTTTTTCTTTTTCGTTCCCAGTTCCTCCCAGTGTAAACACATTTGGCTCCCAGCATGGGTTTGGTAACCCCATGTCAAGGTCCAGTCACACACACTATAGTCCCAGAATCATTGTAGCCACACCCATTATGATCCCAGTCATGCTAGTGCAATCACAGTCAGTCCCAATTACTCCCACTATGAGGCCAATGGCCCACAGAGTGATCCCAGTTGCTTCCTGTCAATACCAGAATGACCCCAGTAGCCTCCAGTATGATCCTCATGGCTCCCAGTCTCTCCCAGTATGTCCCAGTCTCTCCCAGCATGCTCCCTGTCATTCCCAGTTCCTCCCAGTTACTTTCAGTGGGATTCCAGTTGCTCACAGCCACTCCCAGTCAATCCCAGAAGGAGTCCAGTCACCCTCAGTGTTATCGCAGCTGCTGCCAGAATAGTTCCAGTTGTTCCCAGTTCCTCCCAGTGTGGTTCCATTGTCCCGAGGATAGTTACATGCTCTTCCAGTGCATCCCAGTTTCCTCAGGAAGGTTCTGGTTTCCTCAGAATGATCCCAATCTTTCCCAGTTACTCCCAGTTGCCTCCAGCATGATCCCAGTTTCTGGCAGTTGCCTTAAGTGTAGTCCCAGTTGCTCCCAGTATGATCCCAGTTTCCCCAGTTGTGGTCTCAGTCCCCTCAGCATGGTTCCAGTCCCTTCCAGTTACTCCTAATGTGTCCACATTTTCCTCAAAAAAGCAGCTCCCAGTAACCCCCAGTCAGGATCTGTTCACACCCATGTTAATCCCAGTGGCTCCCAGGATGAACCCAGTACGACCCAGTCACCCCCAGTTTGGTTCCAGTCACCCCCACTATGACACCAGTCATTCCCTGATACTCCCAGTATTATTCCAGTCATGCCCTGAGTGACTCCCTGTCACTCCCAGTTTGAGCCCAGTTGCACCCAATCACCTCCAGCATGGTTCCAGTCACAGCCAGCCCCTTTCCAGTCACTCCCAGTCTGATTCCAGTAGGATCCCAGTATGACCCAAACACGGGCACAGCTGCTCCCATTTACCCCCACTGTGGTTTCAGTCTCTCCCAGTGTATCCCAGTTGCTCCCAGCATGTTCCCAGTAACTCCCAGTTGTCCTCAGTTGCTTCCAGCCTGATTCCAGTTGCTCACAGCCACTCCAAGTCACTCTCAGTGCAGTCCCAGTTACTGCCAGTATGATCCAGTATGATCCCAGTCTCCTCCAGCATGGGCCCAGCTTCTTCCACTAAGATCCCAGAAGGATCCCAGTTTCCCCCAAGCACCTTGCAGAGCCCCAGCCATGCTGTTTGCCCCCAGCCTGCCCACAGCCAGCCTGCGGCTGCTCCCGGGCCTTTTTTGTGCTCAGCATTGGCCTGGGCAAAGTGTTCTGGAGAGAGCCTGGGCAAGGAGCCTGCAGCCCCCAGGCCCTGGCCTGAGGCATCAGCGCTGCCCCAGCAGTGCCCATGGCCTGTCCCTGCTGCAGCCCCGGCACTGCCACCCCCAGCACTGTGCCCGGCCCTGAGAGCACTCAGGCCCTACAGCAACACCAGGGCCAGCAGGGCAGCGGGGCAGGGCCACGGCAGCAGCACTGGCAACACCAAGGGCTGCTGCTGCTGCTGCTGGGCACAGCTGCTGTGCCAGCACTGATCTGCCCCCAGCTCTGCACACAGACATTGCTGCTGCAGCTGCAGAGAAGGGAACCAAAGGGGCATCTCTGCAGAAAACTTGGCTGGGGGATCCTTGAGTTCCTTTAAGGCCATCAAGAGTGCAGTCCCTCATTGACACAGTTTTTGGCCACAGGGAAGGTGGAGAGAAGAAGAATGAGAAATAGCACAAACAATGACATTTCTTTACGGAGAGTATTAAAAAAGTGAAACACAGGGGAAAAAAAAAGGTAACAAAAAGAACAAGAACTATCGAAGATGACTTTTATTGCAAGGGATTTGCAGAAATTGGGCAGCAGTTCAGTGTTCCTTAAAGCATCCAGTCATCAGTCTCCACACTGCAGCCTTGAGCTCCTGGTTCCTCAGGCTGTAGATGAGGGGGTTCAGGGCTGGAGTCACCATCGAGTACAGAACTGACAGGGCCAGATCCAAGGATGGGGAGGAGATGGAGGGGGGCTTCAGGTAGATAAACATGGAAGTGCTCAGGAACAGGGAGACAACGGCCAGGTGAGGGAGGCAGGTGGAAAAGGCTTTGTGCCGTCCCTGTACAAGAGGGGATCCTCAGCACAGCCCTGAAGATCTGCACATAGGAGAAAACAATGAACACAAAACAACCAAGTGCTAAAGTGGAAGTGAACAGAATAAGTCCAATCACCCTGAGGTAGGATTTGGAGCAGGAGAGCTTGAGGATGTGTGGGATTTCACAGAAGAACTGGCCAAGGGCATTGCCATGGCACAGGGGCAGAGAAAATGTATTGGCCGTGAGTAGCATACCAGTGAGAAATCCACTTGCCCAGGCAGCTGCTGCCACGTGGGCACAAGCTCTGCTGCCCAGGAGGGTCCCATAGTGCAGGGGTTTGCAGATGGACACGTAGCGGTCATAGCACATGATGGTCAGAAGGGAAACCTCTGCTGAGATGAAGAACAGAAAGCAAAACACTTGAGCAGCACATCCTGCATAGGAGATGTTCCTGGTGTCCCAGAGGGAATTGTGCATGGCTTTGGGGACAGTGGTGCAGATGCAGCCCAGGTCGGTGAGGGCCAGGTTGAGCAGGAAGAAGAACATGGGGCTGTGCAGGAGGTGGCCGCAGGCTACGGCGCTGATGATGAGGCCGTTGCCCAGGAGGGCAGCCAGGGAGATGCCCAGGAAGAGGCAGAAGTGCAGGAGCTGCAGCTGCCGCGTGTCTGCCAATGGCAGCAGGAGGAAGTGGCTGATGGAGCTGCTGTTGGACATTTGCTCTGGCTGGACATGGGCACCTGTTCATGGAGAAAGGACAGGGACAAGTCAGCAGAGGCTGCTTTCAGCCAAACCTGGGCCATTTTCTGTAGACTGTCCTGCTGTGACTCACCCACCCTTGTTCCTGCTCTGGGAAAACCTTCCCCCAGGTCCCTGCCTGAGCTCCAGTTGTGCTGTCTGAGTGTGCCAGGAGCAGCCAGGCCTGTGTGTGGGAGCCCTTGAGGAGCCATCCCTGCCCTGCTGCCCTGGGTTTGTGGCCATGTGGCAGAGGGACAAGGCTGGATATTCAATTTTTTTCAGGGGATTCACTCCTAATGCAGACAGGCTTGGTAGCATCTGCACTCCCACTTCTAAAGGACATGGAGAGCAGGAAGGAATTTTAGCCATTATTTTCCTGCCCATACATAATTCCTGGCTCTCTGAGGTCAGAAGTTCCCAGCATTCCTGCTGCACTCAGAGTTTTCCACTGAGAGATGAGAGGCAAAGGATTCCCTGTGGCTTAGGGCACAGTAAGGGGCTGGATGGGCTTGTTCCCAACTGCCCTGGGGTTGCAGCTTTGGCTGCAATCAGAGCACAATCACACTCCCGGGTCACCCTGGGATAAACCAGACCCTGCCCAGAGCAGAGGGATCCCTCAATGTCTCACCCTCTCCAAAGGGCTCTGGGCAAGGTCCCAGCACCCCCTTCTGCCAAGGACACTCCCGGCTCCCTTGGCAAACCCAGCAGCATTTCCTCAGCTCTGGCATCTCTGCACTTCCCCGTGGCACATTCAGGGAACTCCCAGGGGCTCTGGCACAGATTTGCAGCCAGGAGGGCAGCTCAGAGCTGGGAAGGACACAGCAAGGAGATCCCCGGGTGTGCCCATGATGGGATCTCAGGGAGGGGGCTCAGCTCATTCCCCTTTCCCATGGACTGCTTTGCCCACAGCCCCACAGGTCCCAGGGAAGCTTGGACACCCCATTGCCATGGCCACAGCTGCCTGGCAGGAATGCCAAGGGCAGTGCCTGCCTCAGCTGCTGCAAAGGCCAGAGCGTCCCTGAGAGCACCAGATGACAGGGACAGGATCAGGGCAGTGCAGCAACAAGAGCAGATGTGGTGGGGCTGTGCCTGGGAGGGCAGGGCACAGACAGCTGGCAGAGAGTCTCTGTAAATGTTGAGACAGTACTTTGATGATCCTGTGGGTTCTTTTCAACTCAGAATGTTCTGTGATTCTGTGATTAGAAATCCTGTTCTGCTTCTCTCATCCTCCTGTTGCCTATCATCAAAAAAGAAAAAAACCCTTTTTAAAGTGTTGGAACAGTAAGTTGTGAACCCGACTTTTATTGGAAGCTTCCAGGTGTCCCAGAAAGGATGGGGCATATGCAGCCCCTGATTTAAACAATTTTTTAAGGTTGCTTAATTAGGATATTTACCAGGAATATGCAATAGGAGATTTAGTTGCCCCAGTTATACACACCTGTGTCAATACATTCGAGCAGGTCCAAGGGCTTCTTTGCTCCCCTTTTTTTTTTGACAGCTCACACTCTGGTGAAAAACCAAAATGTTCTTCTTGTAGGTCCTCTTCCTGATAATAAGACTATACAGTATTTCAGGAATGTATTTAGAAGGTCTGCCAATTGTTCTAAAATCTATGAGAAAGGGTGAGAGACATATCAGAGTTAATTAGAGAGTATAGTTATATAGTATGTAATAGTAGTTGAATAGAGGTAATTAAGGATTATAGTTTTAGAACTATATAATAGTAGTTAACAGAGCTACAAATATATGAAAAATGTATAAAGAATAAAAATCTTTTTGTCTTCACCCCAACTTTTCCATCCTTCTCCAAGCAGAAAAATGAAAACACTCTCAGGAAAGCTCCTGCTCTTTACAGCAATGCCAGGCTTACCTGCTTTTGGCAAGTGTCCTCCGCAGCTGTGCCCAGGATGGTGTGGAGCTGGGAGCAGCCCTGCCCCACACAGCCCCTCTCAGCAGCAGCAGCAGCAGCAGCAGCAGCAGCAGCAGCAGCAGCAGCAGCTGCCCTGCTCAGGGTGGCTCCTTCCCCCCACAGCTTCTCCCCAGTGCTGGCAGCAGCTCCCCGGGCCGGCTGAGAGCTGTCCCTGGCAGGCAGCAGAGTCCCTGGGCCAGCACAGCGCCCTGGGCTGCAGGACCCTGCTCTGCACCACAGCTCTGGGCACCCCTGGCTGCTCTACACAAGAGATCATCAGAGAATGTACTCACACAGTCTGTAGGCTTTGGGATGTTGCAGCTTGAGGAGATCACTGCAGGAGCTGCAGCTGCATTGTCCTGCAGCCAGAGGTTCCTGTGCCAAGGGCTGGCAGTGATTCTCCCCCAGTCCCTTCTCAGCTCCTTCCCAGTCCTGAGTTATTGAAGCTCTGTGTGCCTCTGTGCTGTGCCCGGGGTGGCTGCAGGCAGTGCCCCAGCCCTGCTGGGCTGGCAGAAAAGCTGCTCATCAAGAGAAATGTGGTTTTAAGCTCTTCTTCGTTTCCAGAAGCTGCCTCTGGATGATGAGCTCAGCCCAGCTCATCAGCACAGACACAGCACAAGGACTTTAATGACCCTCTCAGGGCTTTGTGCTGAGGCCCTGAACATCAGTCCCTGAGAGGGAGCTGAAGAAACCTCTCCAGAACTCCAAGGCAGAAGCCAACTCCAAAGTTTCTGGAAGTTTTAATGGGTCCCACTGAGGGACACGACACAGAAAGTGTCCCCAGGCCCCAGGCAGAGCAGAGAACTGCAGGCAGTGATGACAGGTGGGGACAAAGAGAAGCCAAGTCTGGGTGCCCTGGGCAACAGCAGCCTCTGTGCCACCAAGGACACTGAGGAGACACCTTGTCCTGAGGCCCTGGGGCCTCCTGGCACAGCCCCAGCAAGGCTGGGCACTGTCAGCCCCTTGTGCTGCCCTCAGCATCCCCCTCCATGCCAGTGGCCTCCAGGATGTGCTGGAAGGAGTCCCTGGGGAAGGAGCCTTGGTCAGCAATGGCCCTGGGGGGCTCCTTCATGCTGCCAGGGACTGCAGGTTTTTCCAAGGACTTTGGGTTTGGCTTTTGCCTTGGAGTCTCTGAGAGGTTTCTGCAATCCTGGCCTCCAATTATCTGCTGTAATTAATCCCTTGAGGGGCTTTGTCAGTAACAACACTCAGTGGAGCTCATTAATGCTTCAAGGTACTTCAGTTCTTTTAGGGCACTTGGTGTTTCCCTTTTCAAAGGGACTCTCTAGTAGGTTTGTGTACTCATGGCCCCAATTATCTACTTTTTAGAGTCCCTTGGGATTCTTGGTCAGTAAAAACACTCAATGGAGATCATTCATACTTCTGAATACTCAGGGGTAATTTAAGTACTTCTTTTTTGTCACAATCTCTGAAAGGTTTTTGTGCAGTCCTGGCCTCCACTTCTCTCCTCCAAGGACTCCATGAGGAGCCTGTGTTGGGCATGGGCATCAGTGGGACCCATTAATGCCGAGAGACACTTTGGGTGTTTCCTCTTACTTTGACTCCTGGAAAGGTTTGTGCAGTCTCCTCTCAGGCCATGAGGTTCCAGGGCTCAGAACCAAATGCACCACGGGGCTCATTAGGATCAAGCAAGTCCTGAAAAACCATGGCTGTGCCTTGATTTTCCTCTGGTCTGGTGCAGTTCATTGAAAATTCTTTTTTATTTATTTTCTAGAGGTTTAGAGAAATATTTCAAAGAGCTTTTAATAAACCCACATTCCTATTTTCAAGGATGTATTTTTCTCTCTAGAAAAGAGGTGATTGCAGCATTCAATGACTGATATTGATGCAGGGTCTTTCCTCAGGAGGTCTGGCCTGGTCAGAGAAGCTGTGCCTTGAGGTCTGACCCAGTGTGGACAACCTTGCTCCACATTACCCAACCCCATCCTGTCTTTCCTCACTCATCTGGGACCTACTTTTCTTAGAGATCTGGCTGAACTCAGCAAAAAGGAGGGCTTTCTTCCTTTATAAAGCAATCTAAAACTCCTAAATTTCAGACAAACTCCCCAAGCGTGTCCCAAGCCTGAGGTGCCACCAAGGAGGTTCCCCTTCCCCAAGGCAGAACCATGCAAGGAATGTTTGAGACACACAGGAAGTTTTACCATAAACACAAATCCAGAGTTGGCTGAAGGCAGAATTAGACCAACTGCTGAAGGACAGACAAGCTTTGAACTCCTTGCAGCTCAAAGCTCCAGCTGGGTTGTTGGGAGGTGTGTGAGTGAGCAAAGAGTGAGGGCAAGGGAAATGCAGAGAGCCCTGGAAGTGCTTCTGTGCAGCCAGGCTGTGGGGAAGGGCACTGCAGGCCTGGCCTGGGCCAGGAGTGAGGCTGGATCATCATGCCAAGCTGCCCTGGGCCATTGCAAGGGGCTGTGGCCATGGACACTGCACTGAGCCCACTGCTGGTTTGGGAGCCAAGCACCCTGATCAGTTCAAGTTTCCTTGGAAAGCAGCCCCAGGAGCCATTTCTGCAGCCAGGTTCCGTGGCCACTTGCAGGCAGAGCTGTTGCTGCCCTAGGCTGCCATGGCAACCGTGAGGACAAAGCGGTGCTGGGGCTGTTCCAGGTACAATTGCACTGACACTCATTGATGCCCTCAGGTGCTAAATCTGGATCTAGCATTGGAACCAGCCACTCCCAGTCTCCTCTCTTAGATGGAATTTTAAAAGTCTAGGCCTCCTCAAGGGTTTTGAGGATCCATGGTGGCAGTTGGGTGTCGTTTCTCAACCTCACGACTCAGAAGGTGTTTCTCCAATGAAGAAATCAAGCTTTTGCCTGAAGCTCCCACTCTGCCCATGACAGGTGTCGGAAGCCAGGACATCCCTTTAGATGTCCCGGGCACTCCGAGACCCCAAGAGGAGGTCTGGAGACCCTGGTACAGTGATAAAAACACCAGTTCCCTTGATTTCAGCCCTTGAGAGCTATTGCCAACGTTATATGAAGAATTACAAGTCACAAGTGTGTGATTAGGATATTAGGTAACTTATTTTTGTGTATTAATGAGGATTTTGGGGGTTCACAAAGGAGGCTCAAGGAGACAAGATGGAGGGATTTGGGTGTGTCCCTTGTCTTTTTTCTTCTTCTTCTTGTCCTCCATCTTCGGGTGAGGTGGTGGCATTTTCTGATTGGTTTAGTGTAAAGGTGCACAGTTTAATAAAGGTGGTAGATATTGGTACAAGAGTAAAAACAATTAGGACGTAACAATTAGTATAAAAGATTACGACCGCCCATGAGCGAGGCAGATAGCCTTGGGAAGCGGCGTAGGTGACATCCACGCCGGCTGAAGAGAAATTATTTTGGAACATGAATGAATAAACAACCTTGATGAAGAAATCAACGCATCCTGACTCTTCCTTCTGGCACGGGGCTTGGAGAAAAGGACTTTACCCGCAATTCTCGGTAGGCTACCAGCCTGGGATCCGAGAGACAGGAACCCCTGGGAGTGTCTGGGACATCCCAGCTCTTTGGCAGCCTGGGCACTCCTGGGATGTCACCGTGGAGCCCCCATGAGTGCCTGTGACAGATGGGTGCCTTTGCAGCCCAAGGTGCCCTGGGATGTCCCCATGGAATGGCTGTGACTGTCTCTGAGCACAGGGCTCTTTAGCATCCCCAGAAAGCCCTGGGAGGTCTCCAGGATCCTCGAGTCCAACTCCTGGCCCTGCACAGGACACCCCAACAATGCCAGCCTGAGCCTGGCAGCGCTGTCCAAACACTGCTGGAGCTCCCAGAGCCCTGGAGCTGGGACCCTTCCCTGGGAGCCTGTCAGTGCCCCAGCAGCCTCTGGGGGAAAAACCTTTTCCTCAGATCCAACCCAAACCTGCCCGAACTCAGCTCCAGCCCTTCCCTCCAGTCCTGTCCCTGGGCACCAGAGGGAAGACGTTCCCACAGCCCCAGCCAGGGACGCGCTCCCAAGGCTGTTCCAGGGCAGCCAGGGCTGGCACCAGCTGGGATGCTCGGTTTCCATGGGCCGGGGTTTGGGAATGGGATTCCCCAATTTTGTGCTCCCACTAAAACCGTGTCACTGCTCACTGCCATCCAGCCTCCCATTGAAAGTACAAAAGACAAAGATCTTAGGCTGCGATAAGAACAATTTAATGGGAACAGAAACAAGATAAGCAAGAAATAGGAACAGAAACAATATTGATAACAAATGGGATAAAACTAACAATATAAAGGGAAAACTACAAAAACATCAACTGGCTTCTCCCATCCTGCCTGGAAAGGACACCCTTCACCTTGGGGGAGAGATAGAGTCCCTTTCCTAGCCCTGGTAATGACCTGAGATGGGATCAAATACAATGATGGGGCCATGGCCAGACCCTTATGTCCTTAAATCCCACCTCACATCACTGTCAGGGGCAGGAAAAAGGGACAGGTGTCCTCCCAGAATGAATCACAGGGAACTGTGGGTCACTAGGGCTCTTCTCAGTGTGCATCTACTGATGGGGGATGAGGTTGGAGATGCACATGAAGCCCTTCCCAGACTCAGGGAACTCGCAGGGCTTCCCTTACTGGTGAGTCCGTTGGTGTCGGGTCAAGGAAGAGCTCTGGGTGAAGCTCTTCCCACACTGGGGACACTCGTAGGGCCTCTCCCCAGTGTGGATGCGCCGGTGGGTGATGAGGTGGAGTTGTGCTTGAAGCCCTTCCCGCAGTCAGGGCAGCAGAAGGGCCTCTCCTCAGTGTGAATGCGTGGTGCGAGGAGATCTGAGCTGGTCTTAAACCTCTTCCCACACTGGGGACACTCATAGGGCCTCTCCCCAGTGTGGATCATTTGGTGGATAATCATTTTGGACCTCCTGTTGAAGCCCTTCCCACATTCCCCACATTTGTACGGCCTTTCCTCAGTGTGGATGTTCTGGTGGCGGATCAAGTGGGAGCGCTGGCTGAAGCTCTTCCCACATTCCCCACACTCATAGGGCCTCTCCCCAGTGTGGGTCCTCTGATGGACAATCAGGTTGGAGCTTTTGCTGAAACTCATCCCACATTCCCCACATTCATACGGCTTGTCCCCAGTTTGGTTCCTGAGGTGGTGGATCAGGTGGGAGTTGTTCGTAAAGCTCTTCCCACACTCCAAGCACTCATAGGACTGCTCCCTGTCATGAAGCTGCTCATGGACCACCAACTCTGAGCTCTGGCTCGATCTCTGGCCACGTTCCTGGCACAGTATGGGCCTTTCCTCCTCAGAGCAGCCTGAGATGGGTTTGGAGCCCTTCCTCATGCCAGATCTCTGGGGTTTTTCCTCCTTGTTGGATTCCTGCACCATGGAGCCGCTCAAAATGTCCTCTTCCATGAGGCCCCGCCACAGGGATTTTCCCTCCCAGGTCTCTGTCCTCAGCTCTTTGTCTGAGAGAGGAAGGACATGGAGAAGATGAGATTTCCCTCCATGCCAGAGGGAAGGGGAAGGAGATCCCCTCAGTGAATCCCTGGCAGGACGGCGTCAGCAGTGGGGTTGTCCTGCAGCTGAGGGCCATGCTGGGCTGGGAGATGGAGCAGGAGAGAGGGGGAAAGGGGCAGTGACTTCCTCCTCACCTGCCTTGCTTTCCCGGGGCATCTTCCTCTTCCTTGCAGTCTCCTTCTCCATCTGGTCAAGGTTTGGGAATGGGAAATCCTGGTTTGGGGAAAAACAAAGGATAAGCACATGGAGTTTAAATGTTGCTCTGCCCAAGTCCATCTCTAGAATCCACCAGACATCTGGTGCCCATATAAACCTCCCAAACACTAAGATTCAGCCCTGAACATGCCTCCAAAGAATTTCCCATCCCTGGTCTCTCCCCTTTGGTGTTCAAGGATCCCCCCTGTCCCAGCTGCTGGGGGTCACGCTTGTATGGAGGGTCCCCCATCTACTCATTCCCTGCCCTCCCCAGGCTGCTGGGAGTCCCAGGAATACAAAATGTTCCCCCTTTTTCCATCTCCCCACTTAGGGATGCAAGGGGATTTTGGGGTTCCTGGAGTCCCTTTTACTCTTTTTCTCTGCTTCAGGGTGCAGGGGGTGCAAAGAGTCCCGCCTGCCCCTCTCCAGGCCGTTAAGGGTCCCACAAATCACGGCACTCCACCCTCTCTGGGCTCCCCACTTTGGGGTCTTGGGGGACACAGGGCTCTGGTCCTGCAGGCTGCCTCTGCCAGCAGCTGCCACTGGGACCCCCCCAATGTCCCCCCAAGGGGCATTTTCCACTCAACTTTGCAGCTCTTCATTCTCCAAAAATTCCCCCCCCAAAGAAAACCCCAACTCAGGGACCTCCCAGATTATCTGGGTCAAGCTCCTTGTCTTGGTTTGGAAAGACAGGTGTCTGCTAAGGAAGGCAGGAGCCTCCCTTGAAATGGAAAACATAAACCCACACATAAAACCCACATAATTTTGAAATTAACAGGCTCTCATGCAAAGATATGGGAATAACATTTCTTTAGTAAGAAAATTAAACTAAAAATTCAGTAGTAAGAAAAAGAAATGCTGACAGAGTCAGAAAACAACCTGACACCCGGTTAGGCAGGGTGTTGGTAGCAGTCCAATCAAATCGTGGCTGCAGTCCTCCTGGAGTCACAGATGTAGTTTTGAAGATGTAGTTTTCTACAGGATCATTGAAGCAATGATCCTGTAGAAGGGTGTAGTTTTCCTCTGAAGGTCCAGTGCTGGTGTAGATGGGTCTGGTGTTTCTCTGGGAATCCAGTGGAAACAGGCTGCTTCTGGTGTGTGAAATCTCAGATTATATCCAGGTAGGAATGCTTGGCTCCTCCCCCTGGGTGGAGCATCTCACAATGGGATGATGGAATTTGATCAGTGATGCAGTGAGACTCAATGGCCCATTAAGAGAAGATATCTCCCTGGAGGGAGTGTGGGTGGTGGAAGAGATAAAGAACACTGCCCCACCTGGTTTGAACAGCTGGCCCATTAACAGAAGATATCCCCCCAGAGTTATGAGAAATGGGTCATGGAACAGTTCTTACTTGGGATCTCCTGTTGGTTTTGTGTTCAAACTGGCACACTGGGGAGAAGTGGGGCCATGCTGGGAACTGCTGTGAGCAGGTTGGAGTGACTGGTCTACACTGTGGGCAACTGGGCATGACTGGGACCGTGCTGGGAGAGACTGGCATCATACTGGGAGTGACTGGGACCATAGAAGGGGCAACTGGGAGCAACTGGATGAAAGTGGGAGCAACCTCGACCATGCTAAGGGCAAACTGCATCATAATGGGGAAGGACTGGCAGCGACTGGGCTCATAATGGGAGTGCCGAGGAAACTGGAACCACACCAGGGAGCAACTGGGCTGATACTGGGAGCAGCCACTTCTGTCACTGGGACCCCCAAACCCTTTTCCTGGCCACCCCACCTCACCCAGGCCCACCATTTTCTTTGGCCCTGGGAGCCCTGGACTCCTTTTCCTGCCTTTCCCAGCACCCAGCCCCTCCTTCCCATATCACTGAGGACACTTGGGACCCCTATTCCCAGCCATCCTGGGTTTTCCCACTCTTTGATGGGAATGGAGACACCGGGGAACCTTGGAGCTCCCTTTCCTGACTATATGGGGCCACTTAACCTCACCTATCCCACATCTACCCACACCTACCATCCCCTTTTCTTAACCCTGGAACCCCCAAACCCCCTTCCCTGCTCTCCCAGCTCTCCCCGTTCCCCCTTTCCTTCACCCCTGACCCCCCAGACCCCAAATCTCCGTGTCCCCCCAGTTCTCCTCTCCCTGTGGTCCCTGCCCGTGGCGCTGTCGAAGCCCGGCCCGGGGTTCCCCCAGTTCCTGTCCATGGGGTGCCTGGATGGGATCCCCTTCCAGCGCCGTTACAGCCAGCGGGGCCAGGCGGAACCGCAGCCGCCGGGGATGGCGGCCGGAGCCGAGCCGGGATATTGGGATGGCCGGAGCCGGCACATGGAGCGGCACCGGCACGGGGCCAGCAGGGAGCTGCAGATGCTGCAAGAGCGGCACAGCCAGAGCGGGGCTCAGGGCGGGGAGCCGGGGCTGGGGGATCTGTGGGGCTGCCATGGCACCTGTGGGACTGCAGTGGGGATCCGTGGGGCTGGGCTGGGATCTGGGGCGCTGGGATGTGCATCCATGCGGATCCAAGGGGGTGGGATGAGGCTCTGTGGGTCTCCATCAGACTCTGGGGCTCCGTGGGGCTGGAATGGGGCTCTGTGGGGCTGGGACACAATTCTGTGGGTCTCCGTGGGTCCAATCCCTCCCCAGGGCTCCACACCTTCAGGAGGTTTCAAGCTGTGACCTCCTGTCCTATGGGAGCGTCCGTGCATCTGATCAGCTCGGCTCCGACAGGCAGGAATTCCTCTCATTCCAGCTGGGATCTGGGGCATTCCTAGTAGCCAATGTTTCTGCCCAGGTCACCAAGAGGTGCTGGGAACAGGATGAGATCGAGGCTGAGGAATTCACAAATCCCCTGGGGCACACCTGCCTGGAATGTCTCTGGAAATATGTCAGATGTGGGTGGGAGGCACTGGAGCTTAAAGTTTGGGAGGGTAGTATTTCCATGGGAATTTGTAATTTGGAAATGTGGGATTTGGGAGGACAAAATTTGGGAACATAGGAATTCCCATGAGGCCTCCATAGATGGATGTCACTGTTGTCCCATTCCCATGGGAATTCTATAGATGGATTTCACTGCCATGCCATTCCCAAGGAATTCCATGGGCAGATCTCATCCCCATCCCACTGCCATGGAAACTCCAATCCTCTTCCCCCCCAAACCCCTTCCTGGGGGTTGCCCTGTTCTTTGATGTCCTCACCCCCACAGGACTCCTGAGGGCCCTCCAATGACCCACCCAGTCCCCCCAAATTCCTTTTGGGTCCCCCTCCTCCCCCCCACAGGGATTGTTGGGAGTCCCCTGTGTCCCTTTCCCACGACTTTGGGGTCCCCCCTGACCTTTCCATCTGCTGCAGGCACTCGACCCCTCCCCTGTTTCTGTCCCCTGTGATGGTGGGGGTGGGGCCGAGTGTTGGTGCCCCCCTGCCTACAGCAGATGCAGCAGTGAGGGGAGTTCAGGGGGTCCCGGAGCATTTGGGTCCCCTGGGATTTGGGGTGACCCCCTCAGGCCCCCAGGATCTCCCTGAACACGCTGACACTGCCCGTGCACAGTGAGAAGGGTCAGACCTGGAACGGGGTGCCCAGCTCTGTGACCAGGATCGCTTAGGAACCCCCAAAACCTCCAGGAACCCCCAAACCCCCCAGGACACTCCAACCTTCCTGGGATCAAAAAACATCCCTGGACCCTCCAAAAACTCTCCAAGACTGAAAACCCCCATACAGAATCCTCAAACCCTCTCAGGACATCAGGACATCAAAATTCCCACAGGACTTCCCTACACTCCCCAGACCCTCTTGAGAAGGTTCATACCTGGCACAGGGTCCCATTTCCATCACGAGCAGGTACCCAAAAACAGCCTTGAGTTTTGGTACCTGCTGGTGATAGAAATGGGGACCTAATGGGGGGTACCTAATCCCCCACTTTAGGATCCCTGAAAACCCCTTGGGAACATCCAAAATAGCACCATAACCCAAAAAAACCCCGGGATCTGCAAAACTCTTTCCAGGAACCCCTCATGCATGTTTACACCCAGCACGGGGTCCACATCACCATCATCAGCATCACCAGGTACTCCTGAACCCTCCTGGGACCTACAAACCCCTCTTGGCACCCCAAACCCTTCTGGGACCCCCAAACCCTCCCAGGACCCCCAAACCTCACCGGGGGACCTCCAAATGTGCAGGGCTCCATACTGGAATTAACAGGAGTGGTGTTGCTCTTTTAAGGGCAGTTACAGCAGGACCCAACAAGAGCGGGGGCTCTTAAAGCAGCTGTCCTGGTTTTGAAAGACAGTTGTCTGCCAGGGAGAGCTGGAGCTTCCCTTGGAATGGAGAATGTCACTCCCCTCCACTCCAATTATTATAATTTTGCAATTAGGGGCTTTCAGGGAAAGATATGGGAATAGCAATAACAGCTCTTTAATAGGATAAAAACAAGAACAACAACAAAAATACAAGAGTACTAATACAAAGACAAACAAGCAAGACTGAAGTCCTGGAAAAAATCCTGACAGAGTCAGGATATGACCTGACACCCTGTTGGTCAGGTGTTGGAAGCAGTCCAAATAAATCCTAGGTGAGTTTCTGTGGGTACAGATAATGGAGCAGGAAAAGTCAAGTGTGGTGAGATGGGTCTGATCTTTCTTCCTCTGGTGAAAAAAACAGATGCCTGCTGTTCCTGTGTCTGTTTTTATCCAGGTAGGAATGGTTGCCCCCCCCACACTGGGTGGAGCATCTCACAATGGGATGATGTAATGTGTCATGTCCTTGATGAGCCTTAACGGCCATGAGCAGAAGATATCTCCCTGGAGGATGGACAGGAGGTGAAGGAGATAAGAAACACTGCCACACCTGGTTTTAACAGGTGGGCCATTATCAGAAGGCATCTGCCCCCCTCCCCCCTGGAGTTACAAGAGATAAGAAATATCTGCTTTTACAACAGATGAAATTGAATACGAATCTCTTGGTGCCCAACCCAAGACAGTTGTGGAAGAGATAAAACACTGCCCCACCTGGTTTGAACAGCTGGCCCATTAACAGAAGATATCCCCCAGAGTTATGAGAAATGGGTCATGGAACAGTTCTTACTTGGGATCTCCTTTGGTTTTGTTTTCAAACTGGCACACTGGGGAGAAGTGGGACCATGCTGGGAACTGCTGTGAGCAGGTTGGAGTGACTGGCAACACTGGGCAACTGGGCAGGACTGGGACCATGCTGGAAACCACTGGATCATCTGGAGTGACTGGGACTAGCTAGGGGCAACTGGGAGCAACTGGAAACACTGGGAGGAACAGGGAGCAACTGGGACCATGCAGGGGGAACTGGGATCCTACTGGGATCACAGTGGGAAAATGCTGGGGACACTGGGACCATACTGGCAGCAACTGAACGGCACTGAGGGTCACTGAGTGGCTGAGAGCAACTGGGATACACTGGGAGAGACTGAAACCACAGTGGGGGGGCAACTGGAACCATGCTGGTATAATGGGAGCAGCTGTGCCCATGCGGGGTCAAACTGGGATCCTACTGGAACTGATTGGATTCATACTAGGAGTGACTGGAATAGTCTGGTGTATTTAGAGTGACTGGGATCATACTGGAATCAGACTGGGAGTGACTGGAAAGGTGCTGGCTGTGACTGGAACCACACTGGGACTGAAAGGGAGTCCCTGTGGGCATGACTGGAATAATACCTGGAGTATCTAGGAGTGACTGGGAAAAACTGGGATTGTAATGGGAGTGACTGGAACCATACTGGCAGTGACTACAGGTCCTGTTGGATCATCCTGGGAGCCACTGGGACTGCAATGGAACCTGACTGGGAGTTACTGGGAGCTACTGGCCATGTTGGGAGGAAAATGTGGAAATACTGGGAGCAACTGGCATCAACTGGAAGGGACTGTGTCTTGGGTTGGGTAGCCAAGAGATTTGTTTCAATTTCATCTGTTGTAAAGCAGATATTTCTTTATCTCTTGTAACTCCAGGGAGGGGGGCAGATGCCTTCTGATAATGGGCCAGCTGTTAAAGCCAGGTGTGGCCGTGTTTCTTATCTCCTTCACCTCCTGTCCATCCTCCAGGGAGATATCTTCTGCTAATGGGCCATTAAGGCTCATCAAGGACATGACCGCTTCCAACACCCTTACCAACAGTGTCAGGTCGTATCCCTGACAGTGTCAGGATTTTTTCCCAGGATTTCTGCTTTGCTTGCTTGCTTGTCTTTGTACTCTGCATTTGTTTTGGTGGTTTTGTTGTTGTTGTTTTGTTTTATTCCTATTAAAGAACTGTTACCCCTATTCCCATATCTTTGCCTGAAAGCCCCTAATTGCAAAATTATAATAATTTGGAGGGGAGGGGAGTGACATTCTCCATTCCAAGGGAAGCTCCAGCTCTCCCTGGCAGACAACTTTCTTTCAAACCAAGACAGCTGCTTTAAGAGCCCCCGCTCTTGTTGGGTCCTGCTTTAACTACCCTTAAAAGAGCAACACCACTCCCGTTTATTCCCTGTCACAGAGCCCTTGGGTATT
>JAJEOU010000798.1:98102-136530 GCA_021534815.1 Acrocephalus arundinaceus | reverse complement strand
CCATCTCCTACAAAGGATGTGCTGCACAGGTTTTTCTTTTGCTTTTTCATCTCAGCAGACTTTTTCCTGTTTGACCATTATGTGCTACGACCGCTACGTGTCCATCTGCAAACCCCTGCACTACGGGACCTTCCTGGGCAGCAGAGCTTGTGCCCACATGGCAGCCTGCCTGGGCCAGTGCCTTTCTCTTTGCTCTCCTGCACACAGCCAATACATTTTCCCTGCCCCTGTGTCATGGCCATGCCTAGGGGCAGTTCTTCTGTGAAATTCCCCCAATCCTGAAACTCTCCTGCTACAAATCCTATCTCAGAGAACTTGGGCTTCTTGTGCTTTCGGTCTTTTTAGGACTCGGATGTTTTATGTTCGTTGTTTTCTCCTATGTGGAGATCTTCAGGGCAGTGCTGAGGATCCCCTCGGAGCAGGGACGGCACAAAGCTTTTTCCACCTGCCTCCCTCATTTGGCTGTGCTCTCCCTGTTCCTCAGCACTTTTATGTTTGCCTACCTGAAGCCTCCCTCCATCTCCTCCCCATCCCTGGATCTGGCCCTGTCAGTTCTGTACTCGGTGGTGCCTCCAGCCCTGAACCCCCTCATCTACAGCCTGAGGAACCAGGAAGCTCAAGGCTGCCCTGAAGGAAAGGAATGATTTGTAACTTTTCAGAAGTTACAACTTTTTTTTTTTTTTCTGCAGAGTGTTTATTGTGTAATACATAGCATGCCCAGCCTGCCTTCTAAAGCTTTTAATAGTGCTGGAAGTGGGGACCAGGCTTTTCTACTTCTTGCTTGTCATCATGTTCACACTGCTAATTTAGTCATATTCCCATACTGAATTCACTGTCTACCTTGTTAATTTAACTCACAGATTGTGTAAATTAGGAATTATGCTCAGTGTGTCTTTTAATAAAGTAAATGTTCTTGGAGAGACTTATTGGTCAAAAATCCTCCCTCTGTTACCTCTTTTTTAGCTGCAGTGGCACTGTCTGTGTGCAGAGGTTGAGAGGAAAGCAGTCCCAGCCCAGCAGTACAGCAAGGGAGCAGCAGCACTTCCTCTTTTGAGAGCTGCACTTTTTCCTCTCCCACCCTCTCCTTTATTGTCCTTGTCCAAGGCCTGAGTGCTCTGGCAGCTCAGCTCCTGTCCTGCTGCGTGTCCGTGCTGTTACTGCAGGCAGGGACAGGCTGTGGGCACTGCTGGGACACAGCTGGGCTCCAGCACAGCAGCTCCATCAGCAAAGGGGATTTCCTTAGGGCAGTGCCCAAAGGCTTAGGTATTTTTACTAAGTTAGTAATTTCCAGGAGAAGCCCAAGGAATGGATTTTGCAGAGTCTCACTGCTTTACTTGTTCATCCCTGGAGGTAGTGCTGAGATCAGGGTCCCACTGTGGTACTGCAGGGACTGAGGGCAGGGTCAGATGTTTTGTGTCAGTGGTCAGTGGCCATGGAGATGACAAATGATCTCCAAGTCACTTGCCTGGGGCTCTGCAGCTCCTGATGGCTCTGGTGGAAGGTGAGCACTTTTGTGTAGGCAATCAGAACCTGCCAGGAGAGCACAGAGGATCTGCAGGGACAGCCCAGCCCATCAGGACAGCACTGAATGGAGCCCTGGAGCAGAATCCTGCCCAGGGTGGGGTCACCCAGAGATCAGGGACTGAATGTCTGCTGTGACCCAGGAGAGCTCTGCAGCCCCAAGGGACACAGCAGGGACAGGAAAGGAGTCTGGGCACTGACTGCTCTGACCCTCAGGAACTTCCCCAGGAGGATCCAGGGCAGCCCCAAGGCCATGTGGCAGCCCTGGAACAAGGCAGGCACCACTGAGCACCCTGCATGGCCCCAGCAGAGCCTGTGTGGGAGGGGGTCAGTGCAGGGAGCACCATCAGCTGCCTCTGTCTCCCAGCCTGAGCAGCAGAGCCCAGCAGAGGCAGCCCAGGGCCCCGGGCAGCACAGCCCCTGTGCTCTGCAGAGCAGCAGCCCCAGCTCGGGGCTGTGGGCAGCAGGGCAGGGGCTGCAGCAATGGCTGCTCAGGCCAGCACAGACGTGTTCCCCTGGGAAAGGCTCTGTGGGCAGCTGGCATGTGCCAGGAGCAGAGCAGGAGCCGGTGGGTGTGCAGAGGAGCCCTGGCAAGAGGCTGCCCTGTCCCTGGGGCAGCAGGAGCTGCCTGAGGAGCCCCGGGGCCAACTCTCTGCTGCTGTGCTGGGCAGCAGGACTGGCCCTTGGGCTGCAGGCGCTGCCTGAGCTGAGCATCTCCTGAGCATTCCAGACCCAGGGTTGCTGCCCCTGAGCTCCACAGACTCCAGTTCCTTCTACAGAGCCAGCCTTGCTCCCTTGCTCTGCTGGGCTGGGGCAGAGGTATGGAGAGGCTGGACTGGGCAGTGCCAGGGAGAGGAAAACAACAGACCCTTGGTTACATGAGTCCCCACAGAATGGTCTCCATGGTTTCATGAGGCCCTGCAGTGTCACAATGGCCCCGAGGTACCAGGGGATCGCAGAGGGTCAGAATGGTCTCCTTGGTTCTGCAGTGTCACAAGGCACTCCTTGTTTCCATGGAGCCCCACAGAGTCACTGTGGTCCCTTTGTCATACGAGGCCCCACAGTGTCACAAGGCACCTTTGGTTCTGTGGGGCCCTCAGTGTCAGTTTTGCTGGTGGGGAGGGTCAGCACCAAAGACACCAACTGAAGGAATTGTGTAATTTATTTTAATGAAAAAGTGCAAAGAATAAAGAAGGAGAAGCTCAGCAATGCACCCAATCATCACTACCAAAGATTGTCCAATTACCCTCAGGCTTCAATTACCCTCAGGCTTTACCATCACCCACATCCACACATCAGCTGGGGGAAGCTGTCACAACCAAGGACTGCAGAGCCACTTCCGGACACTGGGAATTCCTGCAGGTGCCTCCAGCCACAGGTGAGGCTCCAACCTCACTGTGAGAGAGCCCTGCTTTTATACTGTAAAACAAACAAGCTGAAATCACTTTTAGTGCAGTGATTTCTGATTGTTTGACTTCAAACTCAGCACTGATTCCTGCAACATTCCTGGCCAAGAATAGCACAGGTTCCTCCCTGGCCAGCAAGCAGATAATCCAAGGCCTTGCAGTTCTGTAGTGCCCTCATTTGTGTTTGTTGGAGCTCAGAGGATGTGCTATTGGATATTTTCACAGTATCATTTGCCACTTCTAATAATTGATTTAGCTTGTTAATGTAAAGCCTCCTCCAAGCCGGAATTTGTGCCAGGCTGGGAGAGGAGGAGGAGGGGGAGAACGATGGGTGCTGTGTGGCAGGAGCAGGAGGTTTGGCCGCAGGACATTCCGCCTGCACCGCTGCCCCGCAATCGGCGGCCGTGCCGGGGGCTCTGGGCCTGGCCCCGCGTGCACTGAGCTCCCGACACTGCGGGAGCTCCCCGGGCTGGGCTCAGGTTACTGCTGGGACTGGGCAGCAGGCTGGGCTGCATCTGGGAACAGCAGCAGCTGGAAATACCTCTGGACATCTCCAATTTCTGCTGCTGCTCACAAGAAAAAATGAAGCAAGTTGAGAAGTTCTGGTTTCTCTTTCTCCTGGTTGATTTTTTTCATTTTATTTGACAATCCAGAGGCAATTTGTGTGATGCCCTCTGTCATTTGATTCTATTTCAGCAGCACCAGCAACAGGGCTGGGTTTGAGTGCTGAAAATGTGGCCTGTGTGGCTTTAATTCTCCTCAACTTTGTGCTCAGGGACTTGTGAATATTGGGAGATCTGCTACTCACGATGCCAGAGATTTCTGTCACTAAAGCACTTTTGGTAGCACTGATGAATAAACACAATTGGAGTTTTATGGATAAAATTCAAGTAGGAATCAGAAGAGGGGCAAGAGCAGCCATGATCTAAAATTTCCATAGCAAAGGCACAAGCAGCCTCCTGCTGTCACCTCAGGGTGACTAAAACAGTGCTGAAAACAGCACTGGAACTCGATCCTTTTTTTCACCTTACAGTGGGTCAGGGCAGCACAGCCGGGCCCTGAGGAATCAGGGCTGTTTGTGGGTGATTGTTGCCCTACTCCAGAAATTCACCTGGAAAACCCCTTGGAAGCTGAGGCAGGAGCAGGTGGGAAGGGGCCGGCGCTGCTGCTGCTCCTGCCCGGGAGCCTCGGCTGGGCCGGGCTGGCGCCCACTGCGCTGCGGCTGCTGCTGCTGCCAGAGCCGGGTGGGACTCGGGGACAGGGAATGGACACGGGGGGACAGCAAAGGCCTGGGGGGCTGCAGGGATGTTCATGCTCGGGCCAGCACCAGCACATAGCTTCAGCCACAATTAACCCAGAGGGAAACGCTGGGGAAAGGCTCCATTTCAGCCTGCCTTTACTCATGGCTGTGAAGGGACTGAAATAAAAGGAGAACAAGCAGGGACCGACCCCTTCTCCTTTGGGAGGAGCCCTATGCCTGGGGCTGTGAGGGGCCATGAGGGGCTGTGAGGGGCCATGAAGGGATGTGACAGGATGTGAGGGCTTTTGAGGGGCTGTGAGAGGATGTAAGGGCTTTTGAGGGGCTGTGAGGGGCCGTGTGGGCTTTTGAGAGGCTGTGAGGGGCCGTGAGGGCTTTTGAGGGGCTGTGAGTGGATATGAGGGGCTCTGAAGGGCTGTGAGTGGATATGAGGAGCCTTGAGGGGCTGTGAGGGGCCATGAAGGGATGTGAGGGGCCATGAGCTGTGAGGGTCCATGAGGGAGTTGTGGAGGTTTTGAGGGAAAGTGAGAGGCCATGAAGGGCTGGGAAAGGTCAAGAGGAGCTGTGAGGGGAAATGAAGAGCCATGAATGGCTGTGAGTGGTCATGAGGAACCATGAGAAGTTTTATGGGGCCATGAAGGGCGGTAAGGGTCCATGAGGAGCCTCAGCCCTGGTAGGAGTGGGGTCCCATCTTGTCCCCAGGGCAGGGCAGCCGTGAGGGGCTGTGAAGGCAGACGCAGCAGCAGAGCGGGCTTGGGGAATCTCTGGGAGGGGATGAGACCCTTCCCCAGCTCCAAACCACACCAAACCCACCATTAACAGGATTTTCCATCTTTAGAAGCCACTGGAAACTTGGAGTCCACTGTAAAGTTTCATCCTGGTGGAAAAAGCAAGGGAATTTTCCCATTGAGTGACATCCAGCCATTGTTAAGAATGTCTAAGATTTAAAAGTCTTACTGATGACTAGTAATACTAATAAATAATAACAAAAATAACAAGAAATAAACTCCTAAATCCAACATCCAGCACCACACCAGAATGACAAACCTCATTTTTCTTTACTATCACAAGGTTCATGAAAACAAATCCTATGAACTTTCTCCACCTCACATCATCCCCACCAGATCAATGAGGCCATTTGCAGGGTTTAATACAAGTTACAGCTGAGGGCTGGAGGGAAGAATGGGGAGACACTACCAATTTCCACATCAAACCCAGCAGGCAGACTCCAAAGTGGAGAGAATAAAATGGAATGGGGGCAGGGGTTAGTCAGATGTTCCTCTGAAGGATCGCAAAATCATGTCCAAGTGAACAGGAGGGGAAAATAAATCCCCATTTGGCCATCCCGAGTCTCCACAGGAGCAGAGCAGGGAGAACCATGCAGTGGTGGTGTCATTTCTGATGACGCCTGCCCTTCTCCCAGCCCTCTTGTGGCTCCTGGGGGAGCTCAGAGTGCTGCACCCCTGTGGACAGAGGGTCAGAGAGCTGGGCTGCTCCACAGGCTGTGGACATACTTGAAATAATAAAGCAACAGAAACATCTTTCCAGTGTGTGAGCACCTTAGGCTCAGAAACATTTTTTTTTTTTGTAATAATAGATTTGTACTAAACAAATAAATGAAATATATTTCATTTGTAATTCATATGTTTTTTTCATCCTTTTCCAAGGTTCTGGTCCCTTCCTCCAGGGTAATTTCCTTCTAATAGTTAGAAGGGAGATAAGCACACCAGAAAAGGCAACAGCTCCTTTTTCAAAGGGAAGCAGCCACAACTCCAGGAAACCTGAATTGCCCCCAGGCACGTGTGTGCATTTGAAGGGTGAGTGGGTGTTGGGACAGAGATATCGAACAACTTCTAAGGCTGTGAGAAACCCACAAGTGGCAAAGTATCTTTGTGGGTCAGCTCCTACTGAAATTCCATTCCCTCACACCCTCAAAATGGGCAGGCAGGGCTGGGCTCTGGCAGGGTTCAGTTTGGAGTGCCTTGTGCTCCCTGGCAGGTAAGTGATCATATGAACTCTCGTACTGATTGATTGAGGTATGGCTGCTGAAGGAGGAGGGGGAATCTCAGGAGACAGGAAAGTCTCTTCTTCTCCTTTCTCCCTGCAGAACGGCCTCTTCAAAGAGAAATGCCTGTGCTGGGCTTACATGGGACCCTTTCCCTCAGCCCAGGGTCTGACCCACTGTGGGATCTGTAGGAGCCAAACCCAGAGGGGTCCCAATATCAGCCTTGCCTTTCCCTGCCTACCTCCCCCTTACCTCACCCTGCAGACCCATCCCTTGCCTTGCCTATCCCTTCCTCCCCAGCCTTGCCTTGCCTACCTCTCACTTCTCTTCCCTTGCAGACCCTCTCTTTCTTTGCCCCCACTGATTTCCTTGTCTTGCCTACACCCTTCTCTCCTTGCCTGGTCTACCCATACCTGGCCTGTCCTTGCCTTCCTCTCCCTTGCCTTGCCTGGATTAACCCTGCCTTGTTGTGCCTTGTACACACCTCCCTTGCCTTGCCTTGCCTTGCCTTGCCTTGCCTACTCCTCCCTTGCCTTGACTTTGCCTGGCCCTGCCTGCCCCTCACTTACCTTTCCTTGCACTGCCTTCCTCTCCCTTGCCTTGCCTTCCCCTCCCTCACCCTGCCTTGCCTTGCCTGCCCCTCACTCCTACCCATGGGTAACTGTGAGAGTTTCGTGGCCTTGTTCCTGGCATTCCTGGTGGGATTGATGATTTAGGATGGTGAACCAGCTGATGGGCTGTGTCCTGCTGCCAGATTTATCTCTGCTGGTGCTAAACTGCCTTTTTCCCTTGCTTGCCATCTAAGACATCTCCTTTTTCAGGGATGTGCCTTTCTCGTTTAGACTGTGCATATTCCAAGGAGTTTTTGGCCTTGAAGGAATGTCTCTCCATTTGATTCTGTTTTCACTTACAAGTAACCTGGGAACAAGACTCAGCTGTAGTCTTTTCCATGAGGTGATTTAGCTGTGCACATTGATCTCCATGCCACTCTTTTCTTCTTTGACCTACCTTGTCCTTGAAAAAGTGTGGCTGGTTATGAAATACGTGGGCAGAGGCACTTTAGAGGATGTTGTGGCTGAAGCAGAGATGGCAGCTGTCAGTTGGGCAGTGAGGGATCTCTGGTGCTTCCCATGCCATGGACAGGCTGGTCGAGGTAAACAGGTCGTAAGAACAAAAACCCTAATCTGCCTTCACTTAGAATGATGCTACTCTAATGGTGTTGGAGCAGCAGCTCTTGCTTCGCTGCACCATGTTCTGTTATACTCACCATTCCCCAGGACAGGAAATATCTAAAAGCCATTTCCTTTCTTTGTGTGGCCCCAGCTGGGAGCAGTGGTGGTCACAGCCCCAGGGTGGACATCTGGTCACTTGGGATGGTGGCAGTATAGATGGTAGAGGAGACTTCCTTACTTTAAGGGAACTCAGGCTATGGTAAGAAGAAAAGTTCTGAGTGTTTGCACTGGCCTGAGTGCACACAGGGATTGTGCCTTGGGACAGGCAGCTGGATGTTTATGCACATCATTGAAGGGAATCCCCAAAGACTCAAGCCTTAACACAGATGATGAATACTTCCCATTCTCCATCAACCATTTACTTTGGGTTTTAAGTTGGTGCACCTCTTCTGTCTGTGAGGACAACCTGAAAAGATGAAGCCAGCATATCAGACCTAAATGTTATCTTGCAAAAAATCCAACCCCAAAACTCCCACTCAAGACCAACAACATTTCTGAAAGTGTTTTGAAAACAGGTATCGCAAACCTCCCATTCTTCTCATTGGGAAACTTGTCCAAAACATGAAGATGATTTTCTAAAGTCCTCGTGGTCTAACGTATGTCTTTCCTAGTCCAAGCCACTCACTCCTTGTCACCAAGCTTGAACTTTCAGCACCCCAAACCTCCCATTTCTTGCCTGGCAGTTTGTAGGATGATGGGGCTATGATTAATGCATTTACCTGCTTGTCTCCGTGGTTGAATTCATTAGGTGCCTGCCTCTTATGAATCTCCAGTCCTGGTTCTTTCCAGATGAACACTAAGGAGAATCCTAGAAGAGGTTGTGTTGGAAAGGACCCTTAAAGGTCATCTAGACCAAGTGCCCCGCAGTAAATGGGAACATCTTCGAGTATATCTAGTTGCTCCAAGCCTCTTCCAACCTGAGCTCAGAAGTGTCCAGGAATGGGGAATCCACCACATCTCAAGGATGTCTGTGCCCATGTTTCCCCACTCTCCTCTTAAACAGTTTCTTCCTTAGACCCAGCGTCAATCTCCCCTCTTTGCGTTTAAAGCCATTCCCTCTTGTCCCATTGCAACAGGCCCTGTTACAAAAGCTGTGTGCCCAAGTTTCTGAAGTTCCCTTGAAGTGTTTGCAGGTGGCAATAAGCTCTCCCTGGAGCCTCTTCTTCTCACACTGAACAAGCCCAGCTCCCTCAGCTGTCCCTCAGAGGAGACATGTTCCACCCTCTGATCATTCCTGTAGCCCTGTTCTGTCCTTTGGGAGTCCATTCAGTTTTATGGGTGGCAAGAGAACTGCAGTAGAATGATACTGGGTACAGAGGCCTGAAATGGTGTTGGTGGGTGAGGAGCCCAATGAGCCCAGTCCCAGCAGGGTGCTCAGCGTGTGGGTTATGGGAAGGAAGGAGCCATGGGGGACTCACTGTGAGCATCAGAGGGGCCCTGGCTTATCCCTCCTGCCCCACTCTTGCAGGTTTCTACAACCAGACCTCATTTTTCAAGATTTATGGCTCCAAATCACAGGAGACCAAAGACAGCAGGACCCATCTGTCCTGGCAGCATTCATCTTGGAAGAACCCTTGCATAGATGGAATTTTGAAAGTGGGATTCCAATTCTGGCCACAGACGCTTGGATGAGAAGGGCAAATCTGTCCACAGGAAGGAAAGCACAGAGCCACAGTGTTTCAGGGGCAGATGAGAGGTGGACCTCAAAAGACTAAAGCCAACCAGACCTGTCTTTATGTCAGCATTCATCAGGAAGCAATCTTTGGATTTACAGAATTTTGGATCTAGAATCCCAGTGTTGGCCATAGTCACTCTCAGTGTGGTACCAGTTACTCCCATTATGATTCCAGTTGTCCTCAGCATGGTCTCGTTTCCTCCCAGTGTAATCCCAGTTGCATAGATCCAGTCACTCCCAGTATAATCCTACTCTGATGCCATCAGGATCCCAGTTACCCCCAGTATAGTCTCAGTTGCTCCCAGTCTGATCCCAGTCTGATCCCAGTTGGTCTCAGTGGCCCCTAGCATAGACCCAGTCATTCCAAGTATGATCCCTATATGAGTCAACGATGATCCCAGTCTCCCCCAGCATGGTCCCAGTCAATCCCAGTTGTTCCCATTGTAGACCCAGTCACTCCCAGTCACTCTCAGTGTGTTCCCAGTCACCCCCAGTATGGTCATAAACGCTGCCATTATATCCCAGTTACCCTTGGCATACTCAGTTATACTCAGTTGCATCGATGTATCCCAGTATAGCTCCAGTTTCCACCAGTATGATCCCAGTCACTCTCAGTCAATCCCAGTTGCTCCCACTCTGATCCCTGTTCTCCAGTTCAGGTCCTCCTGGGTCCCAGTGTGCTCTGATCCTGTTCCCAGTGGGTGTTGGTCCTGGGCCCGGTGTATGCCAGGGTATCCTGGTGTATCCTGGGGTATCCCTGTGTATGGCGGTGTCCCAGTCCATCCCAGTCCCTTCCCAGTCCCTTCCCAGTCCCTTCCCAGTCCCTTTCCCGGATCCTGCCCTTCCCGCCCCCAGAACTGAGGGGAGCTTTCCTCGCCACTGAGGAAACCTAGAACCTCTATTCCCAGCCATCCCCGGTTGTCCAATCTTTTGATGGGAATGGGGACAAGGGACCATTTTAGCCCCCTTTCCTGGGTATTGGAATGCCCTTAACCCCACCCATCTGACATCTATCCACCCACATCCTCCCATTTTCTCAGCCCCAGATTCCCCAAACCCCCTTCCCTGCTCTCCCAGCTCTCCCTGTTCCCCCTTTCCTTCACCTGTGACCCCCCACACCCCAAATCTCCATGTCCCCCCAGTTCTCCTCTCCCTGCGGTCCCTGCCCATGGCACTGTCGGAGCCCGGCCCGGGGTTCCCCCAGTTCCTGTCCATGGGGTCCCTGGATGGGATCCCCTTCCAGCGCCGCCACAGCCAGCGGGGCCGGGCGGAGCCGCAGCCGCCGGGGATGGCGGCCGGAGCCGAGCTGGGATATTGGGATGGCCGGAGCCGGCACAAGGAGTGGCACCGGCACGGGGCCAGCAGGGAGCTGCAGATGCTGCAGGAGCGGCACAGCCAGAGCGGGGCTCAGGGCGGGGAGCCGGGGCTGGGGGATCTGTGGGGCTGCCATGGCAGCTGTGGGACTGCAGTGGGGTTCCGTGGGGCTGGGCCGGGATCTGGGGCGCTGGGATGTGCATCCATGAGGATCCAAGGGGCTGGGATGAGGCTCTGTGGGTCTCCATCAGACTCTGGGGCTCTGTGGGGCTGGAACGGGGCTCCGTGGGGCTGGGACACAATTCTGTGGGTCTCCGTGGGTCCAATCCCTCCCCAGGTCTCCACACCTGCAGGAGGTTTCTGGCTGTGACCTCCTGTCCCACAGGAGCATCCATGGATCCGATCAGCTCAGCTCTAATAGGCGGGAATTCCTCTCTTTCCAGCCGGGATCGGGGGGATTCGTGGTGGCCGACGGCACTGCCCAGGTCACCAAGAGGCGCTGGGAACAGGATGAGATCAAGGCTGAAGAATGAACAAATCCCCTGGGGCACACCTGCCTGGAATGTCTCTGGAAATATGTCAGATATGGGTGGGAGGCACTGGAGCATAGGGGTGGAGAGGGTAGAATTCCCATGGGAATGTGAAATTTGGAAATGTGGGGTTTGAGAGGGCAAAATTTGGGAACATGGGAATTCCCATGGGACCTCCATGGATGGATCCCCCTGCTGTCCCATTCCCATGAGAATTCTGTAGATGGATCTCAGAGCCATCCCATTGCCATGGAATTCCATGGATGCATCTCACAGTTATCCCATTCCAGAATCCCCTGATGTCCATGTGCCTGGAAAAGTGGAACACGGGATCCTGACGTTGTCCTGCTCACGTATGGATTCCACCCCAGCACCATCGGGATCAGATGGATGAAGGGGGATGAAATCCCGGATCGTTCCCAGCAGCAACAGCACCTTCCACACCTGGGCCAGGATTGAGGCGCTGCTGGAGGAGCAGGAGCAGCACCGGTGCCAGGTGGAGCATCCCGGAATGCCAGAGCCCAGGATCTTCTCCTGGGGTGAGGCTGGGAATGTGGAACGTGGGAATTGGGAATTTGGGAATGTGGAGCAGCAAGATGGGGTCTCCCCTCCTCTCCTCACCATCCTGTGCTTCCCAGAGCTGGAACCCAGTGGGAATCTCACCCTGGTGGTTGCTGTGCCCATCATCGCTGCCATCATCG
Source organism: Acrocephalus arundinaceus (assembly GCA_021534815.1). Taxonomy (NCBI): domain Eukaryota; kingdom Metazoa; phylum Chordata; class Aves; order Passeriformes; family Sylviidae; genus Acrocephalus; species Acrocephalus arundinaceus. The sequence continues at coordinate 124,888 of JAJEOU010000798.1, read as the reverse complement.
TCATTCTCCTCATCAGATTCGGTATCTGGAGGCTCCAATCTTGTTCCCCCCAAACCCGTCCTGGGGGTCTCCCTGTTCTCCTCTCCCTCCCAAGACTGCTGGGGGTCCCCCCACGACCCACCCACCCCCCTAAACTCCTCCTGGATCTGCACACGGGGACCATGTCCCCTCCCCCAGGATGATGAGGGGTCCTGGGCTGAGCCCCCCACTCAGCCCAGGGTGTGGAGGGAACTGGGGTCCTGGTGCTGGAAGTGGCTGCTCCCAGGATGAGCCCACTTGCTCTGTCCGTGTGGTTCCAGTTTCCTCAGCACTCCCAGTATGAGCCCAGTCACTCCCAGAATGATCCTGGTCACTTCCCCTCACTCCCCTGAGGATCCATTTTGCTCCCAGTATGAGCCCAGTCACTCCCAGTCATTCCCCATTATGATGCAGTTTGCCTCCAGCCTAGTCCCAGTTGTTCCCAGTTGCACCCACTATTATCCAGTGTGTTCCCAGTTCTCCCAGTTGCTCCCAGCATAGTCCCAGTCATTCCCAGTATGATGCCAGTCTCTCCCAGCATGGCCCAAGTCACTCACACTTGTCCCCAGTTTCCCCCATCACGTTCCCCCAGTTCCACCCAGCACATTCCTAAGGCATCCCAATGTGGTCCCGGTCACCACCTGCATGATCTCAGACACTCTCGGTATATTCCAGTTTCCCTGAACATTCTCAGAGTGATTTCCAGTTGTACCCAGTTACCTCAGCATGGTTCAGTTGCCCCCAGTTTTATTCCAGTCACTGCCAGTACATCCCAGTTGTCACCAGCATGCATCCTGTCATTCCTATTTATTCCCAGTTACTCCCAGAGTATCCCCAGTAAGCTCTCAGGATGGGCCTGGGAGCTCCCAGTAACCCCCAGTCAGGGTCCATTAACACTCACTATAATCCCAGTCGGATGCCAATCACTAACAGTATTATTAAGTGTCCCCCAATGTAACCCCAGTTTCTCCCGGTATCACCCCAGTACCCTCTAGTATGATCCTCATAGCTCCCAGTCTCTCCCAGTATATCCCAGTCATCCCCAGGATGCTGCCAGTCATTCCCAGTTCCTCCCAGTTTCTTTCAATGTGATTCCAGTTGCTCACAGCCACTCCCAGTCTATCTCAGTAGGAGTCCAGTCACTCTCAGTGTGACCCCAGTCTCAACCAGCATGAACCCAGCTGTTCCCACTGTGATCCCACTATGATACCAGTTGCTGCCAGAACAGTTCCAGTTGTTCCCAGTTCCTCCCAGTATGATCCCACTTGTCCCTCGGACAGAATAGTCCCAGTCCCACTCAGCATGGTCACATGTACTCCCAGTTTTCCCCAGCATGGTCCCAGCTGTTCACAACATGGTTCCAGGCTCCCCAGTATGGTTACAGACACTGCCAGTATATCCCAGTATATCCCAGAAAGGTTCTGGTTACCGCAGAATGATCCCAGTCTTTCCCAGTTTCTTCCATTTGCCTCCAGCATGATCCCAGTTTCTGGCAGTTGCCTTAAGTGTGGCCCCAGTTGCTCCCAGTATGATTGTAATTCCCCACTTCTGGTCTCAGTCCCCTCAGCATGGTACCAGTCCCTTCCAGTTGATCCCAGTTACTCCCAATGTGTCCACATTTTCCTCCCAACAGCAGCTCCCAGTAACCCCAGTCAGGATCTGTTCACACCCATTGTAATCCCAGTGGCCCCCAGGATGAACCCAGTAGGACCAAGTCACCCCCAGTATGGTTCCAGTCACCCCCAGTATGACCCCAGTTACTTCCAGATACTCCCAGTATTATTCCAATCATGCCCTTAGTGACTGCCTGTCATTCCCAGTGTGAGCCCAGTTGCTCCCAGTCACCTGCAGCATGGTTCCAGTCACAGCCAGCACCTTTCCAGTCATTCCCAGTCTGGTTCCAGTAGGATCCCAGTATGACCCCAGCATAGGCACAGCTGCTCCCATTTACCCCCACTGTGATCCCAGTAGGATCCCAGTTTCCTGCAGGCACCTTGCAGAGCCCCAGCCATGCTGTTTGCCCCCAGCCTGCCCACGGCCAGCCTGGGGCTGCTCCCGGGGCTTTTCTGTGCTCAGCATTGGCCTGGGCAAAGTGTTCTGGAGAGAGCCTGGGCAAGGAGCCTGCAGCCCCCAGGCCCTGGCCTGAGGCGTCAGTGCTGCCCCAGCAGTGCCCATGGCCTGTCCCTGCTGCAGCCCCGGCACTGCCACCCCCAGCACTGTGCCCGGCCCCGAGAGCACTCAGGCCCTACAGCAACACCAGGGCCAGCAGGGCAGCGGGGCAGGGCCACGGCAGCAGCACTGGCAACACCAAGGGCTGCTGCTGCTGCTGCTGGGCACAGCTGCTGTGCCAGCACTGATCTGCCCCCAGCTCTGCACACAGACATTGCTGCTGCAGCTGCAGAGAAGGCAACCAAAGGGGGATCTCTGCAGAAAACTCTGCCGGGAGGCCCTTGAGTAAATTTAAATTTAGCAAGAGCGCAGCTCCTCATTGACACAGTCTGTGACCAAAGGTGCGGTAGAAAGAATCAAAATGAGAAATGGTTTAAACAATGACATTCTTTAGTAAAAAATATATTAAAAGTAAAACAAATAAAAAAACGTCAAAATGAAACTAACAAGTAGTAATAAAGACGTCTTTTATTATAAGTGATTTGCAGAAATTGGCCAGCAGTTTAATGTTCCTGAAAACATCCCGTCATCAGTCTCCACAGTGCAGCCTTGAGCTCCTGGTTCCTCAGGCTGTAGATGAGGGGGTTCAGGGCTGGAGGCACCACCGAGTACAGAACTGACAGGGCCAGATCCAGGGATGGGGACGAGATGGAGGGGGGCTTCAGGTGAGCAAATATGGCAGTGCTGAGGAACAGGGAGACCACGGCCAGGTGAGGGAGGCAGGTGGAAAAGTCTTTGTGCCGTCCCTGCTCAGAGGGGATCCTCAGCACAGCCCTGAAGATCTGCACATAGGAGAAAACAATGAACACAAAACAACAGAATGATAGAGAGGCAATGAAAACAAGCAGTCCAACTTCCCTTGTGTAGGAATGTGAGCAGGAGAGCTTGAGGACGTGTGGAATTTCACAGAAGAACTGACCCAGGACATTGCCATGGCATAGGGGCAGGGAAAATGTATTGGCTGTGTGCATGAGAGCATTGAGAAAGGCACTGGCCCAGGCAGCTGCTGCCATGTGGGCACAAGCTCTGCTGCCCAGGAGGGTCCCGTAGTGCAGGGGTTTGCAGATGGACACGTAGCGGTCATAGCACATGACAGTCAGGAGATAGAACTCTGCTCCAATGAAGAACATAAAGAAAAAGAGCTGAGCAGCACATCCTGCATAGGAGATGGTGCTGGTGTCCCAGAGGGAATTGTGCATGGCTTTGGGGACAGTGGTGCAGATGGAGCCCAGGTCGGTGAGGGCCAGGTTGAGCAGGAAGAAGAACATGGGGCTGTGCAGGAGGTGGCCGCAGGCTACGGCGCTGATGATGAGGCCGTTGCCCAGGAGGGCAGCCAGGGAGATGCCCAGGAAGAGGCAGAAGTGCAGGAGCTGCAGCTGCCGCGTGTCTGCCAATGGCAGCAGGAGGAAGTGGCTGATGGAGCTGCTGTTGGACATTTGCTGTCTCTGGGCATTGGGTACTGCCATGGAGAAAAGCACAGAGAAAAGTTAGAGGAAATAGCTGTAACCAAAATCAAAGCAATTTCCCATACACCCTTTCCTGGAATACACAGACACCGGTAAATGTTGAACCATTACTTTGATGATTCTTTTTGTCCGTTTCAATTCAGAATGTTCCGTGATTCTTTTATTACAATTCCTGTGCTGCTTCTCTCATCCTCCTCTTACCTATAATCAAAAAAAGAAAAAAGTAAACCATTTAAAAATGTTATAAGCTAAAGTAACAAGCACACCTTTATTTGAAATTTCCAGGTGTCCCAAATGGAATGGTGCACACCCAGCCCCTCAGTTCAGCAACCTTTAAAGTTTATTAATTAAAATGTTTAACAGGAAAATCCAAAGGTAATTCAGTTGCCCCAGTCACACACCCCTGGGTCAACCCATTGGAGTAAGCCAAGGGCTTATTTGCATCATTCTTTTATATGACTGCTCACACTCTGGTTAAAAACCAAAATGTTTTTCTTGTAGGCACTCTTCCTGATAATAAGACTATACAGTCTTTCAGAAATGTATTTAAGTTTGCTAATTGTTCTAAAATCTAAGGGGGGGGGGGGGACCTACTAGAGATAATTAAGGATTATACATATAAATGTATGTAATAGTAGTTGAATAGAGTTAATAAAGAATTATAGTTTTATAATTATATAACAGTAGTTACAAAGCAAAAAATAAATGACTAATGTATAAAAAGCAAAAATCTTTATGTCATCACCCAAACGTTCCCATCCTTCTCCAAACTATAAATTGAAAACACTCTCAGGAAAGCTCCTGATCTTTACAGCAATGCCAGGCTTACCTTCTTTTGGCAAGTGTCCTCCGCAGCTGTGCCCAGGCTGGTGTGGAGCTGGGAGCAGCCCTGCCCCACACAGCCCCTCTCAGCAGCAGCAGCAGCAGCAGCAGCTGCCCTGCTCAGGGTGGCTCCTTCCCCCCACAGCTTCTCCCCAGCGCTGGCAGCAGCTCCCCGGGCCGGCTGAGAGCTGTCCCTGGCAGGCAGCAGAGTCCCTGGGCCAGCACAGCGCCCTGGGCTGCAGGACCCTGCTCTGCACCACAGCCCTGGGCACCCCTGGCTGCAGCCCCGGCTGCTCAGCCCTGCAGCAGAGCCTGGCCCCAGGGAGCTGCCTTGTGCTGGGCCTGGCCTGGGGCAGCAGGGAAACCCAGCCCTGCCCTAGGGCCACATCCCTGCCCTGCAGCAGCTCCCAGAGTGCTCCTGGAAGGTGCTCCAAGCTGGGGGATGTGGCAGCTTCAGGAGATCCCTGCAGGAGCTGCAGCTTCTGTTCCCCCAGCCAGAGAGTGACTGTTTGCAAGCCTGGGAGGATTTCTCCTGCAGTGAGCCCTGAGTGAGCTCTGCTCTGTGCTGCCAGCCCAGGCTGAGCTGAAGCCCTGTGTGCCTGTGTGCTGTGGCCGGGGTGGCTGCAGGCAGTGCCCCAGCCCTGCTGGGCTGGCAGAAAAGCTGCTCATCCAGAGAAATGTGTTTTTAAGCTCTTCTTGGTTACCAGGATCTCCCTCTGGATGATGAGCTCAGCCCAGCTCATCAGCACAGACACAGCACAAGGACTTTAATGACCCTCTCAGGGCTTTGTGCTGAGGCCCTGAACATCACTCCCTGAGAGGGAGCTGAAGAAACCTCTCCAGAACTCCAAGGCAGAAGCCAACTCCAAAGTTTCTGGAAGTTTTATTGGTCCCACTGAGGGACACGACACAGAAAGTGTCCCCAGGCCCCAGGGAGAGCAGAGAACTGCAGGCAGTGATGACAGGTGGGGACAAAGTGAAGCCAAGGCTTGGTGCCCTGGGCCACATCAGCCTCTGTGCCACCAAGGACACTGAGGAGACCCCTTGTCCTGAGGCCCTGGGGCCTCCTGGCACAGCCCCAGCAAGGCTGGGCACTGTCAGCCCCTTGTGCTGCCCTCAGCATCCCCCTCCCATGCCAGTGGCCTCCAGGATGTGCTGGAAGGAATCCCTGGGGAAGGAGCCTTGGTCAGCAATGGCCCTGGGGGGCTCCTTCATGCTGCCAGGGACTGCAGGTTTTTCCAAGGCCTTTGGGTTTGGCTTTTGCCTTGGAGTCTCTGAGAGGTTTGTGCAATCCTGGCCTCCAATTCTCTGCTTTAATGAGTCCCTTGAGAGGCTTTGTCTGTAACAACACTCAGTGGGGCTCATTCATACTTTAGAGTACTCAAAGTTTATTACAGAATTTTTTTTGACACTGATCCTTAGAGTTTGTGCAATCATGGCCCCAATTATCTACTTTAACGAGTCCCTTGGGATTCTTAACTAGTAAAAATACTCAGTGGGGTTTATTAATACTTCAAGGTACTCAGGGTAAGTTTAAATACTTCTTTTCGCCCCTGAGTCTCTGAAAAGTTTTCGTGCAATCCCGGCCTCCAATTATCTTCTCTAATTAGTCCCTTGAGAGCTTTGCACTTACAGACAGTGGGTCTCAGTAATGCTTTGAGATACTCAAGATTTTTAAGATACTTTGGATTTTCCTTTGGATTTTCCATCCCACACTAAGTCTCTGAGAGGCTTTTATGCAATCGTGGCCTCCAGTTCTCTCCTCTACAGACCTCATGAGGAGCCTGTGTTGGGGATTGATCATAGTGGGACCCATAATTGCCTCAAGACACTTTGGTTTTTTCTCTGACTTTGACTACTAGAAAGGTTTGTGCAATCTCCTCTCAGGTCCTGAGGTTCCTGGGCTCAGCACCAAATGTACCCTGGGGCTCACTGGGATCAAGCAAGTCCTGACAAACCATGGCTGTGCCTTGATGTCCCTCTGGTCTGGTGCAGTTCATAAAGAAGCCGTTTCTCCTAAGGTTGTGGAGAAGTATTTCAAAGAACTTCTAAGAAATCCGTATTCCTATTTCCAAGGTGTATTTTTCTCTTTAGAGCAGAGGTGATTGCAGCATTCAGTGATTGATATTGATCCAGAGTCTCTGCTCAGGAGGTCTGGCCTGGTCAGAGAAGCTGTGCCTTGAGGTCTGACCTTGTGTGGACAACCTTGCTCCACATTCCCCAATCCTATCCTGTCTCTCCTCACTCACCTGGGACCTGCTTTGCTTGGACAACTGGCTGCACTCAGGCAAAGAAGGGTTTTCTTTCTTTTTTAAGCAATCTAAAACTCCTGAATTTCAGACAATCTCAAATATTTTCCAAGCCCAAGGTGCCACCAAGGAGGTTCCCATACACCAAGGCAGAACAATTCAAGGAATGTTTGAGACACACAGGAAGTTCTGCAATAAACACAAATCCAGACCTGGCTGAAGGCAGAATTAGCCCAAGTGCTGAAGGACAGACAAGCTTTGAACTCCTTGCAGCTCAAAGCTCCAGCTGGGTTGTTGGGAGGTGTGTGGGTGAGGCAAGAGTGAGGGCAAGGGAACTGCAGAGAGCCCTGGAAGTGCTTCTGTGCAGCCAGGCTGTGGGGAATAGGACAGAGGGTGGTGGTTTCAAACTAAAGGAAGGGAGGTTCAGATAAGGAGAAATAAGGAGGAAATTTTTGATGGTGAGGTTGGTGATCCAGCAGGACAGGTTCCCAGGGAGGTGGTCAATGCCCCATCCCCGGAAACATTCCAGTCCGTCTGGGACAGGGCTCTGAACAACCTGAGCTGCTCAAAGATGTCCCTGCTCATGGCAGGGGTTTGGATGAGATGAGCCCTGCAGAGCTCTTCCCATGCAAACCATTCCAGGATTGCATGGGGAGAAGGGGCTGCTCCCTGGACTCCATGCACTGCCTTGACTCCTCCTTGTCTCTGCTGGAGCCCACATGCAGCAGCCAAAGGCAGCCCCTTCTGTGGCCTTTGCTGGCCCTGCCTTCCCCAGGGGCTGACAGAGCCCGGCTGGCCCAGGTGACCTTGAGGCTTTGCAGGGCTCAGGCGCAGCGGCTGTGCCAGGCTCAGGGCTGAGGTCACACTCTGTGGGCTGGGGCAGAGCCCAGGCAGAAAGGAGCCCTGAAGCAGCAGCAGCAGCTCTGCAGTGCTGGCCACCAGGCCGGGCTGCCAAGGGAGGCTTGTGGCCATGGCCTGGGAGCAGCTGCTGCTGCCAAGGTGCCTTTGGTGCCTCAGGCTCTCCCTGGCACAGCTGCCAGCACGGCACTCTGCACTTGTGCCCGAGGCCTTCAGTGTCTTGGGGCTGGCCTGGGGCTTTTCCTGCAGCGGGATCTGCCCTTGTGCTGGCACAGGAAAGGCAGTTGCTGCCTGAAACAGGTGCAAACAACTCCAACAAAACCTGTTTTACTTCAGAATTGCTTCCTAGAGCACTATATTCTTATAATTGTGTATCTCCTATATTGTGGAGCAAACAAGTTTTTTTTTTTTACTCTTTGGTGCAAATAAATCTTTCTGCCTAATCTTTATCAAAATCAACCATAGCTGTATTTACAGAAATATATCTGGTATTCCATCGTTAGCCCTGTGGGACAACTTGCATTACGGTTCAATTCTACCTGTCCAATCTTTTACACACGAACCTTTGACAAAGTCTGGGGCTAGGATTGTATCCAGCCACTCCCAGTCTCCTCTCTTAGATAGATTTTTTTAAATCTAGGCATCCTGGAGAGGTTTTAGGACACATGGTGGCTGTTGGATGTAATTTCTCCACCTCATGACTCTGCAGGAGTTTCTCCAATGAAGAAATCAAGCTTTTGCTTAAGCTCCCACTTTGCCCATTTCAAGAACCGCTGGGAGTGTCTGGGACATCCCGGCTCTTTGGCAGCCTGGGGACTCCTGGGATGTCACCGTGGAGCCCCCGTGAGTGCCTGTGACAGATGGGTGCCTTTGCAGCCCAAGGTGCCCTGGGATGTCCCCATGGAATGGCTGTGACTGCCTCTGAGCACAGGGCTCTTTAGCATCCCCAGAAAGCCCTGGGAGGTCTCCAGGATCCTCGAGTCCAACTCCTGGCCCTGCCCAAGACACCCCAACAATGCCAGCCTGGGCCTGGCAGCGCTGTCCAAACGCTGCTGGAGCTCCCAGAGCCCTGGAGCTGGGACCCTTCCCTGGGAGCCTGTTCAGTGCCCCAGCAGCCTCTGGGGGAAAAACCTTTTCCTCAGATCCAACCCAAACCTGCCCCGACTCAGCTCCAGCCCTTCCCTCCAGTCCTGTCCCTGGGCACCAGAGGGAAGAGGTTCCCACAGCCCCAGCCAGGGACCCGCTCCCAAGGCTGTTCCAGGGCAGCCAGGGCTGGCACCAGCTGGGATGCTTTGTTTCCATGGCCTGGGGTTTGGGAATGGGATTCCCCAATTTTGTGCTCCCACTAAAACCTTGTCACTGCTCACTGCCCTCCAGCCTCCCATTGAAAGTACAAAAGACAAAGATCCCAGGCTGGGATAAGAACAATTTATTTGGAACAGAAACAAGATAAGCAAGAAATAGGAACAGAAACAATATTGATAACAAGTGGGATAAAACTAACAATATAAAGGGAAAACTACAATAACATCAACTGGCTCGTCCCATCCTTCCTGGAAAGGACACCCTTCACCTTGGGGGAGAGATAGAGTCCCTTTCTCAGCCCTGGTAATCACCTGAGATGGGATCGAATACAATGATGGGGCCGTGGCCAGATGCTCACGTTTTTAAATCCCATCTCACATCATTGCCAGGGGCAGGAAAAGGGACAGGTGTCCTCCCAGAATGAATTACAGGGAAATGTGGGTCAGTAGGGCTCTTCCCAGTGTGCAACTTCTGATGGGGGATGAGGTTGGAGATGCACATGAAGCCCTTCCCAGAGTCGGGGCACTCGCAGGGCTTCCCTTACTGGTGACTCCATTGGTGTCTGGTCAAGGTAGAGCTGTTGGTGAAGCTCTTCCCACATTGGGGACACTCGTAGGGCCTCTCCCCAGTGTGGATGCGCCGGTGGGTGATGAGGTGGGAGTTCTGCCTGAAGCCCTTCCCGCAGTCAGGGCAACGGAAGGGCCTCTCCTCTCTGTGAATGCGCTCATGCTTGAGGAGATCGGAGCTGGTCTTAAATCTCTTCCCACATTGGGGACACTCATAGGGCCTCTCCCCAGTGTGGGTCATTTGGTGGATGATCAGCAGGGACCTCTGGTTGAAGCCCTTCCTGCAATCCCCACATTTGTACGGCCTTTCCGCAGCGTGGATGTTCTGGTGGCAGATCAAGTGGGAGCGCCGGCTGAAGCTCTTCCCACATTCCCCACACTCATATGGCCTCTCCCCGGTGTGGGTCCTTTGGTGGACAGTCAGGTTTGAGCTGTGGCAGAAGCCCTGCCCACATTCCCCACACACGTAGGGCCGTACCCCAGTGTGGATCCTCTGATGGCGGATCAGATTGGAGTTGTTGCTGAAGCTCTTCCCACACTCCAAGCACTCATAGGACTGCTCCCTGTCATGAAGCTGCTCATGGACCACCAGGTCTGAGCTCTGGCTCGATCTCCGGCCACGTTCCTGGCACAGGGTGGGTCTTTCTTCCTCAGAGCAGCCTGGGATGGGTTTGGAGCCCCTCCTCCTGTGAGATCTCTGGGGCTTTTCCTCCCTGTTGGATTCCGGTGCCAGGGAGCCACTCAAAATGTCCTCTTCCATGAGGTTCTGCTCTGGGGATTTTTCCTCCCTGGTCTCCATCCTCAGCTCCTTTTCTGGGGGAGAAAGAACAAGGAGAGGATGGAATTTCCTCTGTGCAAGAGGGAAGGGGAAGGAGATCTCCCGAGGGAATCCCTGGCAGGACGGCATCAGCAGCGGGGTTGTCTTGCAGCTGGGGGCCATGCTGGGCTGGGAGATGGAGCAGGAGAGAGGGGGAAAGGGGCAGTGATTTTCTCCTTACCTGCCTGGCTGTCCCAGGGCATCTTCCTCTTCCTCACAGCTTCCACCTCCATCTGGACAAGGTTTGGGAATGGGAAATCCTGGTTTGGGGAAAAACAACAGATGAGCACATTGAGTTTGAAGGTTTGCCTGACCAAGTCCATCTCTAAAAGTCACCTGGAATCTGGGGTCCATATAAACCTCCTAAACACCAATATTCTGCCCTGAAAATGCCTCCAAGGAATTCCCCATCCCTGGTCTCTCCCCTTTGGTTTTCAGGGGTTCCCCCCTTTCCCAGCTGCTGGGGGTCACGCTTCTATTAAGGGTCCCCCATCTACTCAGTCCCAGCCCTCCCCAGGCTGCTGGGAGTCCCAGCAATCAGAAAAGTTCCCCCCTTATCCATCTCACTATTAAGGGATGCAAGGGGATTTTGGGGTCTCTGGGGTCCCTTCTCCTCTTTTTCTCGGCTGTGGAGTGCAGGGGGTCAAGGGAGTCCCCCCTGCTCCTCCAGGCTGCCTCTACCATCAGCCACCACCAGGACCCTCAATGTCCCCCCAAGGGGCATTTTCCACTGATCTTTGAAGTTCTTCATTCTTCAAAAATCCCTCCTAAGAAACCAAGCCCAGGGACCCCCCAAGATATCTGGGCCGAGCTTGGTTTGGAAAGACAGGTGTCTGCTAAGGAAGGCAGGAGCCTCCCTTGAAATGGAAAATATAAACCCCCTCCCTCTGAATTATAATTTTGAAATGAATGGGCTCTCAAGCAAAGATATGGGAATAGGAATAACAGTGCTTTAGTAGGAAAAGCAAAATAAAAATGCAGTAGTAAAAAAAATAAGCTGACAGAGTCAGAATACCTGATACCCAGTTAGGCAGGGTGTTGGTAGCAGTCCAATCAAATCGTGGCTGCAGTCCTCCTGGAGTCACAGATGTGGTTTTGTTGAAGCAATGATCCTGTAGAAGGGTGTAGTTTTCCTCTGAAGCTCCAGTGGTGGTGTAGATGGGTCTGGTGTTCCTCTGGGAATCCAGTGGAAACAGGCTGCTTCTGGTGTGTTAAATCTCAGGTTATATCCAGGTAGGAATGCTTGGCTCCTCCCCCTGGGTGGAGCATCTCACAATGGGATGATGGAATTTGATCAGTGATGCAGTGAGACTCAATGGCCCATTAAGAGAAGATATCTCCCTGGAGGGAGTGTGGGTGGTGGAAGAGATAAAGAACACTGCCCCACCTGGTTTGAACAGCTGGCCCATTAACAGAAGATATCCCCCCAGAGTTATGAGAAATGGGTCATGGAACAGTTCTTACTTGGGATCTCCTGTTGGTTTTGTGTTCAAACTGGCACACTGGGGAGAAGTGGGGCCATGCTGGGAACTGCTGTGAGCAGATTGGAATTCCATGGGCAGATCTCATCCCCATCCCACTGCCATTGAAACTCCAATCCTCTTCCCCCCCAAACCCCTCCTGGGGGTTGCCCTGTTCTTTGCTGTCCTCACCCCCCACAAGACTCCTGAGGGCCCTTCAATGACCCACCCAGTCCCCCCAAATTCCTTTTGGGTCCCCCCTCATCCCCCTGTGGGATTGCTGGGAGTCCCCTGTGTCCCTTTCCCATGACTTTGGGGTCCCCCCTGACCTTTCCATCTGTGGCAGGCAGGGGGGCACCAGCACTCGGCCCCTCCCCTGTTTCTGTCCCCTTGTGATGGTGGGGGTGGGGCCGAGTGTTGGTGCCCCCCTGCCTGCAGCAGATGCAGCAGTGAGGGGAGTTCAGGGGGTCCCTGAGCATTTGTGGTCCCCTGGGATTTGGGGTGACCCCTCAGGCCTCCAGGATCTCCCTGAACACGCTGACACTGCCCGTGCACAGTGAGAAGGGTCAGACCTGGCACGGGGTCCCCAGCTCTGTCACCAGCATGGTATCCCCAAAACCTCCCAGGAATCCTCAGATCTTTCTGGGACACCCCAACCTCCCCAGGATTACAAAAACATCCTGGGTCCCTCAAAAAACTCACCAAGAATGCAAAAAGCCATACAGACTCCCTCCCCAAACCCTCTCAGGACATAAAAATTCCCAGAGGACCTCCCAACACCCCTGTCAGATCCCCTTGAGAAGGTTTATACCTGGCATGGGGTCCTCATCTCTGTCACGAGCAGGTACCCAAAAAAAGCCCTGGGATCCCCCTGGGATCACCTAATCCCCACCTTTAGAGTCCATGAAAAACCCTTGGGAACCTTCAAAATTGCACCATGACCCCAAAAACCCCCGGGATCTGCAAAACCCTCTCCAGGAACCCCTCATGCATGTTTACACCCAGCACGGGGTCCACATCACCATCATCAGCATCACAAGGTACCCCTGAATGCTTCTGGGACCTACAAACCCCTCTAGGCACCCCTAAACCCTCCCAGGACCCCCAAAACCAACCTTGGACCCCCAAATACCCAAGGGCTCTGTGACAGGGAATAAACGGGAGTGGTGTTGCTCTTTTAAGGGTAGTTAAAGCAGGACCCAACAAGAGCGGGGGCTCTTAAAGCAGCTGTCTTGGTTTTGAAAGAAAGTTGTCTGCCAGGGAGAGCTGGAGCTTCCCTTGGAATGGAGAATGTCACTCCCCTCCCCTCCAAATTATTATAATTTTGCAATTAGGGGCTTTCAGGCAAAGATATGGGAATAGGGGTAACAGTTCTTTAATAGGAATAAAACAAAAACAACAACAACAAAACCACCAAAATACAAATGCAGTAGTACAAAGACAAGCAAGCAAGCAAAGCAGAAATCCTGGGAAAAAATCCTGACACTGTCAGGGATACGACCTGACACTGTTGGTAAGGGTGTTGGAAGCGGTCATGTCCTTGATGAGCCTTAATGGCCCATTAGCAGAAGATATCTCCCTGGAGGATGGACAGGAGGTGAAGGAGATAAGAAACACGGCCACACCTGGCTTTAACAGGTGGGCCATTATCAGACGGCATCTGCCCCCCTCCCCCCTGGAGTTACAAGAGATAAAGAAATATCTGCCTTTACATCAGATGAAATTGAAAACAAATCTCTTGGCTACCCAACCCAAGACACAGTCCCTTCCAGTTGATGCCAGTTGCTCCCAGTATTTCCACATTTTCCTCCCAACATGGGCCCAGTAGCTCCCAGTAACTCCCAGTCAGGTTCCATTGCAGTCCCAGTGGCTCCCAGGATGATCCAAACAGGACCTGTAGTCACTGCCAGTATGGTTCCAGTCACTCCCATTACAATCCCAGTTTTTCCCAGTCACTCCTAGATACTCCAGGTATTATTCCAGTCATGCCCACAGGGACTCCCTTTCAGTCCCAGTGTGGTTCCAGTCACAGCCAGCACCTTTCCAGTCACTCCCAGTCTGATTCCAGTATGATCCCAGTCACTCTAAAATACACCCAGAACTATTCCAGTCACTCCTAGTATGAATCCAGTCAGTTCCAGTAGGGTCCCAGTTTGACCCCGGCATGGGCACAGCTGCTCCCATTATAATCCAGCATGGTTCCAGTTGCTCCCATTTATCCCCACTGTGGTTTCAGTCTCTCCCAGTGTATCCCAGTTGCTCTCAGCCACTCACAGTGACCCTCAGTGCCGTTCAGTTGCTGCCAGTATGGTCCCAGTGTCCCCCAGCATTTTCCCACTGTGATCCCAGTAGGATCCCAGTTCACCCCTGCATGGTCCCAGTTGCTCCCTGTTCCTCCCAGAGTGTTTCCAGTTGCTCCCAGTTGCCCCTAGCCTAGTCCCAGTCACTCCACAGATGATCCCAGTGGTTTCCAGCATGGTCCCAGTCCTTCCCAGTTGCCCACAGTGTTGCCCAGTCACTCCAACCTGCTCACAGCAGTTCCCAGAATGGTCCCACTTCTCCCCAGTGTGCCAGTTTGAACACAAAACCAACAGGAGATCCCAAGTAAGAACTGTTCCATGACCCATTTCTCATAACTCTGGGGGGATATCTTCTGTTAATGGGCCAGCTGTTCAAACCAGGTGGGGCAGTGTTCTTTATCTCTTCCACAACTGTCTTGGGTTGGGCAGCCAAGAGATTCGTATTCAATTTCATCTGTTGTAAAAGCAGATATTTCTTTATCTCTTGTAACTCCAGGGGGGAGGGGGGCAGATGCCTTCTGATAATGGCCCACCTGTTAAAACCAGGTGTGGCAGTGTTTCTTATCTCCTTCACCTCCTGTCCATCCTCCAGGGAGATATCTTCTGCTCATGGGCCGTTAAGGCTCATCAAGGACATGACACATTACATCATCCCATTGTGAGATGCTCCACCCAGTGTGGGGGGGGGCAACCATTCCTACCTGGATAAAAACAGACACAGGAACAGCAGGCATCTGTTTTTTTCCACCAGAGGAAGAAAGATCAGACCCATCTCACCACCACTTGACTTTTCCTGCTCCATTATCTGTACCCCACAGAAACTCACCTAGGATTTATTTGGACTGCTTCCAACACCCTGACCAACAGGGTGTCAGGTCATATCCTGACTCTGTCAGGATTTTTTCCAGGACTTCAGTCTTGCTTGTTTGTCTTTGTATTAGTACTCTTGTATTTTTGTTGTTGTTCTTGTTTTTATTCCTATTAAAGAGCTGTTATTGCTATTCCCATATCTTTCCCTGAAAGCCCCTAATTGCAAAATTATAATAATTTGGAGTGGAGGGGAGTGACATTCTCCATTCCAAGGGAAGCTCCAGCTCTCCCTGGCAGACAACTGTCTTTCAAAACCAAGACAGCTGCTTTAAGAGCCCCCGCTCTTGTTGGGTCCTGCTGTAACTGCCCTTAAAAGAGCAACACCACTCCTGTTAATTCCAGTATGGAGCCCCTGCACATTTGGAGGTCCCCGGTGAGGTTTGGGGGTCCTGGGAGGGTTTGGGGGTCCCAGAAGGGTTTGGGGGTGCCAAGAGGGGTTTGTAGGTCCCAGGAGGGTTCAGGAGTACCTGGTGATGCTGATGATGGTGATGTGGACCCCGTGCTGGGTGTAAACATGCATGAGGGGTTCCTGGAAAGAGTTTTGCAGATCCCGGGGTTTTTTTGGGTTATGGTGCTATTTTGGATGTTCCCAAGGGGGTTTTCAGGGATCCTAAAGTGGGGGATTAGGTACCCCCCATTAGGTCCCCATTTCTATCACCAGCAGGTACCCAAAAACTCAAGGCTGTTTTTGGGTACCTGCTCGTGATGGAAATGGGGACCCTGTGCCAGGTATGAACCTTCTCAAGAGGGTCTGGGGAGTGTAGGGAAGTCCTGTGGGAATTTTGATGTCCTGATGTCCTGAGAGGGTTTGAGGATTCTGTATGGGGGTTTTCAGTCTTGGAGAGTTTTTGGAGGGTCCAGGGATGTTTTTTGATCCCAGGAAGGTTGGAGTGTCCTGGGGGGTTTGGGGGTTCCTGGGAGGTTTTGGGGGTTCCTAAGCGATCCTGGTCACAGAGCTGGGCACCCCGTTCCAGGTCTGACCCTTCTCACTGTGCACGGGCAGTGTCAGCGTGTTCAGGGAGATCCTGGGGGCCTGAGGGGGTCACCCCAAATCCCAGGGGACCACAAATGCTCCGGGACCCCCTGAACTCCCCTCACTGCTGCATCTGCTGTAGGCAGGGGGGCACCAACACTCGGCCCCACCCCCACCATCACAGGGGACAGAAACAGGGGAGGGGTCGAGTGCCTGCAGCAGATGGAAAGGTCAGGGGGGACCCCAAAGTCGTGGGAAAGGGACACAGGGGACTCCCAACAATCCCTGTGGGGGGGAGGAGGGGGGACCCAAAAGGAATTTGGGGGGACTGGGTGGGTCATTGGAGGGCCCTCAGGAGTCCTGTGGGGGGTGAGGACATCAAAGAACAGGGCAACCCCCAGGAAGGGGTTTGGGGGGGAAGAGGATTGGAGTTTCCATGGCAGTGGGATGGGGATGAGATCTGCCCATGGAATTCCATGGGAATGGCATGGCAGTGAAATCCATCTATAGAATTCCCATGGGAATGGGACAACAGTGACATCCATCTATGGAGGCCTCATGGGAATTCCTATGTTCCCAAATTTTGTCCTCCCAAATCCCACATTTCCAAATTACAAATTCCCATGGAAATACTACCCTCCCAAACTTTAAGCTCCAGTGCCTCCCACCCACATCTGACATATTTCCAGAGACATTCCAGGCAGGTGTGCCCCAGGGGATTTGTGAATTCCTCAGCCTCGATCTCATCCTGTTCCCAGCACCTCTTGGTGACCTGGGCAGAAACATTGGCTACTAGGAATGCCCCAGATCCCAGCTGGAATGAGAGGAATTCCTGCCTGTCGGAGCCGAGCTGATCAGATGCACGGACGCTCCCATAGGACAGGAGGTCACAGCTTGAAACCTCCTGAAGGTGTGGAGCCCTGGGGAGGGATTGGACCCACGGAGACCCACAGAATTGTGTCCCAGCCCCACAGAGCCCCATTCCAGCCCCACGGAGCCCCAGAGTCTGATGGAGACCCACAGAGCCTCATCCCACCCCCTTGGATCCGCATGGATGCACATCCCAGCGCCCCAGATCCCAGCCCAGCCCCACGGATCCCCACTGCAGTCCCACAGGTGCCATGGCAGCCCACAGATCCCCCAGCCCCGGCTCCCGCCCTGAGCCCCGCTCTGGCTGTGCCGCTCTTGCAGCATCTGCAGCTCCCTGCTGGCCCCGTGCCGGTGCCGCTCCATGTGCCGGCTCCGGCCATCCCAATATCCCGGCTCGGCTCCGGCCGCCATCCCCGGCGGCTGCGGTTCCGCCTGGCCCCGCTGGCTGTAACGGCGCTGGAAGGGGATCCCATCCAGGCACCCCATGGACAGGAACTGGGGGAACCCCGGGCCGGGCTTCGACAGCGCCACGGGCAGGGACCACAGGGAGAGGAGAACTGGGGGGACACGGAGATTTGGGGTCTGGGGGGTCAGGGGTGAAGGAAAGGGGGAACGGGGAGAGCTGGGAGAGCAGGGAAGGGGGTTTGGGGGTTCCAGGGTTAAGAAAAGGGGATGGTAGGTGTGGGTAGATGTGGGATAGGTGAGGTTAAGTGGCCCCATATAGTCAGGAAAGGGAGCTCCAAGGTTCCCCGGTGTCTCCATTCCCATCAAAGAGTGGGAAAACCCAGGATGGCTGGGAATAGGGGTCCCAAGTGTCCTCAGTGATATGGGAAGGAGGGGCTGGGTGCTGGGAAAGGCAGGAAAAGGAGTCCAGGGCTCCCAGGGCCAAAGAAAATGGTGGGCCTGGGTGAGGTGGGGTGGCCAGGAAAAGGGTTTGGGGGTCCCAGTGACAGAAGTGGCTGCTCCCAGTATCAGCCCAGTTGCTCCCTGGTGTGGTTCCAGTTTCCTCGGCACTCCCATTATGAGCCCAGTCGCTGCCAGTCCTTCCCCATTATGATGCAGTTTGCCCTTAGCATGGTCGAGGTTGCTCCCACTTTCATCCAGTTGCTCCCAGTTGCCCCTTCTATGGTCCCAGTCACTCCCAGTATGATGCCAGTCTCTCCCAGCACGGTCCCAGTCATGCCCAGTTGCCCACAGTGTAGACCAGTCACTCCAACCTGCTCACAGCAGTTCCCAGCATGGCCCCACTTCTCCCCAGTGTGCCAGTTTGAACACAAAACCAACAGGAGATCCCAAGTAAGAACTGTTCCATGACCCATTTCTCATAACTCTGGGGGGATATCTTCTGTTAATGGGCCAGCTGTTCAAACCAGGTGGGGCAGTGTTCTTTATCTCTTCCACCACCCACACTCCCTCCAGGGAGATATCTTCTCTTAATGGGCCATTGAGTCTCACTGCATCACTGATCAAATTCCATCATCCCATTGTGAGATGCTCCACCCAGGGGGAGGAGCCAAGCATTCCTACCTGGATATAATCTGAGATTTCACACACCAGAAGCAGCCTGTTTCCACTGGATTCCCAGAGAAACACCAGACCCATCTACACCAGCACTGGACCTTCAGAGGAAAACTACACCCTTCTACAGGATCATTGCTTCAATGATCCTGTAGAAAACTACATCTTCAAAACTACATCTGTGACTCCAGGAGGACTGCAGCCACGATTTGATTGGACTGCTACCAACACCCTGCCTAACCGGGTGTCAGGTTGTTTTCTGACTCTGTCAGCATTTCTTTTTCTTACTACTGAATTTTTAGTTTAATTTTCTTACTAAAGAAATGTTATTCCCATATCTTTGCATGAGAGCCTGTTAATTTCAAAATTATGTGGGTTTTATGTGTGGGTTTATGTTTTCCATTTCAAGGGAGGCTCCTGCCTTCCTTAGCAGACACCTGTCTTTCCAAACCAAGACAAGGAGCTTGACCCAGATAATCTGGGAGGTCCTGAGTTGGGGTTTTCTTTGGGGGGGGAATTTTTGGAGAATGAAGAGCTGCAAAGTTGAGTGGAAAATGCCCCTTGGGGGGACATTGGGGGGGTCCCAGTGGCAGCTGCTGGCAGAGGCAGCCTGCAGGACCAGAGCCCTGTGTCCCCCAAGACCCCAAAGTGGGGAGCCCAGAGAGGGTGGAGTGCCGTGATTTGTGGGACCCTTAACGGCCTGGAGAGGGGCAGGCGGGACTCTTTGCACCCCCTGCACCCTGAAGCAGAGAAAAAGAGTAAAAGGGACTCCAGGAACCCCAAAATCCCTTGCATCCCTAAGTGGGGAGATGGAAAAAGGGGGAACATTTTGTATTCCTGGGACTCCCAGCAGCCTGGGGAGGGCAGGGAATGAGTAGATGGGGGACCCTCCATACAAGCGTGACCCCCAGCAGCTGGGACAGGGGGGATCCTTGAACACCAAAGGGGAGAGACCAGGGATGGGAAATTCTTTGGAGGCATGTTCAGGGCTGAATCTTAGTGTTTGGGAGGTTTATATGGGCACCAGATGTCTGGTGGATTCTAGAGATGGACTTGGGCAGAGCAACATTTAAACTCCATGTGCTTATCCTTTGTTTTTCCCCAAACCAGGATTTCCCATTCCCAAACCTTGACCAGATGGAGAAGGAGACTGCAAGGAAGAGGAAGATGCCCCGGGAAAGCAAGGCAGGTGAGGAGGAAGTCACTGCCCTTTCCCCTCTCTCCTGCTCCATCTCCCAGCCCAGCATGGCCCTCAGCTGCAGGACAACCCCACTGCTGACGCCGTCCTGCCAGGGATTCACTGAGGGGATCTCCTTCCCCTTCCCTCTGGCATGGAGGGAAATCTCATCTTCTCCATGTCCTTCCTCTCTCAGACAAAGAGCTGAGGACAGAGACCTGGGAGGGAAATCCCTGTGGCGGGGCCTCATGGAAGAGGACATTTTGAGCGGCTCCATGGTGCAGGAATCCAACAAGGAGGAAAAACCCCAGAGATCTGGCATGAGGAAGGGCTCCAAACCCATCTCAGGCTGCTCTGAGGAGGAAAGGCCCATACTGTGCCAGGAACGTGGCCAGAGATCGAGCCAGAGCTCAGAGTTGGTGGTCCATGAGCAGCTTCATGACAGGGAGCAGTCCTATGAGTGCTTGGAGTGTGGGAAGAGCTTTACGAACAACTCCCACCTGATCCACCACCTCAGGAACCAAACTGGGGACAAGCCGTATGAATGTGGGGAATGTGGGATGAGTTTCAGCAAAAGCTCCAACCTGATTGTCCATCAGAGGACCCACACTGGGGAGAGGCCCTATGAGTGTGGGGAATGTGGGAAGAGCTTCAGCCAGCGCTCCCACTTGATCCGCCACCAGAACATCCACACTGAGGAAAGGCCGTACAAATGTGGGGAATGTGGGAAGGGCTTCAACAGGAGGTCCAAAATGATTATCCACCAAATGATCCACACTGGGGAGAGGCCCTATGAGTGTCCCCAGTGTGGGAAGAGGTTTAAGACCAGCTCAGATCTCCTCGTTCACCAGCGCATTCACACTGAGGAGAGGCCCTTCTGCTGCCCTGACTGCGGGAAGGGCTTCAAGCACAACTCCAACCTCATCACCCACCGGCGCATCCACACTGGGGAGAGGCCCTACGAGTGTCCCCAGTGTGGGAAGAGCTTCACCCAGAGCTCTTCCTTGACCCGACACCAACGGACTCACCAGTAAGGGAAGCCCTGCGAGTTCCCTGAGTCTGGGAAGGGCTTCATGTGCATCTCCAACCTCATCCCCCATCAGTAGATGCACACTGAGAAGAGCCCTAGTGACCCACAGTTCCCTGTGATTCATTGTGGGAGGACACCTGTCCCTTTTTCCTGCCCCTGACAGTGATGTGAGGTGGGATTTAAGGACATAAGGGTCTGGCCATGGCCCCATCATTGTATTTGATCCCATCTCAGGTCATTACCAGGGCTAGGAAAGGGACTCTATCTCTCCCCCAAGGTGAAGGGTGTCCTTTCCAGCAGGATGGGAGAAGCCAGTTGATGTTTTTGTAGTTTTCCCTTTATATTGTTAGTTTTATCCCATTTGTTATCAATATTGTTTCTGTTCCTATTTCTTGCTTATCTTGTTTCTGTTCCCATTAAATTGTTCTTATCGCAGCCTAAGATCTTTGTCTTTTGTACTTTCAATGGGAGGCTGGATGGCAGTGAGCAGTGACACGGTTTTAGTGGGAGCACAAATTGGGGAATCCCATTCCCAACCCCGGCCCATGGAAACCGAGCATCCCAGCTGGTGCCAGCCCTGGCTGCCCTGGAACAGCCTTGGGAGCGCGTCCCTGGCTGGGGCTGTGGGAACGTCTTCCCTCTGGTGCCCAGGGACAGGACTGGAGGGAAGGGCTGGAGCTGAGTTCGGGCAGGTTTGGGTTGGATCTGAGGAAAAGGTTTTTCCCCCAGAGGCTGCTGGGGCACTGAACAGGCTCCCAGGGAAGGGTCCCAGCTCCAGGGCTCTGGGAGCTCCAGCAGTGTTTGGACAGCGCTGCCAGGCTCAGGCTGGCATTGTTGGGGTGTCCTGTGCAGGGCCAGGAGTTGGACTCGAGGATCCTGGAGACCTCCCAGGGCTTTCTGGGGATGCTAAAGAGCCCTGTGCTCAGAGACAGTCACAGCCATTCCATGGGGACATCCCAGGGCACCTTGGGCTGCAAAGGCACCCATCTGTCACAGGCACTCATGGGGCTCCACGGTGACATCCCAGGAGTGCCCAGGCTGCCAAAGAGCTGGGATGTCCAGACACTCCCAGGGGTTCCTGTCTCTCGGATCCCAGGCTGTAGCCTACGAGAATTGCGGGTAAAGTCCTTTTCTCCAAGCCCCGTGCCAGAAGGAAGAGTCAGGATGCGTTGATTTCTTCATCAAGGTTGTTTATTCATTCATGTTCCAAAATAATTTCTCTTCAGCCGGCGTGGATGTCACCTACGCCGCTTCCCAAGGCTATCTGCCTCGCTCATGGGCGGTCGTAATCTTTTATACTAATTGTTACGTCCTAATTGTTTTTACTATTGTACCAATATCTACCACCTTTATTAAACTGTGCACCTTTACACTAAACCAATCAGAAAATGCCACCACCTCACCCGAAGATGGAGGACAAGAAGAAGAAGAAAAAAGACAAGGGACACACCCAAATCCCTCCATCTTGTCTCCTTGAGCCTCCTTTGTGAACCCCCAAAATCCTCATTAATACACAAAAATAAGTTACCTAATATCCTAATCACACACTTGTGACTTGTAATTCTTCATATAACGTTGGCAATAGCTCTCAAGGGCTGAAATCAAGGGAACTGGTGTTTTTATCACTGTACCAGGGTCTCCAGACCTCCTCTTGGGGTCTCGGAGTGCCCGGGACATCTAAAGGGATGTCCTGGCTTCCGACACCTGTCATGGGCAGAGTGGGAGCTTCAGGCAAAAGCTTGATTTCTTCATTGGAGAAACACCTTCTGAGTCGTGAGGTTGAGAAACGACACCCAACTGCCACCATGGATCCTCAAACCCTTGAGGAGGCCTAGACTTTTAAAATTCCATCTAAGAGAGGAGACTGGGAGTGGCTGGTTCCAATGCTAGATCCAGATTTAGCACCTGAGGGCATCAATGAGTGTCAGTGCAATTGTACCTGGAACAGCCCCAGCACCGCTTTGTCCTCACGGTTGCCATGGCAGCCTAGGGCAGCAACAGCTCTGCCTGCAAGTGGCCACGGAACCTGGCTGCAGAAATGGCTCCTGGGGCTGCTTTCCAAGGAACTTGAACTGATCAGGGTGGCTTGGCCCCAAACCAGCAGTGGGCTCAGTGCAGTGTCCATGCCACAGCCCCTTGCAATGGCCCAGGCAGCTTGGCATGATGATCCAGCCTCACTCCTGGCCCAGGCCAGGCCTGCAGTGCCCTTCCCCACAGCCTGGCTGCACAGAAGCACTTCCAGGGCTCTCTGCATTTCCCTTGCCCTCACTCTTTGCTCACTCACACACCTCCCAACAACCCAGCTGGAGCTTTGAGCTGCAAGGAGTTCAAAGCTTGTCTGTCCTTCAGCAGTTGGTCTAATTCTGCCTTCAGCCAACTCTGGATTTGTGTTTATGGTAAACTTCCTGTGTGTCTCAAACATTCCTTGCATGGTTCTGCTTGGGGAAGGGGAACCTCCTTGGTGGCACCTCAGGCTTGGGACACGCTTGGGGAGTTTGTCTGAAATTTAGGAGTTTTAGATTGCTTTATAAAGGAAGAAAGCCCTCCTTTTTGCTGAGTTCAGCCAGATCTCTAAGAAAAGTAGGTCCCAGATGAGTGAGGAAAGACAGGATGGGGTTGGGTAATGTGGAGCAAGGTTGTCCACACTGGGTCAGACCTCAAGGCACAGCTTCTCTGACCAGGCCAGACCTCCTGAGGAAAGACCCTGCATCAATATCAGTCATTGATGCTGCAATCACCTCTTTTCTAGAGAGAAAAATACATCCTTGAAAATAGGAATGTGGGTTTATTAAAAGCTCTTTGAAATATTTCTCTAAACCTCTAGAAAATAAATAAAAAAGAATTTTCAATGAACTGCACCAGACCAGAGGAAAATCAAGGCACAGCCATGGTTTTTCAGGACTTGCTTGATCCTAATGAGCCCCGTGGTGCATTTGGTTCTGAGCCCTGGACCTCATGGCCTGAGAGGAGACTGCACAAACCTTTCCAGGAGTCAAAGTAAGAGGAAACACCCAAAGTGTCTCTCGGCATTAATGGGTCCCACTGATGCCCATGCCAACACAGGCTCCTCATGGAGTCCTTGGAGGAGAGAAGTGGAGGCCAGGACTGCACAAAACCTTCAGAGATTGTGACAAAAAAGAAGTTACTTAAATTACCCCTGAGTATTCAGAAGTATGAATGATCTCCATTGAGTGTTTTTACTGACCAAGAATCCCAAGGGACTCTAAAAAGTAGATAATTGGGGCCATGAGTACACAAACCTACTAGAGAGTCCCTTTGAAAAGGGAAACACCAAGTGCCTAAAAGAACTGAAGTACCTTGAAGCATTAATGAGCTCCACTGAGTGTTGTTACTGACAAAGCCCCTCAAGGGATTAATTACAGCAGATAATTGGAGGCCAGGATTGCAGAAACCTCTCAGAGACTCCAAGGCAAAAGCCAAACCCAAAGTCCTTGGAAAAACCTGCAGTCCCTGGCAGCATGAAGGAGCCCCCAGGGCCATTGCTGACCAAGGCTCCTTCCCCAGGGACTCCTTCCAGCACATCCTGGAGGCCACTGGCATGGCAGGGGGATGCTGAGGGCAGCACAAGGGCTGACATGCCCAGCCTTGCTGGGGTGTGCCAGGAGGCCCCAGGCTCAGGACAAGGTGTCTCTCAGTGTCCTTGGTGGCACAGAGGCTGCTGTTGCCCAGGGCACCCAGACTTGGCTTCTCTTTGTCCCCACCTGTCATCACTGCCTGCATTCTCTGCTCTGCTGGGCCTGGGGACACTTTCTGTTCGTGTCCCTCAGTGGGACCCATTAAAATTCCAGAAACTTTGGAGTTGGCTTCTGCCTTGGAGTTCTGGAGAGGTTTCTTCAGCTCCCTCTCAGGGACTGATGTTCAGGGCCTCAGCAAAAAGCCCTGAGAGGGTCATTAAAGTCCTTGTGCTGTGTCTGTGCTGATGAGCTGGCTGAGCTCATCATCCAGAGGCAGCTTCTGGAAACGAAGAAGAGCTTAAAACCACATTTCTCTTGATGAGCAGCTTTTCTGCCAGCCCAGCAGGGCTGGGGCCTGCTGCAGCCACCCCGGGCACAGCACAGAGGCACACAGAGCTAATACTCAGGACTGGGAAGGAGCTGAAAGGGACTGGGGAGAATCACTGCCAGCCTTGGCACGGAACTCTGGCTGCAGGACAATGCAGCTGCAGCTCCTGCAGTGATCTCCTCAAGCTGCAACATCCCAAGCCTACAGACTGTGTGAGTACATTCTCTGATGATCTCTTGTGTAGAGCAGCCAGGGGTGCCCAGAGCTGTGGTGCAGAGCAGGGTCCTGCAGCCCAGGGCGCTGTGCTGGCCAGGGACTCTGCTGCCTGCCAGGACAGCTCTCAGCCGGCCGGGGAGCTGCTGCAGCACTGGGGAGAAGCTGTGGGGGGAAGAGCACCCTGAGCAGGGCAGCTGCTGCTGCTGCTGGCTGCTGCTGCTGCTGCTGCTGCTGCTGCTGCTGAGAGGGGCTGTGTGGGGCAGGCTGCTCCCAGCTCCACACCATCCTGGCACAGCTGCGAGGACACTTGCCAAGCAGGTAAGCCTGGCATTGCTGTAAAGAGCAGGAGCTTTCCTGAGAGTGTTTTCATTTTTCTGCTTGGAGAAGGATGGAAAAGTTGGGTGAGACAAAAAGATTTTTATTCTTTATACATTTTTCATATATTTGTAGCTCTGTTAACTACTATTATATAGTTCTAAACTATAATCCTTAATTACCTCTATTCACTACTATACATACTATATAACTATACTCTCTAATAACTCTGATATGTTCTCACCCTTTCTCATAATTTTAGAACAATTGGCAGACCTTCTAAATACATTCCTGAAATACTGTATAGTTATTATCAGGAAGAGGACCTACAGAAGAACATTTGGTTTTTCACCAGAGTGTGAGCTGTCAAAAAAAAAGGGGAGCAAAAAGCCCTTGGACCTGCTCGAATGTATTGACACAGGTGTGTATACTGGGGCACTAAATCTCCTATTGCATATTCCTGGTAAATATCCTAATTAAGACCTTAAAAATTTTTAAATCAGGGCTGCATATGCCCATCCTTTCTGGGACCCTGGAAGCTTCCAATAAAGTCGGGTTCACAACTTACTGTTCCAACCTTTAAAAGGGTTTTTTTCTTTTTGATGATAGCAACAGGAGGATGAGAGAAGCAGAACAGGATTTCTAATCACAGAATCACAGAACATTCTGAGTTGAAAAGAACCCACAGGATCATCAAAGTACTGTCTCAACATTTACAGAGATCTCTGCCAGCTGTCTGTGCCTGCCTCCAGGCACAGCCCACCACATCTGCTCTTGTTGCTGACTGCCCTGATCCTGTCCCTGTCATCTGTGCTCTCAGGGACGCTCTGGCTTTGCAGCAGCTGAGCAGGCACTGCCCTTGGCATTCCTGCAGGCAGCTGTGGCCATGGCATGGGGTGTCCAAGCTTCCCTGGGACCTGTGGGGCTGTGGGAAAGCAGT
The DNA here is from genome assembly GCA_021534815.1 of Acrocephalus arundinaceus. Classification (NCBI taxonomy): domain Eukaryota; kingdom Metazoa; phylum Chordata; class Aves; order Passeriformes; family Sylviidae; genus Acrocephalus; species Acrocephalus arundinaceus. The sequence goes on along the minus strand of JAJEOU010000798.1, from coordinate 98,926 downwards.
CCATGGAAAGGGGAATGAGCTGAGCCCCTCCCTGAGATCCATCATGGGCACACCCGGGGATCTCCTTGCTGTGTCCTTCCCAGCTCTGAGCTGCCCTCCTGCTGCAAATCTGTGCCAGAGCCCCTGGGAGTTCCCTGAATGTGCACGGGGAAGTGCAAGATGCCAGAGCTGAGGAAATGCTGCTGGGTTTGCAAGGAGCCGGGAGTGTCCTTGGCAGAAGGGGGTGCTGGACTTGCCCAGACCCTTGGAGAGGGTGAGACATTGAGGGATCCCTGTGCTCTGGGCAGGGTCTGGTTTATCCCAGGGTGACCCGGGAGTGTGATTGTGCTCTGATTGCAGCCAAAGCTGCAACCCAGGGCAGTTGGGAACAAGCCCATCCAGCCCCTTACTGTGCCCTAAGCCACAGGGAATCCTTTGCCTCTCATCTCAGTGGAAACTTGAGTGCAGCAGGAATGCTGGGAACTTCTGACCTCAGAGAGCCAGGAATTATGTATGGGCAGGAAAATAATGGCTAAAATTCCTTCCTGCTCTCCATGTCTTTAGAAGTGGGAGTGCAGATGCTACCAAGCCTATCTGCATTAGGAGTGAATCCCCTGATAAAAATTGAATATCCAGCCTTGTCCCTCTGCCACATGGCCACAAACCCAGGGCAGCAGGGCAGGGATGGCTCCTCAAGGGCTCCCACACACAGGCCTGGCTGCTCCTGGCACACTCAGACAGCACAACTGGAGCTCAGGCAGGGACCTGGGGGAAGGTTTTCCCAGAGCAGGAACAAGGGTGGGTGAGTCACAGCAGGACAGTCTACAGAAAATGGCCCAGGTTTG
>JAJEOU010000798.1:65238-98077 GCA_021534815.1 Acrocephalus arundinaceus | reverse complement strand
TTTCTTGTAGGTCCAAAACCCCAGCATTCCTGCTGCACTGAGAGTTTGCCAGTGAGAGATTTTATAGGCAAAGATTCCCTGTGGCTCAGGGAAGGTGAGGGGCTGGATGGGCTTGTTCCCAACTGCCCTGGGGTTGCAGCTTTGGCTGCAATCAGAGCACAGTCACACTCCCCTGTCACCCTGGATAAACCAGACCCTGCCCAGAGCACAGGGATCCTCAATGTCTCCCCCTCCTCAAAGGGCTCTGGGCACAGTCTCAGCACCCCCTTCTGCCAAGGACACTCCCGGCTCCCTTGGCAAACCCAGCAGCATTTCCTCAGCTCTGGCATCTCTGCACTTCCCCGGGGCACTTCAGGGAACTCCCAGGGCTCTGGCACAGATTTGCAGCCAGGAGGGCAGCTCAGAGCTGGAGAGACACAGCAAGGAGATCCCTGGGTGTGCCCATGATGGGATCCTCAGGGAGGGGGCTCAGCTCATTCACTTTCCCTATGCAGCTTTGGCCCACAGCCCACAGGTCCCAGGGAAGCTTGGACACCCCATTGCCATGGCCAAGCTGCCTGGCAGGAATGCCAAGGGCAGTGCCTGACTCAGCTGCTGCAAAGGCCAGAGCCTCCCTGAGAGCACCAGATGACAGGGACAGGATCAGGGCAGTGCAGAAACAAGAGCAGATGTGGTGGTGCTGTGCCTTGGAGGGCAGGGCAGAGACAGCTGGCAGAGAGTCTCTGTAAATGTGGAAACATTACTTTGATGATCCTGTGTGTCCCTTTCAACTCAGAATGTTCTGTGATTCTGTGATTACAATTCCTCTTCTGCTTCTCTCATCGTCCTGTTGCCTATAATCAAAAGAGAAAAAAACTCTTGTAAGAGCATTAGAACAGTAAAGTGTAAACCAAAATTTTACTGGAAGGTTCCAGGTGTCCCAGTGGGGATGGGGTACATAGAGCCCCTGATTTCATCAAATTTTTTTAGGTTGTTTTATTAGGATATTTAAAAGGAACATCCAAAAGGGGATTCAGTGTCCCCAGTAATAAAACCCTGAGTCAACCCAATGAAGTGTGTCCAGGGCTTCTTGCCCTTTTATTTGAATGACTGCTCACACTCTGGTTAAAAACCAAAATGTTCTTGTCGTCCTCTTCCCTTTAATAAGACTGTACAGTATTTCAGGAATATATTTAGGTCTGGTAATTGTTCTAAAATCTATGGAAAGGGTAGGAAAAACTAGAGTTAATTAGGATTATAGTTATATAAATATGTAAAAGTATTGAATAGAGCTAATAAAGGATGATAGTTTCTAAAATCATATTACTTAATAGAGCAACGACTATATGAAAAATGTACTAAAACTAATAATCTTTTTGTCATCACCCCAACCTTCCCATCCTTCTCCAAGCAGGAAATTGAAAACACTCTCAGGAAAGCTCCTGATCTTTACAGCATGCCAGCCTTACCTTTTTTGGCAAGTTCCTCCGCAGCTGTGCCCAGGCTGCTGTGGAGCTGGGAGCAGCCCTGCCCACACAGCCCCTCTCAGCAGCAGCAGCAGCAGCAGCAGCAGCAGCAGCAGCAGCTGCCTGCTCAGGGTGGCTCCTTCCCCCCACAGCTTCTCCCCAGCGCTGGCAGCAGCTCCCCGGGCCAGCTGAGAGCTGTCCTGGCAGGCAGCAGAGTCCCTGGGCCAGCACAGCGCCCTGGCTGCAGGACCCTGCTCTGCACCACAGCCCTGGCACCCCTGGCTGCAGCCCCGGCTGCTCAGCTGCAGCAGAGCCTGGCCCCAGGGAGCTGCCTTGTGCTGGGCCTGGGCTGGGGCAGCAGGGAAACCCAGCCCTGCCCTAGGGCCACATCCCTGCCCTGCAGCAGCTCCCACGTGCTCCTGGAAGGTGCTCCAAGCTGGGGATGTGTCAGCTCCAGGAGATCCCTGCAGAGCTGCAGCTTCTCTTCCCCCAGCCAGAGAGTGACTGTTTGCAAGCCTGGAGGATTTTCCTCCTGCAGTGAGCCCTGAGTGAGCTCTGCTCGTGCTGCCAGCCCAGGCTGAGCTGAAGCCCTGTGTGCCTGTGTCGGTGCCGGGTGGCTGCAGGCAGTGCCCAGCCCTGCTGGCTGACAGAAAAGCTGCTCATCAAGAGAAATGTGTTTTAAGCTCTTCTTGGTTACCAGGATCTCACTCTGGATGATGAGCTCAGCCCAGCTCATTAGCACAGAACAGCACAAGGACTTTAATGACCCTCTCAGGGCTTTGTGCTGAGGCCGAACATCAGTCCCTGACGGGAGAATGAAGAAACCTCTCCAGAGCTCCAAGTCAGAAGCCAACTCCAAAGTTTCTGGAAGTTTAATGGGTCCCACTGAGGGACACGACACAGAAAGTGTCCCAGGCCCCAGGCAGAGCAGAGAACTGCAGGCAGTGATGACAGGTGGGGACAAAGAGAAGCCAAGTCTTGGTGCCCTGGGCCACAGCAGCCTCTGTGCCACCAAGGACACTGAGGAGACCCCTTGTCCTGAGGCCTGGGGCCTCCTGGCACAGCCCCAGCAAGGCTGGGCACTGTCAGCCCCTTGTCCTGCCCTCAGCATCCCCTCCCATGCCAGTGGCCTCCAGGATGTGCTGGAGAGTCGCGAAGGAGTTGGTCAGCAATGGCCCTGGGGGCTCCTTCATGCTGCCAGGGACTGCAGTTTTTCCAAGGCCTTGGGTTTGGCTTTTGCCTTGGAGTCTCTGAGAGGTTTGTGCAATCCTGGCCTCCAATTCTTGCTTTAATGAGTCCCTTGAGAGGCTTTGTCAGTAAAACAAACTCAGTGGGCTCATTAATGCTTCATGGTACTAAAAGAGTGTAAAAGAAGGGGTTTTTTACACTGACTGACCGTTTTGTGCAATGATGGCCTCTAATAATCTGCTTAATGAGTCCACAGGAATGATTTGTGGGCCAGAAAATAATGGCTAAAATTCCTTCCTGCTCTCCATGCCTTTTAGAAGTGGAAGTGCAGATGGCAACAAGCCCTGTCTGCATTAGGAGTGATTCCAGTGACAAATCCTGAATATCCAGCCTTGTCCATCTGCCACATGGCCACAAACCCGGGGCAGCAGGGCAGGGATGGGTCCTCAAGGGCCCCCACGTACAGGCCTGGCTGCTCCTGGCACACTCAGACAGCACAACTGGAGCTCAGGCAGGGACATGGGGGAAGGTTTTCCCAGAGCAGGAACAAGGGTGGGTGAGTCACAGCAGGACAGTCTACAGAAATGGCCCAGGTTTGGCTGAAAGCAGCCTCTGCTGACTTGTCCCTGTCCTTTCTCCATGAACAGGTGCCCATGTCCAGCCAGAGCAAATGTCCAACAGCAGCTCCATCAGCCACTTCCTCCTGCTGCCATTGGCAGACACGCGGCAGCTGCAGCTCCTGCACTTCTGCCTCTTCCTGGGCATCTCCCGGCTGCCCTCCTGGGCAACGGCCTCATCATCAGCGCCGTAGCCTGCGGCCACCTCCTGCACAGCCCCATGTTCTTCTTCCTGCTGAACCTGGCCCTCACCGACCTGGGCTCCATCTGCACCACTGTCCCCAAAGCCATGCACAATTCCCTCTGGGACACCAGGAACAATTCCTCTCAGGATGTGAAGTTCAACTATTTTTTTTGTCTGTTTCATCTCAGCAGAGGTTTCCATCCTAACCATCATGTGCTACGACCGCTACGTGTCATCTGCAAACCCCTGCACTACGGGACCCTCCTGGCAGCAGAGCCTGTGCCCACATGGAGCCGCTGCCTGGGCCACGTCCTTTCTCTATTCACTGCTGCACACGGCCAATACATTTTCCCTGCCCCTGTGCCATGGCAATGCCCTGGACAATTCTTCTGTGAAATCCCACAGATACTCAGGCTCTCCTGCTCCAAATCCTACATCAGAGAGCTGGTAATTCTTATTGTAAGTGTCTGTTTAGCATTTGGTTGTTTTGTGTTCATTGTTGTCTCCTATGTGCAGATCTTCAGGGCTGTGCTGAGGATCCCCTCGGAGCAGGGACGGCACAAAGCCTTTTCCACCTGCCTCCCTCACCTGGTCGTGGTCTCCCTGTTTATCAGCACTGGCACATTTGCTCACCTGAAGCCCCCCTCCATCTCCTCCCCATCCCTGGATCTGGCCCTGTCAGTTCTGTACTCGGTGGTGCCTCCAGCCCTGAACCCCCTCATCTACAGCCTGAGGAACCAGGAGCTCAAGGCTGCAGTGTGGAGACTGATGACTGGATGGTTTCAGAAACATTAAACTGCTGGACAGTTTCTGAAAATAACTTGTAATAAAAGGCATTTTGGGTATCTGTTGATTGTTTCTTTGGAGGTTCTTTTTCTTTGCGTCATATTTTTAACTTGTCCAAAAAGAAAAGCCATTTTTTGTGCAATTTCTCCTTTTGTTTCTCTCTCCTTCCCTCTTGCCAAAGACTGTGTCAGTGAGGAGCTGCACTTCTGGTGGCTTTCAATTACTCAGGGATCTCTCTTTAGCAAAGTTTTCTGCAGAGATCCCCCTTTGGTTCCCTTCTCTGCAGCTGCAGCAGCAATGTCTGTGTGCAGAGCTGGGGGCAGATCAGTGCTGGCACAGCAGCTGTGCCCAGCAGCAGCAGCAGCCCTTGGTGTTGCCAGTGCTGCTGCCGTGGCCCTGCCCCGCTGCCCTGCTGGCCCTGGTGTTGCTGTAGGGCCTGAGTGCTCTTGGGGCTGGGCACAGTGCTGGGGGTGGCAGTGCCGGGGCTGCAGCAGGGACAGGCCATGGGCACTGCTGGGGCAGCGCTGACGCCTCAGGCCAGGGCCTGGGGCTGCAGGCTCCTTGCCCAGGCTCTCTCCAGAACACTTTGCCCAGGCCAATGCTGAGCACAGAAAAGCCCGAGAGCAGCCCCAGGCTGGCCGTGGGCAGGCTGGGGGCAAACAGCATGGCTGGGGCTCTGCAAGGTGCCTGGGGGAGACAATGGGAAGGAGCAGCAGAGCAGGGGCTGATCCATCCCCACTGCGCTGGACACCCCAGGGCAGCGTCCCACAGCGTCCTCATGCACCTGCCAACAACATCCCCCCTCTGCAGCCCTGGCCTCTCCCCCAGCTCACACAGGTGCTGCATCCTTGCAGGCACAGACACGGCAGCACTGCCTCAGGAGCCCCTGTTTGCACTGCCCAGAGCCGGCGTCAGCACCCCCATGGTGTTGGTGTGGGGAGATGAAGCTGAGGGAGCACAAATGCCATCAGCCCCTGGGGCCAGCAAGGGCTGGGGGACAGCAGGGAAACCACTCAGGTTTGTGGTGGCCTCTGAAGTCACACAGAAAGTTTGTTCCCATCAACTGTGAATTTTCTGAGCCACTGCAGACATTGTTGCTCAGAGCCAGGGCTGCCTGGCAGTCACCCCCAAAGTGCCATGACCATTTCCTTTAATTAAGCTTTCCTTTCCTTCCTCTTCCTTCTATAAATTTCTTCCCCTTGCCCACCCCTTTTTCCTCTCGTTCAAAGGGGGGAAGGTTGTTGCCCTGGTTACCCTTCCTCTCTGTCCCCACTCCCCATTTCAGTTCCTGACTTGGCACCATGGGAACGTCCCTTTGGGAGCAGGATCATCCTCCAAGTGCTTCAGGAATTGTCTGCATGCTCCTGCAGTGCCTCGTGCCGCTCCCTTGCCAGAGGCACCACAGGCCAGGGGGGCCCATCTGGGCTGGTGTGTCTGGCTGTGGGGCTTCCTGTTCTGGGCAAGGAGGAGGAGCTGCAGAGGCTCTGCAGGACTGACAGGATGGGCTTGGGGGCTGTGAGGAGAAACTGAGGGACCTGGGCTGCTGGACCTTGTGAAGAGGAGGCCCAGGGCTCATCCTGCAACTGCTGCAAGGGTGGTGTCAGAGAATCCCAGAATCAGCAAGGCTGGAAAAGACCTTGGACATCATCAAGTCCAACCTGTGCCCTGACACTGCCTTGTCTCCCCTGAGTCTCCTCTTCTCCAGGATAAACAATCCCAGCTCCTTCAGCCACTCCTCACAGGAGTTGTGTTCCAGACCCCTCACCAGCCTTGTTGCCCTTCTCTGGACACTCTCCAGACCCTCCATGTCCTTCCTAAATTGGAGGGCCCAGAAGTGGACACAGCACTCGAGTTGCTGCCCAACCTGTGCTGAGCACAGGGCAAAAGAATCACTGCCCTGCTTCTGCTGGCCACACCATTCCTGATCCAGGCCAGGGGCCATTGGCCTTTTTGGCCACCTGGTCACACTGCTGCCTCATGTCCAGTCTGCTGTCCATCTGTCCCGGTAGGTCCCTTTCTGCCTGGCTGCTGCCCAGCCACTCGGTCCCCAGCCTGTAGTGCTGCAGGGGTTTTTGTGGCCAAAGTGCAGGACCCAGCACTTGGACTTGTTAAACCTCACATTGTTGGATTTGGCCCCTGGATCCAGCCTGTCCCGGGCCCTGTGCAGAGCTTTCCTACCCTCCAGCAGATCAACATTCCCAGCAAGCTTGGTATCACCACACTTCCATTAGGCCCTAGAATGTCACAATGGTCTCTACGATTCCGTGAGGCCTCCCAGTGTCACAATGTCCGTTTGCTTCCATGGGACCCCTTGGTGTCACAAAAGTCCCTTTGGATTCTTGGGCCCTGCAGTGTCACAGTGGATCCTTGGTTCCTTGAGGTCTGGCAGTGCAGCAATGGTCTCCTTGCTTCCACAGGGTCACAATAGCCTCCTGGTCCAAAGGGGCACCACAAAGTTGTCAAACATGTTTCCTTTATTCCACAAGTCCCTGAGGAGCAACCCTGGCCCCTTGGTTCCATGGGGACTGTCCCGGTTTGGAACAGATTAGGGGGAGAACCCCTAAGACAAACCTCCACCACCCCTCCCCCACTCCCAGACCTGGGTTCGGGAGGGAAGAAAAACTCCTTGGAGGGAAAGTGGAAAAACCTATTTTATTAACAACACTCCCCACACAAAAGGAAAAACAAAGAAGGAAACAGATACTGTGTGGGAAGAGGCGCAGATCTTCTGTGTCGAGCCCTGGAAATTCCCGAACTTCCTCAGGTCAGGCGAGGTCAGGTCAGTCCAGAGCCGGTCCTAATCTTCGGGAAGGGGAAAGAAAAAAAGGAAGAGAAAAAACCTAGAAAAGAATAGCGATAGTAGCGAGCAGAACAGCAAGCACGCTAAGCAAAAAAGCAAGCTGCCAGCCAAAAAGTGAAAGTAAGGGAGCCCGCAGCCGTTTCCCCCCCCCCCCCGCCCCAGCGAGGGCCCACCTATCAGCCACAGTCCTCGCCGAGGGGGAAGAGAAACAACCGCTAGACAAAATATAGGCCCACGATGTAGGATATAGAGTAGAAGTTGCCTGCCAACCCAGGACATTCCACCCCTTATCCTACATTGTGGACACACACTAAAACTTCATTCCACTTACTCAGACTTCCAACACTTACACATTTCCATCTGTCCTACTTGCTCAGGTCCTTGACATTTACACGTCTCTTTTGTTCCATATCTGACTGATTTAACGCACATATGAATCTTACCCCACATTCAGATCTCCCTGAGGTACACATCGTGTTGTTCCGTCTTCCTGCATTATCCACCATGTATAGCCCGGTCCTTGAGCAGAGACAACTCCACGGATGGGTTTATCTGTACTCGAGGCAGGGTTGATCCATACTGTCTTTCCCAACAAACCTCTAACATGGGCCACTGGGGCTTTATCTCCATCTACTATATTAAGGAGCTGAGACTGGGCAGGACCTGCTCGGTTGGTGGAACCTCGGGTTTTAACTAACCAGGTGGCCTTTGCTAGGTGCTGCTCCCAGTTTTTTAGGGATCCCCCACCCAATGCTTTCAGGGTGGTTTTTAACAACCCATTGTATCTCTCTACTTTACCTGCAGCTGGTGCATGGTATGGGATATGATATACCCACTCAATGCCATGTTCCCTAGCCCAGGCTTTAATAAGATTATTTTTGAAATGAGTCCCATTGTCTGACTCAATTCTCTCGGGAGTACCGTGCCTCCAAAGGACCTGCTTTTCAAGGCCCAAGATGGTGTTGCGGGCTGTAGCATGGGACACAGGGTAGGTTTCTAACCATCCGGTGGTGGCTTCTACCATGGTCAGCACATGGCGCTTGCCCTGGCGGGTTTGAGGCAGTGTGATATAATCAATCTGCCAGGCCTCCCCATACTTGTACTTAGACCACCGCCCCCCATACCAGAGGGGCTTCATCCGCTTGGCTTGCTTGATGGCAGCGCACGTCTCACAGTCTCGGATAACTTGAGAGATGCTGTCCATGGTGAGATCCACCCCTCGGTCTCGTGCCCACTTGTAGGTGGCATCTCGACCTTGGTGACCTGAGGCATCATGGGCCCATCGTGCTAAAAACAACTCTCCCTTGTCTTCCCAATCTAAATCAATCTTTGACACCTCTATTTTTGCTGCCCGATCTACCTGCTCGTTGTTTTGATGTTCCTCATTAGCTCTGCTCTTGGGGACATGGGCATCTACGTGGCGGACTTTCACAGGTAGTCTTCCTACCCTGGTAGCAATGTCCTTCCACTCCTCAGCAGCCCAGATTGGTTTCCCTCCACGCTGCCAATTAGCCTCTTTCCACCTCTTCAGCCATCCCCACAGAGCATTGGCTACCATCCATGAATCGGTATAGAGGTAGAGCCTTGGCCACCTCTCCCTCTCAGCAATATCTAAGGCCAGTTGAATGGCTTTGAGCTCAGCAAATTGACTGGATCCACCCTCTCCTTCAGTGACGTCTGCAACCTGTCGTGTGGGGCTCCATACAGCTGCTTTCCATCTCCGACTCATCCCTATGACACGGCAGGAACCGTCGGTGAATAAAGCATAACGTGCTTCCTCTGCCGGCAGCTGGTTGTATGGTGGAGCTTCCTCAACCCGAGTCACTGGTTCTTGTTCTTCATCTGCAATGCTGAAACTTTCACCTTCGGGCCAGTTAGTAAATATTTCCACAATTCCAGGGCGATTCAGTTTCCCAACTCGGGCGCGTTGTGTAATGAGGGCCATCCACTTGCTCCAGGTAGCGCTGGTGGCATGGTGGGTGGAGGGAACCTCTCCTCTAAACATCCACCCTAGCACCGGTAGTCGGGGTGCCAGGAGGAGTTGTGCTTCCGTACCAATCACCTCCGAAGCAGCTTGGATTCCCTCATAGGCGGCCAAGATTTCTTTTTCTGTTGGGGTGTAATTATCCTCAGACCCCCTGTAGCTCCGACTCCAGAATCCCAGTGGTCGGCCTCGGGTCTCACCAGGTACCTTTTGCCAAAGGCTCCAGGACAGACCCTGGCTCCCGGCCACAGAGTAGAGTACGTTCTTTACATCTGGTCCCGTCCTGACTGGGCCGAGGGCTACTGCATGAGCGATCTCCTGTTTGATCTGGGTGAAAGCTTGTTGCTGCTCAGGGCCCCAATAGAAGTCATTTTTCTTACGGGTAACGAGATAAAGGGGGCTCACAATCTGACTGTACTGCAGAATATGCATCCTCCAGAAACCTATGGCACCCAAGAAAGCTTGTGTTTCTTTTTTATTCGTTGGGGGAGATATAGCTGTGATTTTATTAATGACATCTGTAGGAATCTGGCGCCGTCCATCTTGCCATTTCACTCCTAGAAACTGGATCTCCCGAGCAGGTCCCTTAACTTTACTTTTCTTAACCGCAAAGCCGGCTTCCAGGAGAATTTGGATGATTTTCTCCCCTTTCTCGAACACTTCCGCTGCTGTGTCTCCCCACACAATGATATCATCAATATATTGTAGATGTTCGGGAGCCTTATCCTTTTCTAATGTGGCTTGGATCAGTCCATGGCAGATAGTAGGACTGTGCTTCCACCCCTGGGGCAGTCGGTTCCAGGTGTACTGCACTCCCCTCCACGTGAAGGCAAACTGAGGCCTGCATTCTGCTGCCAAAGGAATGGAGAAAAATGCATTTGCAATGTCAATTGTGGCATACCATTTTGCTGCCTTGGACTCCAGCTCATACTGAAGCTCCAGCATGTCCGGCACAGCAGCGCTCAGTGGTGGCGTCACCTCATTCAATGCACGATAGTCCACAGTCAATCTCCATTCTCCTTCAGATTTACGCACAGGCCAGATGGGGCTGTTAAAGGGTGAGTGGGTTTTACTAACCACCCCTTGGCTCTCCAGCTCTCGAATCATCTTATGTATGGGAATCACAGCATCTCGAGTTGTTCTGTACTGTCGGCGGTGCACTATGGAAGTGGCAATTAGTACCTGTTGCTCTTGTACTTTCAAAAGTCCTACTGCAGATGGATTCTCAGACAGTCCAGGCAAGGTGTTCAATGGTCGGATGCCCTCTGTCACTACAGCCGCTATCCCGAATGCCCACCTGAGTCCTTTTGGGGTCTTTGAAATACCCACTTCGGAGGTAATCTATGCCCAAAATGCATGGGGCCTTTGGGCCAGTCACAATAGGGTGTTTCTTCCACTCATTTCCAGTCAGGCTCACCTCTGCTTCCACCAAGGTAAAATCTTGTAGTCCCCCTGTCACGCCAGCAATAGAGACGGATTCTGCCCCTACATGTCTTGATGGCATTAATGTGCACTGCGCACCAGTATCAACCAAGGCCTCGTAGTCTTGTGGTTCAGATGTGCCAGGCCAACGAATCCACACAGTCCAAAAAACGCGGTTCTCCCTAGCCTCTACCTGGCTAGAGGCAGGGCCCCTCTAAGCCCGGTTATCTTTCTTTTCTTGAGCATATGTCTTAGAAGTGCCTTCAAGGGGGTCGGACATGTCATCATCATGCCTGGCAGTTTGGCTACGGGCAACTGGAGCTGCTTCCCTTTTGGTGGAACTCCCTCTCTGAGTCTTGCCTTCCTTCAATTCACGCACCCGTCGTGCCAGGGCAGCCGTAGGTTTCCCATCCCATCTGTTCATATTTTCTCCGCAATCCTGCAGGAAGAACCACAGCTCAGCACGTGGAGTGTACCCTCTCTCCCTACCCGGGGAGCGTCTACGTTGGGTACCAGAACTTCTGATCTGTACTGCTGAGATTTCGAGAAGGTCCTCTCTAATCTCCTCCCTAAGTTTCTTATGGTTCTCATCTATCTTATCCTCCAGTTTCTGTAGGCGTGTCTCCACAGCTGCGATTCTGGCATGTGTTGGGCCATGCACAGCATCTGCATACGCTCGGAGCTTCTTTGCCATATCCAGCACAGTCTCTTCCATGTCCTCTCGCTTCATTACTGCTAAAGCAGTAGCATATTCAGATGGCCCAAGTCGTATAAGTTTCCTCCACATCACAGACGTACATGATATCAAGTCTGGGTTTCTAGTGTTTAGGTCATCTGCGAAGACCAGCTCTGCCACTGCCATTTCTCTCAAACGTTGAATCCCCTGTTCTATAGTCTTCCATGGGGTTTGCTGCATATACAGATCATCTGCACACAAATATCTTTCTGCCACACTTCCTAGGACCCGTACCCAGAGACTGCACAGACTGGCCTCTCTCATCATCTCTTGATTGATGACTGGATCATGTGACAGGGATCCCAGATGTCTCGCTTCAGTGCCGTCCAGAATTGTAGCCTCGCCTGCAGCATCCCAAAGACGGACTAACCAACTAATTATAGATTCATCAGGTTGTCGCCGATAGTCCTTTCTTAGGCCCCGAAGGTCCTTCAGGGAAAAGGCATCAATATTCGCCTCTGATCCTGGGCCAGAAGCTTTGGCTTCTGATTTTGGTGAAGGTCCTTCCCTTGGGTCATCATCATCCACTGGTCGATCAGTTTTGTGGGTGTGTTTCTTTGCTGGAGCAACTGCCAGGGGCTTAGGCTTACTGTCGGGTTTAGCTGCTGATTCAGGCTCAGGTTCCAGTGTAGCTGCTGGCTTCATAACTGGGGTGTTGGCTGCAGCCTGAGTGACTGGGGTGGCTGTTGATTTGTACCCCTTCCCCTCTGCCTCTGTCTGCTGCCCTACAGTACCTAGCAGCGTGCGATAAGCATATGCCAGGGCCCAGCTTACTGCCACAATCCTTTCCCCCTTAGAGCCATCCTGGTATCTCTCTTTCAGGTATTTCCCCAGCTCCACTGGATTCTGAATTTGTTCCTGTGGAAAATCCCAAACTACAGGGTCAGAGAATTCCCTGAGGAGTTGGCCTATATTCTCCCATTCTCCACACCACTCAGGATTTCCTCTGCCTGGGTCAGGAGTTTTATCAGCCCCTCTAGAAATCTCAGCCCATATTCTAGAGAAGCTGTGGACTGTATAGAGGAGGCTTACCAGATTAAACACCAGAAAGATGGTCTCTTTAACACTCAGGGGAAACTGAACATCTCCTAACAACTCAAAAGAAAACAAAGAAAGCAGAGGCCGAACAAACTCTTCCCCTGCTTCCGCCCCAGCAAACTGAGTACACAACCACAAGAGTGATCCATATATTATTGCGGTAGATTCGAGCACCTTAACAACCCTCCTATAAAACATCACCACCAAGCCCAGTCCAATAAATATTCTGGTTAGTACCCCACGGCTACACAAACTACGTATTAGAAACAGTACCAGAGCTATTTCTGGGTAAGGAAATAACCCCAGGCACCACAAAGGTATTAAGATTTCAAGAAGCCCCAGGGACCAGAAATATTGGCAGACTTTCACTCCGTATAACATTATAGATCCAGAAAAACTCATCCCAGAACACCCACAAAAACAATCAGAACCACCAATACTATTATTTAGGTTTTTCCACTTTTCTCTGGCCTCGTTTCCCGGCCAACGCACCAAGAAATGTCCCGGTTTGGAACAGATTAGGGGGAGAACCCCCAAGACAAACCTCCACCACCCCTCCCCCACTCCCAGACCTGGGTTCGGGAGTGAAGAAAAACGCCTTGGAGGGAAAGTGGAAAAACCTATTTTATTAACAACACTCCCCACACAAAAGGAAAAACAAAGAAGGAAACAGATACTGTGTGGGAAGAGGCGCAGATCTTCTGTGTCGAGCCCTGGAAATTCCCGAACTTCCTCAGGTCAGGCGAGGTCAGGTCAGTCCAGAGCCGGTCCTAATCTTCGGGAAGGGGAAAGAAAAAAAGGAAGAGAAAAAACCTAGAAACGAAGGGCGATAGTAGCAAGCACGCCAAGCAGAGAAAAGCAAGCTGCTAGCCAAAAGTGAAAGTAAGCGAGCCCGGAGCCGTTTCCCCCCCCTCCGCCCCAGCGAGGACCCGCCTATCAGCCACAGTCCTCACCGAGGGGGAAGAGAAACAACCGCTAGACAAAATATAGGCCCACGATGTAGGATATAGAGTAGAAGTTGCCTGCCAACCCAGGACACTCCCAGACATTAAAACCTGTGCCCCTTTCCAAGCAGACACCAGTTGTGTGCCCATGAACACTTGTGCCCTGAGGTGCTCAGCTGGGATTGGCATCTCTCAGAGAGGAGCTGAGGGAGAGCAGAGCACCTTGCAAGCTGCAGGGCCCTGAGAGCCCCACAGGGCTCCTGTCCCAGCAACATCTGCTCTGCTCCAGTCTGAAACAGGGACCAGCACGGTGCCAGGATCATCAGAGAACTGAGGTGTGTGCTGGAATTCAATCCCCTCCCCATCCCGCAGCAGCCCTGCCTTTCCCTCCTCCAGCCTTGGTCTCCAGCACAGCCGTGGAGGCTCTTGGGGCTCTGGAGTTTTCCTGCAGCCACCAAGGGCAGCTGAGCTGTGCCTTTGGCACAGTCAGGCCTGCCCAGCATTGCAGGCAATGCCCAGCAATTCCTTGTGTGTGCCTGGCCTTGCTGTCAGCCCCGGCAGCGGCTGCGTGGCCCCTTTGTGCGGCGCTGGCCCAGCCATGGTGCCACAGCCCCTGTGCAGGCCCAGGGCAGGACAGGAGCATTGCGGCTGGGAAGGGCCCCTGTGCCGTGGTGCCCACAGCAGCCTTGGGGCTCTGTGCCCCATGGCCTCCGTGCTGGGCAGCCTCTGCCAGCTCCTGCACAGCCCCGGGCACCTGTGGGCCTGCACAGACAGCCCTGCCCCGGGCTCTGCCGGGCTCTGGGCCAGCAGAGAGGCCACGCAGGGCTGGCCATGGCCGGCAACAGGTCCTGAGCCCTGCAGGAGGATGGAACTGGGCCACAGCCAAAGTGCCCCGCAAACCTGGGCTGAGCAGCCAGGGCTGGCAAGGGCTGGGGTTAGGGTTAGGCCCCGACAAATGTTGCTGATGAATTTTAATACAGCAGACGCCTCTTCTTTCCTGAGCTCTTCAGTTCAGGAATTCAGTGAGAAAAGCTCCTAAAAATTTGATCAAAACACCCAAACAAGAAAAGTGCCTGGGAATAATTTCGGTTTTCAATTATTTTGTGGGTAATTAAGACACATTTCAGAAGTGTATTCAAAGTGAATTTACTATCTTGACAACAATGCAGAGAGAAGTAGTTTCTCTTGTAACGTTTTCTTTTCCTGTTTATAGACTGTTATCAGCAATGTCCAATTGATACGGACCCCCAATACCTTCTAATGCACTTTGAACAGATATGAAAATCAAGATCCTTCATGGCTGACAATCAATCATACTTTGTCCCCACCCCCTGCCCACCATTTCCCTCATCCAACCCCTGGCACCCCTATGGATCAGGAACAGTGTGGCCAGCAGGAGCAGGGCAGGGATCCTTCCTCTGTGCTCGTCATGTGTTGGGCAGCACCTCAAGTGCTGTTTCCACTCCTGGGCCCATCAATTCAGGAAGGACATGGAGGGGATGGAGCATGTCCAGATAAGGGCAACAAAGCTGGTGAGGGGTCTGGAACACAAATGCTGCGAAGAGTGGCTGAGGGAGCTGGAGTTGTTTATCCTGGAGAAGAGGAGGCTGAGGGCAGACAAGGCAGTTTAAGGACACAGGTTTGACTTGATGATTTCCAAGGCCTTTTCTAGCCTTGCTGATTCTGGTATTCTCTGTAACCACCCTTGCAGCAGTTGCAGGAGGAGCCCTGGGCCTCCTCTTCAAGGGGTCCAGCAGTCCAGGTCCCTCAGCTTCTCCTCACAGCCCCCAAGCCCATCCTGTCAGTCCTGCAGAGCCTCTGCAGCTCCTCCTCCTTGCCCACAACAGGGAGCCCCACAGCCAGACACACCAGCCCAGATGGGCCCCCCTGGCCTGTGGTGCCTCTGGCAAGGGAGCAGCACGAGGCACTGCAGGAGCCTGCAGACAATTCCTGAAGCACTTGGAGGATGATCCTGCTCCCCAAGGGACGTTCCCATGGTGCCAAGTCAGGAACTGAAATGGGGAAAGGGGACAGAGAGGAAAAGGAAACCAGGGATGGGCTGTTTGCAGGGAAGGGAACAGGGGTGGGCAAGAGGAAGAAATTTGTTAGAGGGAAGAGTAAAGAAAGCCAAGGTGAAGCAAAGGAAATGCTCAGGGCAGTTTGGGGGTGGCTGCCAGGCAGTCCTGGCTCTGAGCAACAACGTCTGCAGTGGCACAGGAAACTCCCAGCTGATGGGAACAAACTTTCTGTGTGACTTCAGAAGGCCACCACAAACCTGAGTGGTTTCCCTGCTGTCCCCCAGCCCTTCCTGGCCCCAGAGGCTGATGGCATTTGTGCTCCCTCAGCTTCATCTCCCCACACCAACACCCTGGGGGTGCTGACGCCTGCTCTGGGCAGTGCAAACAGGGGCTCCTGAGGCAGTGCTGCCGTGTCTGTGCCTGCAAGGATGCAGCACCTGTGTGAGCTGGGGGAGAGGCCAGGGCTGCAGAGGGGGGATGTTGTTGGCAGGTGCATGAGGACGCTGTGGGACGCTGCCCTGGGGTGTCCAGCGCAGTGGGGATGGATCAGCCCCTGCTCTGCTGCTCCTTCCCATTGTCTCCCCCAGGCACCTTGCAGAGCCCCAGCCATGCTGTTTGCCCCCAGCCTGCCCACGGCCAGCCTGGGGCTGTTCCCGGGGCTTTTCTGTGCTCAGCATTGGCCTGGGCAAAGTGTTCTGGAGAGAGCCTGGGCAAGGAGCCTGCAGCCCCCAGGCCCTGGCCTGAGGCACCAGCACTGCCCCAGCAGTGCCCATGGCCTGTCCCTGCTGCAGCCCCGGCACTGCCACCCCCAGCACTGTGCCCGGCCCCGAGAGCACTCAGGCCCTACAGCAACACCAGGGCCAGCAGGGCAGCGGGGCAGGGCCACGGCAGCAGCACTGGCAACACCAAGGGCTGCTGCTGCTGCTGCTGGGCACAGCTGCTGTGCCAGCACTGATCTGCCCCCAGCTCTGCACACAGACATTGCTGCTGCAGCTGCAGAGAAGGGAACCAAAGGGGGATCTCTGCAGAAAACTTGGCTGGGAGATCCTTGATCTTAAATTCAGCAGGAGCACAGCCCCTCATTAACACATTCAGGGGAAAAAAAGAAGGTGGAGAGAAACAAAATGAGAAATGGTAAAAACAACTTTTTTTTTGGACAAGATTGAAAAAAAAAACCCTGAAAAAAAGAACCTCCAAATTAAACAAACAAGAAGCATAAACATGTCTTTTATTAAAAGTTATTTGTAAAAATTGACCAGCAGTTTAATGTTTCCTGAACCATCCAGTCATCAGTCTCCACATTGCAGCCTTGAGCTCCTGGTTCCTCAGGCTGTAGATGAGGGGGTTGAGGGCTGGAGGCACCACCGAGTACAGAACTGAAAGGGCCAGATCCAGGGATGGGGAGGACATGGAGGAGGGTTTCAGGTGGGCAAATATGCCAGTGCTGAGGAACAGAGAGACCACGGCCAGGTGAGGGAGGCAGGTGGAAAAGGCTTTGTGCCGTCCCTGCTCTGAGGGGATCCTCAGCACAGCCCTGAAGATCTGCACATAGGAGAAAACAATGAACACAAAACAACCTAATACCAAACAGGAACTAACAGCAAGAAGTTCCAGTTCCCTGAGGTTTGTCTCTGAGCAGGAGAGTTTGAGGATGTGTGGGATTTCACAGAAGAACTGGCCCAGGCCATTGCCATGGCACAAAGGCAGGGAAAAAGTATTGGCTGTGTGCATCAATGAATAGAGAAAGGCACTGGCCCAGGCAGCTGCTGCCATGTGGGCACAAGCTCTGCTGCCCAGGAGGGTCCCATAGTGCAGGGGTTTGCAGATGGACACGTAGCGGTCGTAGCACATGATGGTCAGCAGGAAAACCTCTGCGGACATGAAGAACATAAAGAAAAAGAGCTGTGAAGCACATCCTGCATTGGAGATGGTGCTGGTGTCCCAGAGGGAATTGTGCATGGCTTTGGGGACAGTGGTGCAGATGCAGCCCAGGTCGGTGAGGGCCAGGTTGAGCAGGAAGAAGAACATGGGGCTGTGCAGGAGGTGGCCGCAGGCTACGGCGCTGATGATGAGGCCGTTGCCCAGGAGGGCAGCCAGGGAGATGCCCAGGAAGAGGCAGAAGTGCAGGAGCTGCAGCTGCCGCGTGTCTGCCAAGGCCAGCAGGAGGAAGTGGCTGACGGAGCTGCTGTTGGACATTTGCTGTCTCTGGGCATTGGGTACTGCCATGGAGAAAAGGAGAGGGAAGAGTTAGAGGAAATAGCTGTAACCAATATCAAAACCATTTCGCATACACCCTTTCCTGGAACACACAGACACTGGTAAATGTTGAACCATTACTTTGATGATTCTTTTTGTCCCTTTCAAATCAGAATGTTCCGTGATTCTTTTATTACAATTCCTGTTCTGCTTCTCTCATCCTCCTGTTGCCTATAATCAAAAAAAGAAAAAAATAAACCATTTAAAAATGTTATAAGAATAAAGTAACAAGCACACCGTTATTTGAAACTTCCAGGTGTCCCAAATGGAATGGTGCACACCCACCCCCTCAATTCAGCAACCTTTAAAGTTTATTAATTACATGTTTAACAGGAACATCCAAAAGGTAATTCAGTTGCCCCAGTCACTCACCCCTGGGTCAACCCACTGGAGTAAGCCAAGGGCTTATTTGCATCATTTTTTTTTATGACTGCTCACACTCTGGTTAAAAACCAAAATATTTTTCTTGTAGGCACTCTTCCTGATATAAGACTATACAGAATTTCAGGAATGTATTTAGGTCTGCTAATTGTTCTAAAATCTAAGAGAAAGGGGGGGGAAACCTACTAGAGATAATTAAGGATTATACATATATATGTATGTAATAGTAGTTGAATAGAGTTAATAAAGAATTATAGTTTTATAGTTATATAACAGTAGTTACAAAGCAAAAAATAAATGACTAATGTATAAAAAGCAAAAATCTTTATGTCATCACCCAAACTTTCCCATCCTTCTCCAAACTATAAATTGAAAACACTCTCAGGAAAGCTCCTGATCCTTACAGCAATGCCAGGCTTACCTTCTTTTGGCAAGTGTCCTCCACAGCTGGGCCCAGGCTGCTGTGGAGCTGGGAGCAGCCCTGCCCCACACAGCCCCTCTCAGCAGCAGCAGCAGCAGCTGCTGCCCTGCTCAGGGTGGCTCCTTCCCCCCACAGCTTCTCCCCAGCGCTGGCAGCAGCTCCCCGGGCCGGCTGAGAGCTGTCCCTGGCAGGCAGCAGAGTCCCTGGGCCAGCACAGCGCCCTGGGCTGCAGGACCCTGCTCTGCACCACAGCCCTGGGCACCCCTGGCTGCAGCCCCGGCTGCTCAGCCCTGCAGCAGAGCCTGGCCCCAGGGAGCTGCCTTGTGCTGGGCCTGGGCTGGGGCAGCAGGGAAACCCAGCCCTGCCCTAGGGCCACATCCCTGCCCTGCAGCAGCTCCCAGAGCGCTCCTGGAAGGTGCTCCAAGCTGGGGGATGTGGCAGCTTCAGGAGATCCCTGCAGGAGCTGCAGCTTCTCTTCCCCCAGCCAGAGAGTGACTGTTTGCAAGCCTGGGAGGATTTCTCCTGCAGTGAGCCCTGAGTGAGCTCTGCTCTGTGCTGCCAGCCCAGGCTGAGCTGAAGCCCTGTGTGCCTGTGTGCTGTGCCCGGGGTGGCTGCAGGCAGTGCCCCAGCCCTGCTGGGCTGACAGAAAAGCTGCTCATCATGAGAAATGTGTTTTTAAGCTCTTCTTGTTTACCAGGATCTCACTCTGGATGATGAGCTCAGCCCAGCTCATCAGCACAGACAGAGCACAAGGACTTTAATGACCCTCTCAGGGCTTTGTGCTGAGGCCCTGAACATCAGTCCCTGAGAGGGAGCTGAAGAAACCTCTCAAGTCAGAAGCCAACTCCAAAGTTTCTGGAAGTTTTAATGGGTCCCACTGAGGGACACGACACAGAAAGTGTCCCCAGGCCCCAGGCAGAGCACAGAACTGCAGGCAGTGATGACAGGTGGGGACAAAGAGAAGCCAAGGCTTGGTGCCCTGGGCCACAGCAGCCTCTGTGCCACCAAGGACACTGAGGAGACACCTTGTCCTGAGGCCCTGGGGCCTCCTGGCACAGCCCCAGCAAGGCTGGGCACTGTCAGCCCCTTGTGCTGCCCTCAGCATCCCCCTCCCATGCCAGTGGCCTCCAGGATGTGCTGGAAGGAGTCCCTGGGGAAGGAGCCTTGGTCAGCAATGGCCCTGGGGGGCTCCTTCATGCTGCCAGGGACTGCAGGTTTTTCCAAGGACTTTGGGTTTGGCTTTTGCCTTGGAGTCTCTGAGAGGTTTGTGCAATCCTGGCCTCCAATTCTCTGCCTTAATGAGTCCCTTGAGAGGCTTTGTCAGTAACAACACTCAGTGAAGCTCATTAATGCTTCAAGGTACTCAAATTTTTTAAAAAAGGCAGGTTTTGACACTGACTTTTACTGACTGACAAGTTTATGCCGTCATGGCCTCCAGTTCTCCCCTCCAATGACTCCATGAGGAGCCTGTGTTGGGGCTGGACGTCACTGAAGCCATTATAATTCAAGATACTTTGGGTTTTTATTGACTTTGACTCCAGGCAAGGTTTGTGCAATCTTCTTTCAGCCCCTGAGGTTCCAGGGGTCAGCACCAAATGCACCACTGGGCTCATTAGGATCAAGCAAGTCCTGACAAACCATGGCTGTGCCTTGATTTCCCGCTGGTCTGGTGCAGTTCATTAGGAAGTCTTTTTTCCTAGAGTGATGAACAAATATTTCAGAGAGCTTCTAAAAGATTCACATTCTTGTTTTCAAGGGTGTCTTTTTCTCTTTAGATCAGAGGTGATTGCAGCATTCAGTGATTGATATTGACCCAGGGCCCCTCCTCAGGAGGTCTGGCCTGCTCAGAGAAGCTGTGACTTGAGGTCTGAGTCAGTGTGGACAACCTTGCTCCACATTCCCCAACTCCATCCAATGTCTTCTCACTTTCCAGGGTCTTGCTTTGCTTGGAGAATTGGCTGCACACAACCAGAGAAGGGTTTTCTTCTTCTTTGTTTGAAGCAATCTCAAACTCCTGAATTTCCCCATTGAAAACAGACACACTCCTAAGTGTGTGCCAAGACCAAGGTGCCACCAAGGAGGTTCCCCTTCCCAAAGGCAGAACCATGCAAGGAATGTTTCAGACACACAGGAAGTTCTACAAGAAACACAAATCCAGGGTGTGCTGAAGGCAGAATTAGACCAACTGCTGAAGGACAGAAAAGCTTTGAACTCCTTGCAGCTCGGAGCTCCAGCTGGGTTGTTGGGAGGTGTGTGAGTGAGGCAAGAGTGAGGGCAAGGGCAATGCAGAGAGCCCTGGCAGTGCTTCTGTGCAGCCAGGCTGTGGGGAAGGGCACTGCAGGCCTGGCCTGGGCCAGGAGTGAGGCTGGATCATCATGCCAAGCTGCCCTGGGCCATTGCAAGGGGCTGTGGCCATGGACACTGCCCTGAGCCCACTGTGGCAGCCTTTTTTCCACCTTTTACCATTAAAATGTTCAAAAGTCATTACAGGAACAACTGCAGGGTGTCCCAATTGTCCCACATTCCAAGTACCTGTCCCAGAAAACAGTGTCATTTGTACACTCAAACTCTGCTGTCGTTTACAGAGTGATCACAAGGGTTCACAAGTTGGAAGTCAAGGTGCTGAAAAGACGTATGGTTACCATGCATGTGTACATTAACTTTAAAAATATATTAAGCTTCACAAAGGGGCTTTCCACATCAGGAACAATAGACAAAAAAGAGAATGGAGAGCTTCTTCTTATATAAATAAGGTAGAGTATAAGAAAGTGATTTCAAAAACTGCAGGGATTGGGAAGAGGTTTAATGAGGAAGAGCCAAAAGGATGTAAACCTGCACTTTACTCCCCTGAGGGATTTTTTCAAGTGTCACAGTCTTGCAATAGCATTTACTTGTATCTGGGACAGGACTGGTGCCCATAAGGGGATGTGAAGGGAGATGTATCCAGAGACAATTGTGTGGTTTTCCCTGGATTTGCAAGAGGGTAGCACCAACTTCCTTCTGAGAGTTGTGTGTATTGTAGCCTGGATTTTCTCAGCAATGCTATAATGTGTGGTGCTGCTTTTAAAGGGTTTGTGTCCTGGGAATTTTGTACCTCTGCCCAATCAAGGATGTGGTGTTCCAAGTGTTCTGTCTATGTATTAATCTGGACTCGGGTTCTTGGTGCTTACACTGTGCCTACAGAAGAATCCTAAAGACTTATAATCTCTCTATAGAATTGAATATTACTAATTCAAAACTGTATTTGAGGTTAAAATTCCCTAAACATAAAAGATTAAAGTAGTACTTTGAATAGGCATTTACATTATTAGTCTGTATTATAGTTATTTATAGGCTTGTTATTTGGATTCAAGATAGGAATAAATGGCATCTGAAATAGATGTTATCTTCATAGACATGAAGATGGTTATTTTAGCTGTAAATGAAGACAAACAGAACTCACATGAAGAATATCAGTTCGGAAAGGTCAGATTGTTATTCAGGGTAAGGTTAGGGCAGTGGTTTGCTAGACCTCAGGACTGTTCCAGTAGGACTCAGGACCTCAGGACTGCTGCAGACTCATTGAGGAAAAAGAGAAGTGTCTCCAGCTACACAGCACAGACATCCATGGATATTGAGTGCTTTCCAGTCCTTTCAGCACTGCATGGAGTTGGAAAGAATCTCGAGGGCTTGTAGCTGATTTAAGAAAGGAAATAATGCCTTTTACTTTGATGTACTTTTAAATCCTCTCCAACAGTGTGGTTGACTGGTTAGTTTAAACAGCAGATGAGAGGTCTAACATGAAAGTGGGATTTATTTGCTTTTTTGTGCAGGTTGATCCAGCAACGGTCTTGTGTATGTTAAACATGATATTTGTGTATCAGGCTTGTGTTTGTGTACCTGTTCCGAATCAGATGGGGAAAGAAATTGTGCATATTTCCCTTTCTCCTAATGTATTTATACTTCTATTTCTTAATGCAAACAAAAAGTTTTCATAGCCATTTAAATACTGGAATCAGCCATCAGAGTCTCATTTAAAATGTGTCTTATTTTGGAGCATTCAGAGTTTATTTGTGAGTATGAATTAGGGTCACCAGTAACAACCCTTCAAAGTAAGCTGAAATATGCCTTTTCTATTGACATAGAACATGAATTTTTGAGCAGTTTGCTTCTTAACTGACTTCTTTCTTCTCACTATTGGAATGATAAAGCAAGCAGACCTAGTAGATGGTCTTCATTTGGTTGTTGTGAAGTGCAGTGGGCAGATCAATGGTGATAGCAAATTTATTTGATTGGAGATGCCATTTTATAGTGTTGTAAAATTGAGGCAATGATAATCATGAGTAGTTCTATTGAAATTAGCTCTGCAAATGTTCCTAATAAATGAGAAGGCATCCTCTTTTCCCTTAATACTGAAAAAGAAAAAAAAGTTGGAAGAGGACTAAAGCAGAGATTGAGAACAAGTTGGCAGTGGATTGAAATTGATGGGATTTTGGTTCAATCTTTGTCTTTGGTAGCAGTGGCAGCCTGTCTGTGGTACTGCTGATAAAGTCAATCCTATTCCAGGGTTCTGCATCTGTTTGGGCTTTCTTGGGTGACAAAATCCTCTCTTACCAATGCTTCAAAATCCAGTGTGAATATTTGGTGTGACACTTGCAAACAAGACCCAAGTGAAACACAGGAAAGGTGGAATATGGTTCTATCAGGGGAGACATTTGGTACCTGTACTGGTGATACTGCAATTGAATGGGCAAATCAGTGGACAAAGATTTTTAAAAACAATAGGAAGTGTGTCAAGGGGAGAGAGGAAATAGTCAAAAAATGGAGGAAATGTGCCTGTCTGAGAGCATATCTATAACAGTGACCCTGTTGGAGTCTGGGTTTGTTCTGATGTTTAGTTTTGGCTTAAAAAATTAAGGGGACCTGAATGCATTGTGTACTTGCTTTTGCATCCTCTCTATTGATCTGATAAGATGGAAATCTCGGTTAAAAATGGAACTGTACTTTGGAAATTCTGGAAACTTGGAGCTCAATTGGAGTCTGTATTTGTAACTAAGTTGTATAACATACTATTTCTAGTAGAGATGCAGTCAGTGGTTTTCAGGTAAATGTGGATCTTATTTAAGGAAATGGTTAGATATTTAGATGCAAGTCATTTGGATTGAAGCTGGGAATAAATTGTTTATGAAGTAGATTGGATCTTCAGAAGAAATGTAGATGATTCTCCTAGCTGAATCAGAGGTGGTTGGCTTCAGAATGAAATCATTGGTGTTTTGGTTGAATCTGTATCTTTGGTAGCAATGGCAGCCTGTGTCTTTGGTGCAACAACAAATGGCAATCCTATTGCTGGGTTGTGCATCTGTTTCCCAGGAGGCAGCGGTGGTGGGCATGTTTGGGGTGCCAGGCTGTTGCTGTGCTCACCATGGGTTGCTGTGCGTGGAGTGTTTGGGGTGCCGGGCGGTTGCTGTGGTGCCAGTGGGTTCCTGGAGGGTTTGGGGTGAGTGTGCAGTGCTGGGCACTGGCCCTGGGCAGAGCAGCCTCGGGGCTGAGTGCAGGGGGAGGCCTGAGGAGGCTCTGGAGGCACCAAGTGCTCCTGGCAGGATCAGCTGTGCCAGGGAAGCCCTTGTGCAAGCAGGGTGGTGGTGGTGGGTGAGTTACTCGTAGCCTGTGAGCCGGGCAGCGTGTAAAACTCTTCACTTGCAGTCAGACCTTCAAAGAAGCTCTTGTTTCCTTCTAGATGCAGTCGGACCTTCAAAGAAGCTCTTGTTTCTTTCTGGATGATGGAGAAATGTTGGACAATTCCAGTAAGCCATCGCTGTGTTAGAATATCCTCCTTTCCTCATTGTTTGACCCATGTTATTTTTACTGCCATAGCATTGTATCTATCAAAAAGAGTGTTGTAGAAATCAATTGCTTTCATGGTGCAGTGCAGTTTATAAATGATGTGGCAGATTTGTGTGATATGTTCTGGTAGTAATGGCATTTCTTCTGGAAATTATTATTTTTAGGGTTCTTTCAGGTTGAAATAAGTGTTGTTTCAGCTTTAATGAAATGCTTTAAAAAGATGGTGTTGGGTCTAGGCAAGCTTGACTTGTGTCATGAGGGCATTCTGGGCTAGGATGTGTTGCAACTGATGGCATTTGTCATTTTCCACTTAATTTTAAATCCTGTCAAATAGTGTGGGTGGCTCGTAGTTTAAGATGTGAGAGATCTGAGTTCAAAGCGTGGATTATTTGCTTTTTGTGCACTTTGTGCAGCTTTTTAAAAGATGCTGGTCATCCGTTGGTGTTTTGTTTAGAAGCTCTTCAATGCTCTGCCTTTTGTAAGCTGAAGTGTAATATCGACAAGAGCAGTACTTGATGTTGCAAAGAAGGCACTTTCAGTATCACTGTGGGCATGTGAAGGTTAAAAAGCTATTAAAAAGCTATTTTCGAAGTTTTTGTAGAGTTTAAATGCCATATGATTTCCTAATTTACCAAAATAATATTACTCTGGTCCTTTATCCCATATTAACTGTGTGAGGAGCTGGCTAAGAGAGCTCAAAGTGGTGTGTGTGGGAAAACAGGATGCTGTGTCCAGGCCCACAGAGCACCTTTGAGCATGTTCATTGTTGAACTGGAAATAATGATAACATTTTAATGACTTGTATTGGGGATGAGAAAAATGACAGGTTTGGTAAATGGGAGAGATGAAGCCCTTAGGCAGAATAACTGGGCCATTTAGTGAGCTATGCTAATACAAACGAATGTAAATTTGCTCAAAGCAGGGGCTGTCTTGGGTTACAAGGTCCTGACCACTGATTCAAAATTCATTGGGAATATTTGGTTTGACTCTTTGGCAGACAAAACCTGAGTGATGATAAACTCATGGGAAAGGTAGAATTTAGTTGTAGCAGAGGGGCATTTGGTGCTAATACTGGTGACATCCCACTTAAATGGTCAATTCAGGGTGAAAGGATTTTGAAAACAACCAGGAAGTGTCAAGGGGAGAGAAGGAATAGTCCAGAAATGGTGGAAATGTGCTCTACTAGAGAGCACATCTGCAACAGTGACAGGGTTGGAGTCTTGGTTTGCTGTATTTTGGTGTTGTTGGTTTTCCTAATTTTTATGGATAAAATTCAAGGGAATGCATTATGTCCTTGTTTTTCACCCTCTGTATTGATATAAGATGGAAATCCAGTGTACAAATGGAACTGTACTTTGGAAAGGCTGGAAATTTTGAGCTAAATTGGAGCCTTTCTTTGTAATTAACATCCAGCTGTGAGAAACATTTTTGGTAGAGATGCAGTAAATGGTTTTCCAGGTAACTGTGGATCTTAAAGTGAAAGTGCAAGTTCCTTATGTGCAAGATATTTGGATTTCAGATAGGAACAAACTCTAATAACTTGTAGTGTAAAGGTCATGGTAATGGATTTTTGTTTTCTAGCCCAAATCTCACATCATCTCTTATGAGCCTGGCAGCCAGACTGTGTTGTACAGGTGATCGCTTCTGAAATGATGTCCCATTTGATAAGTGCAGCCAGGAACTCTGATCCATTATCAGTGCAGTTGCTCAGTATCTTCATTACAAGAATCTGTCTCTGGTTCTGTTTTTGCAGTTCTGATCATAGCAAGAAATAAGTCAAACCTTGTGCCTCCTTTGGCTCTGAGCTGTCACAAATCTGAATTCCAGCCATATGGAATTGTTCAGGCAGTTGTCTCTAGTTGCTTTTGTTCAGCCAATTTCTGGCATTTGGGGTTTTTGCTACCTTAACCTGCTTTTGTGCTAGCAATGCCTTGCAATTAAGTAATGATTCTTTTCTCCCCTTCCTTGTATGTTCTGCCCTCTGGATAAATACAGAGCTGGGAAAAGAGTGTGTCATATTTTACTGCAACCTTGCGTGGTATAGGTGACTCTCTCAAAAGATTTGCATCTCTGTAGTGCAGCAGGAATGTTTTGTGCTGCATACATAAAGTGAAAGTGTTGAAAATTTTCATTTTATCATCTTTGTGGATGATTTCTGCCAGTAAATTGCACAGAGGAGGATTTTATTGTGTATACAAGTTCCAAGCTTTATTGTCCCGAACAAATGGTGATTCTACCTGTATTAGAGATCAGGCTGGCTGAAGTTTGTGCTGCAGTCCATGGTTTCTTACAATATCCATGTCAGCCCTGTGTTTTTACTGTATTAGAAATGAGTGTCTGTGTAGTGAACTGGAAACATTTGTTTCACTTTTAATTTTAGAATCCCTCAGATTTTTGGTGTGATTCCTTGAAGTTTGATCATGTTTTTTGGAACAGCAATTCCATACCCTGGTGTAATTATCAACGCAAAAACTGGCAGAGTTAAGCTTGGTTTTGTTCTACTTGTTGGTAGAGGGCACTTGATTTCCTCCATCTTCCAGTCTGCTTTGTAGCTCCCATAAAAAACAAGGTGCTGTAGGTAAGGGCCAACAGGACTCCTGAAATGGCAGCAAAACACCTTTTCTGTCAGTGGGAGGGAAGTAGCATGCCAGTGCAAGATGACCCTGCAGTTACTGGGTACTTTGTGCTGTCAGTAAAGGAATTCCAGTGATAAGAGAATGTGTAAATCCAGTTTTCACAGACCTATGGCTGCACTTGAAGTGTTTCTTGAAGTACTGTGTGGAGTCTTTGTATAGGGAAATTTCCTTTCTCCCAATGTATTTTTGATTTCTTTTAACACCAAAAGGTTTTCACATGAATATGAACAGTGGGATAAGACACCAGGCTCCCATTTCAAATGTGTTTTAGAGCATTTGTCAGAATGGGTTTATTTGAGAATGTGAATTAGAGAAGCCAGTTCCCCAGTAACCTCCTTCCTAAGCAAGCTGCAATCTGTCTCTCTATTCACTTGGCATCATAAGAAATTCATTTTCCAGCAATAAGCTTTTTAACTGACTTTTCTTTCTTCTCAATATTAGAACAAAGAAACAAGATCATCTAACATTCAGTCCTCTTCAGATAGTCCTAAAGTACAATGGGCACATCAGTGGTGACATCAAATTCATTCCAAAGGAGAGGCTGTTTTAGATAGTGTTATATAATGTGAGATTGTGGTAGTAATAAAACATGAGTAGTTCTATTAAAATTTTCCCTGAAGGTGCTCCAAATGTATGAAGAGCCATCCCTCTGTCCCTTAACACAGGAAAAGAAGGAAAAGTTGGTAAAGGAGCTTCCAGAGAGTAATGGAAAGATTGAGAGCAAGTTGGCAGCAGAATGAAATTGAAAGGTTTTGGCTGAGTCTTCACTTTTGCTGCCAGGGATTTTCTTTAATTTCAAGATGACCCATGGACAATTCAGACTGACAGTTCAAAAGACTGTTGCTGCTGGAGAATGACTGAGCATTCTTGGAAAAACTCTGATCATAAAAACCAGAATTTGCCATCATATCTAAACCTAAACCATTTTATCTTCTTTTTTGATTCTGTTTCTATTTATTACTGTCATAAATCCTAGTGTACTCAGCAGAGACTACTTGAATGTGTTATCTGGAAAATCCATCACATCTCCCTGACTTGGCCAACTGTAGAGCCAATGCCTCCTGCCTGTGGCATTTAGGGAATATAAAAGAAGTTCTGACCAAGGCCAGGGGAAATGGTGGTTTCTAGAAAACATAAACCAAATGAGGTTTTTTGTGCCAAGTCTGTTCCTTGTATGCTTGTCCTGGAGCAGAATACCACAGTTGGCATCCGAACTATGCAGAGCCCCAGAAATGTTCGTAGTATTTGTATCGTAGAGTAATTCAGGGAATATTGATAAATAAGTTGTTTTCTGCCCATGGTGCTTCCAGATGTCTGGCCTGGGGTCAGGTCTGAACCAGAAGCTGAGGAGCTGCTGTTGATGATGTACTAACTTGAGTTGCTAAGCTACTGGGTTAGGGTGAGTCTACCACTCTGTTTCTGGCTTTTTGGTAGTCTCCAAAAGGCTTTGTCCAGCCACAGAAAGCCTGTAGTCACTGCAAGCCCACGAGTCCTTGGCAGTCCAATTAGACAGATAATTTCCTGTGTGTATGCAGAGCTGTGTCATTTAGGGAAATATGTGGCTGCTAAACCAGATCCAGGGAAGTTGTATACCTGCAAACGGGCAAAAAGGATCTACTGATGTTATCTAAAAATGAACTTAGAGACTGTGAACTTCTTCAGAGTTGTGTTCTTTAAACCATCATAAAGCAATGTTCATGTTAGCAGTGTATTTTTATTTCCATGATTTGCCTTTTTAAAGGCACATTCTCTTTCCTTTTAAATCTATATTGCACCATCAGTTTGATTTTGGCAAACAAGGCAGAGTCATAAGACAAGAAAGATCAACCCCAAACTTGCAAAAATTAATGTGACCTCTGTAGATTGCATCCTGTTTTACCAGCTGCTTCATCAACATCTGTGCACCTAGGAGTAGCCCAAGACACAGCAAAGGACACACCTACTGCTAATTTTGATTCTTTTATAGTAAAGATTCATTAACAGATTTCAGGGAAAAAAGAGCAGGGAATAAACAGCCTATAAAGGTTTCAGTGGTGTCATGATACAGCACATCAATAGCTTTAATGTGGAAAAAAATTACATATGGGCTAATAACAAGTCTTCTTTTAATTCCCTCTGTAACACCTGCCCATGACTTGGCCATCTGTACATTGATAAATTAGTAAAATAATTTGAATGTGTGGTGCCAAGGGACTTGTAGATCCATAGTAGCTGCCTACAACGGCACCATGTTGAGAACACCCCCTGGACAACCTTCAGCTCTGCACAAGAAGCCAAAATCAGTACTTCCCCCTTCAGCTGCTTCAGAGTCATGCTGACTTCACCAGCCAAAGAGTAATTTCATAAAACATCTGTCTGACCTAAAACAATACTTGAAAAGGAACAAGGATCGTTTGAAGGTAAGACAACTTGGGAAGATCTTTCCTCTGTTAAGATGCTACTGCACATCCACCCAGCTCAAAATGCATCAAATCTTTAAGCATTTTCTTTCACTCCTCAGTCTTTTACTTGAATAAGCTACTAACACTCTCAAGAAAATGATACAAAGATTACGGTTGTGTACAGGATATGTATAAAACATTGTTTCTAGTACAAAATTTATAGCTTCAGATTTTTTTCTAAATTCAAATTCACGGCTTAGAAATTTGCTTTGTAAGAAAACCAGATGACATTCTCCTCTTAGAACTCAAACTTCCATGGGAAATAAAAGGAGAAAGAACTTGAAAAAGTATTTAAGTATCTCTTAAATTGCTGTAAACCAGGCACTACAGTAATTTTTTGTTCTTGATTCACACCAAAATGATTTTACTAGGAAAACAGTTTCTCTGCAAACTTGAACTGAGGGTTTCACCAGTGCAATTAATGAGGGATGGTTACACTAAGGGAATGTTTCACCTCAGGATGTATTTTCAGTTCAGCAAACCATAAAAGCCATGAGGAGCATCTCATCTCAGTAGCTTCCCTGAATGGTCCTCACAGGATTTTTGACTCAGTCAGAACATGGTAAGCAGTGTGGTCAAGCAGAGAAACCTCTTGACAGTGTTTGTTTTGGAAGGAGGAGCAGAGCAGAGTTTTTACATCTTTGCACAGTAGTCCTATTTTTGCTGGGCCCGAGTTACCCTACATTGCACAGGATTTCTGATGTTAGGGTTGAAATTAGAGCTATAAAATCCTAAATACCAAGGATGTGGTGTGTCCTTACAAGAGAAACATCAAAAGCTAATACACTTTGTGCCAAATTAAAGGTTTTGAGTAAAAAAATCTAACAAAAGAAGAGTTCATACATACTTACACGAAAAAAATATGAAGTGTATTCACAACCTAGGGCTTGGAAATGCTGCATTAAAATACCAAGGCCCTAGCCCTTAGATACTGTCATGACTTTCTTCTATTTTGATCTTAATGTGAAACAATTTACAACACCAAAACGTTGTTATATTTCAGAACTTTTAATTGTAATGACAAAATATATCATAATTATAATTTGCTTTTCAAAATAAAGGAATAATAAAATGATCCTAATAAATCCACTAGGGGATTATATTGGCACTGGAATATCAAAGAACTTAGGATGCATTAAAGATTTATTGTCATACAAAACATTGAAGTGTTAATGATCTTAATCTGAAATTGGGTGTTCTTGATTAGACACTCTACATCAGTATGACAGTCTTCATACTTTCTGGTTAGACTGATCAATGAAACCGATTTTATCACATTACTCAGTATGTCTGCAAGTTAATATAGAAATAAATTTATTTCCTTATAAATTTTAAATTATAAAGTACAGAGACGCAAGCACAGTGCAGATGTTGCTTTACTTTGCAGTGCACACTGTATCACAAAATGGATTAGGCAACTTCCCACCCCCCAAACATGAGAAAATCATGGGAGTTTTTCCTCTGAGCTGATGTTCCTCCAGAGAAATGCTTCAGTTCAAACTGATCAAGGCATTTAACATTTGAATGAGGTTACTAATTTCAGTAACATTACTATTCATATGCTCACAGCCAGGAGCATGCACACCTCACCTCACTGAGTGAGCATGGGGGACCTGCAAGTCCACAATTATTCTGGCATTTTCACTCTGTGGTTTACAAGCAGCTGCATCTCATGTTTTTTAGCAAGACTCAAACACAGCAAGAACAATCACATATTTCCTAAGACAATGAGCCCTTGTTAATTCCTCATTTATCCTTACTAAGAGAACCTAGGAAACCAAGCTTTATCTTGTAAATGGATAAGCAAAAAGAAAGCAAAAATTTTTCCTAAGAGCTATATGGGAATAAAATAACTGAATACATTTCAAATTATTTCATGCATACCAAACCTTGCAAAGCAGGCATGAAAACATTCATGTCTAGGCACAAAGTATTTATGCTGAGAAATGCAATCTTTCACTTGCACATCAGTGTAAGTTAATAAAAATCTTTCAAAAGCTTCCTCAGTATTTTTCATTTTTCAAATCCACACTTAAATAACATCCATCAAGATGTCACATAAGCAGAACAAGCACAGCAACAACAAATGAAAAACTGTCTCTCTGATGCAGACAGTTTAATTCTTAGTACGCAAGATAACGCAAACAAAACTAAAAGCAATAACTAAAAATAGGCACTATTTTCTCTCTGAGAAAGGCATTCTTTATTTTTTATATATATTATTTATCCCTAGATAAAAGACATGACAGGGAGAAGAAAAAATATGTTTTTAGAAACAACACTCCCTAAACCATATTAACTTTTTGCCACCAGCCTTTGAAATTCTTCTTCAACAGAGAACCAACATCATGGAAGAAGGCAGGAAATTCCACGACCAGAATTAAATCAAAGTAAACAAAGGAGGATGCCAAATTTCAGATTCCTAAGGTTCATGAAGTTGAATTCTCCAGCTCATGGCAGCCACAGTGGTATCAGAGAGAACATGACAACAGCTGACATTGGCCAAGAGTCCACAGGAGGTGACTCTGACAGCTGCTGAGTGATGCACAACACACACCTCTGAACAGAATGACCCTGACAGCATTCCTGACTGTACAATCCTGCAGCAGAAAGACAACCAGGAACCAAAGAAAAATTCCCCAAACAACCCCACAGAGAAGCCCCCCGCCAGCTCTGTGCTGCTTTCATTACGAGACGTCAGACTGCAGCTTTCTTTAATGACAAGCTCTTCACAGCAGTACTCCATACATGAAATTTCATGGAAATGGCTGCATGGACAATTTGAATGTGCTGTAATTACAGAAGAAATTTCCAGCTACAGTAGAAAATTAGACATTTGATGGAACTGAGCAACAGAAAATGTTTATGTCATATTTAATATTTACAAGTATTTTTATAATAGACCAGTATCACTCCATCCCGCATCTAAGCAAACAAATATTTAGCATAACCTCCTCAACTCTGCAGCATAACACTAATGACAAGGTTTCTTTTTAAATTAATCTGTGTTTTTATCACTCTGATAATAACACATTACTGTCATTAACTGCAACTCATGGAAATAAAAATACACGGCTTAACATGAACATTGCTTTATGATGGTTTAAAGAACACAACTCTGAAGCACCATGGGCAGAAAACAACTTATTTATCAATATTCCCTGAATTACTCTACGATACAAATACTACAAACATTTCTGGGGCTCTGCAGAGTTTGGATGCTAACTGTGGTATTCTGCTCCAAGACAAGCATACAAGGAACAGACTTGGCACAAAAAACCTCATTTGGTGTCTGTTTTCTAGAAACCACCATTTCCCTGGCCTTGGTCAGAACTTCTTTTATATTCCCTAAATGCCACAAGCAGGAGACATTGGCTCTACAGTTGGCCTATTCAGGGAGATGTGATGGATTTTCCAGATAACACATTCAAGTAGTCTCTGCTGAGTACACTAGGATTTATGACAGTAATAAATATAAACTAAATCAAAAAAGAAGATAAAATGGTTTAGGTTTAGATATGATGGCAAATTCTGGTTTTTACGATCAGAGTTTTTCCAAGAATGCTCAGTCATTCTCCAGCAGCAACAGTCTTTTGAACTGTCAGTTTGAATTGTCCATGGGTCATCTTGAAATCAAAGAAAATCCCTGGCAGCAAAAGTGAAGACTCAGCCAAAACCTTTCCATTTCATTCTGCTGCCAACTTGCTCTCAATCTTTCC